>JAXQQM020087541.1:0-30922 GCA_034641835.2 Pinus albicaulis
AAGATCAAGGTTTCTTAAGTTGAGATTAAGCTATTAAAATAGGCAAAAATCTCAGTAGGTGACAAAAATTAGGAATTAGTTCCTAGATTAGCTCCAGTTTGTTGGGAGGGATTTAATGCATCCTAAATTTGATGTGAGAGGATTTATGAGGCAGTTAGATTCTCCTTGCTATAAAACAGGCATCCATACGGATGGTTTGAGAGGGTGTGAGAGTTTGTAATCTCCTGTTTGATTAATAAAGATCGCTGATGCCTTTGTTGTGTGGACGTAGCCCAGAATGGTTGGGTGAACCACGGTAAACTTATGTGTTTCCTGTGCATGATTTATTTGCTGTGTGTTTTGTCTGCTGTGAAATCTTGGCTCCAACAATTGGTATCGGAGCAAGTTGGAGCTGGAGCGCTGGTGCGTGGAGACCGTATGGGCGCCGGTCGAAGGTTTTGTTGTGCGTTGACATGCCAACAGACCAAGAACTGCGTGGAGGTGAACAAATAGACAGATATCACTGCTGCGTTATGTAGACAGCGTTGATTTTTTAAGTCGATATATAACACTGGTTTATGCGTTGAAAAACAAATCGTGTTCATTGTGTGGTGCTGCTGGTGCGTTGAATGGTAAGTGTTGACTAGCAGCGTGAAGCGCAGAGGATAGAGGCGCCATTCTTACTCGTGGAACTGCATTGAAAGGCGTTGGCAGCGTGAGGCGTGTGGATAGAGGTGCTATTCAAATTGTGTTGACTGCCGTCCGTGTGGAGGAGCCACAGCGAGGCCGGGTTCAAATGATGTGCGCAGTATGGAAAATCAATATGCGCAGACTGCCTGAGAAGAAAACGAGTTTAGACTGGAACTGCAGAGAAATGCCGTGAGTATTTGGAACGTTTTCTCCAGTTTTTCAACTGTTGGGTATTGGTTCTGTTTTTTTTTAAATCGATATTTTTATTTGGAACGTTTTTGCACTGGGTCAAACAATTTCCAAAAAGTCGATTTGAATGAACTGGGTTTTTTAAAATAAGAAAACGATTTCCATAAAAAAGGTCGATCTCAAAAAGGCCGATTTGAAGTTTTCTTTTAAATGCAGTTATGAAATATCTGTGAAAGGAAGGTCGATGCTGCCATATGGTTGAGTGAAACGCTGATTATGTAAAAATCGATTTATTTTAAAAGCCCAACTTCTCCTCACGATTTCAAAGGTGTTCAATATCGATTTATTCAAAGGTGTTTTGAAGTTTTCATTTAAGGGTCGATTTGAAGTTCTATAAATCGATTTGTGTAAATCGATATAAGTGGCGTTTAAGGTGGATTTGTTTTATTATTAAATCGATTTGGAGTTTGTAAAACAAAAAAAAAAGGGGTCGATTTACAAACTTGCGATTTTGTTTTATTACAAATCGTTTTGTATGCCATCGAGCCTAAAAAAGAGGAAGTTGAATGGTATATAAAATTCCATTTTATATTACAATGTTTAAAATCGATATGCCATTTAAAATCGTATTTGTACCGAAATACCATTGGCATATGCTATTAAAGAGAAAATATTCGTTACAAGGTGAAGGGTAGCGTTTAGCTGAAGTTGCACATATAAGTGCATACAGCATGAATTTACAGAAGTACAAAGGAAAACATTTAATGCATAAAGGCATTCAAAAACACAAACTTCATTGATTTAAAGTTGTTTGGAGATTATTGCTATTGACACAAGATGGCGAAAACCCTAAAGCAAATGTTTTTGGAGAACGATGTGTTTTGGTTTTGTTGTTCTATCGAGGAGACGAGGAAGAGGTCGAATGCAGACACCTCTACATCAGAGGTAATGATGGCCAGAGGTCGCTCGAGAGAGAGACACTCCGGGGGTAAGCATAGTAACTCTCGTTCAAAGTCTAAAGGAAAGAAGACAAAGGTGAAGTGCTGGCATTGTGGGAAAACTGGACACCTGAAGAAGGACTGCTGGAAGCGACATCAGCAAACTTCTAAAGCAGATTCTTCGACAGAGAAGAAGGAGGCAAATGCGACAGATACAGGTTCGACATCTGGTTCAGGTATGAGCGACGAAGTGTTGTCTGTTAATATGTCAAATCATGGTCAACATTGGTTGTTAGATTCCGGTGCATCAAACCACATGTGTATTCATAGAGAATGGTTTAATACATATAGATCAGTTAATGATGGAGTCGTGTACATGGGTAATGATGTCACATCTAATATTGTTGGGATAGGAAGTATACAACTGCAAATGTTTGATGGCACAACTAAATTGTTAACAGATGTGAGACATGTTCCAGACTTAAAGAAAAATCTAATTTCTTTAGGAGCATTGGATACGAATGGATATAAAACTGTAATTCAAGGTGGAGTTATGAAAATCTATAAAGGTATTTTACTAGTAATGAAAGCTAAGAAAGTAGGAAATATGTTTCAGTTAGAAGGAAGAACAGGGTCAGTCCATGTGTCTACGGTGTCTAAACATGACAGTAGTTCCATTCGCCTATGGCATCAAAGGTTGGGCCATATGAGCGAAAGAGGGTTAAAGATTTTGGCTGATCACAAATTACTTCCTAATCTAAGGTCTGGAAATTTAGATTTCTGTAAACATTGCTTGTTTGGAAAACAAAGTAAACAAAAATTTAAAACAGGCAAACATACTAGTAAAGGGATACTTGATTATGTTCATTCAGATGTTTGGGGTCCAGCTCCTACAGCGTCATATGGTGGCTCGTCATATTTTGTGTCGTTCATTGATGACTTTTCTAGGAAGGTGTGGGTCTACATGTTGAAAAGGAAGTCTGATGTTTTTTCAGTTTTCAAACAGTTTAGAGCATTGGTAGAAAATAGCACTGGTAGAACAATAAAGTGTTTAAGAACTGACAATGGTGGTGAGTTTACTTCCAAGGAGTTAGACAGCTATTGCAAGGATGCAGGGATCGAGAGACATAAGACCAGC
This sequence comes from Pinus albicaulis, assembly GCA_034641835.2. Taxonomy (NCBI): domain Eukaryota; kingdom Viridiplantae; phylum Streptophyta; class Pinopsida; order Pinales; family Pinaceae; genus Pinus; species Pinus albicaulis. The sequence goes on from JAXQQM020087541.1 coordinate 2,935, forward strand.
TTATACCCTCAAAGAAATGGAGTTGCCGTAATCTACGAACAGACTCTCTTTTCTAGAGAGAGCACGATATGTCGAGTAATGCCAAAGCTGCAAAAGGAGTTGTGACTAAGCAGCAGAAACACGAAAACAGTGTGATAAACCGATTCCATCGACGCAAGTATAGACCCATAAAGACTCGCAAGTATAGTATGGAAAGGACACCCTTGTGACTATTCTAAACTCAGAGTGTTTGGTTGTGATGCATATGCTCTAGTGCCTAAACATCAGAGAACTAAGTTAGATCCAAAGTCTAAAAGGTATATCTTTGTTGGGTATGGTGTTGGAACAAAGGGATATAGATTGTGGGATCCTACTACCCGCAAAATCATCATCAGCAGAGATGTAAAGTTTAATGAATCCTCTCTTGTACAGTTAGATGTAGATAGTAAATTGAAACAGGATGATGTATTTGATTTTCAGCACATTCAGTTTGACAACACTTCTAATGATAGTCATGATGACCATAGTTCAGATTCTAGTCATGAACAGGTTTCAGATACTAGTTATGAACAGGGTTCAGATATAGAGCGTGAACAGGTCTCAGATGGTGGTCATGAAGAAGATCCTACAGGTGGTAGTCATCAAATTGTGGAAGCACCAGAAACATCCTTAAGGAGGTCAACAAGAATCAAACGGCCACCGAGAAGGTATGATGATTATGTTACTTCAGTTGCTTTGACCGCTAACGATGATGAACCTCTGTGCTATCAGGAAGCAATAGAAGGTTCGAAAAGTGACAAGTGGAAAGCAGCCATGAAGGAAGAAATGATGGCCTTAAGTAAGAATGGCACATGGGATCTGGTTGAGCTTCCGAAAGACAAGAAAACTGTGGGGTGTAAATGGGTTTACAAGCTGAAACGGGGTGTGAATGATACGGAGGACAGGTACAAAGCGCGACTGGTTGCAAAAGGGTTTTCTCAGAAAGTCGGTATTGACTTTCATGAGATTTTTTCACCAGTGGTTAAAATTGTTTCAATTAGAATTGTGTTAGCTTTAGTTGCTTTGTTTGATTTAGAGTTACAGCAACTAGATGTTAAGACTGCATTTCTACATGGAGACTTAGATGAGGAAATTTATATGGAACAACCGGAAGGGTTTGTTCAGCATCACAATAAGAAATTTGTCTGCAGGCTCAAGAAGTCATTGTATGGTCTGAAGCAGTCGCCTCGACAGTGGTACAAGAAATTTGATTCTTTCATGTTGAGTCAAAACTATATAAGAAGTGAATATGATCATTGTGTTTACTTTAAGCAGTTAAGTAATGGCATGTTCATTATCTTAGTGTTGTATGTTGACGATATGCTTTTAGCAAGCAAAAGCATTGAAGAAATCAACAGGTTGAAGACTCAGATGGCAAGGACATTTGATATGAAAAATCTAGGAGCAGCAAGACAGATTTTGGGCATGGAGATTTTCAGAGACAGGAGCAATGGTAAGCTGTGGCTATCACAACAGAAGTATATTGAGAAAATACCTTTGAGGTTTGGAATGAACAATGTGAAGCCTGTGTCAGTCCCTTTAGCTTCCCATTTTAAGCTTTCTTCCAGTTTATGTCCTAATACAGATGAAGAAAAGGATTATATGTCTCGAATTCCATATGCCAATGTAGTAGGGTGTTTAATGTATGCGATGGTTTGTACTCGACCAGATATTTCACATGCAGTTGGGGTTGTCAGCAGGTACATGGCAAATCCGGGTAAAGAACATTGGTCAGCAGTGAAATGGGTGCTTCGATATCTGAGAGGCACAAGTGATTATTGTATCACTTATAACAGGAGCAATGAATATGTTTGTGGATATGTTGATTCTGATTTTGCAGGTGATTTGGATAAGAGAAGGTCAACTTTAGGGTACGTCTTTACTCTTGCAGGTGGAGCTATCAGCTGGATGTCAAAGCTACAGAACATTGTTGCTTTATCCACTACTAAAGCAGAATACATTGCTGCTTCTCATGCTTGCAAAGAAGCGATTTGGTTGAAAGGTTTGTTTGGTGAATTTGGTAGGTTGCAGGACAACATCAAGTTATTTTGTGACAGTCAAAGTGCAATACATTTGGCTAAGAATCCGGCCTATCATAGTAAATCAAAGCATATTCCAATTAAGTACCATTTTGTAAGACAGGTTATCACTGAAAGGGGAGTCTCTCTTGAAAAGGTGCATACAAAGGAGAATTGTGCAGACATGTTCACGAAACCAGTTTTGTGAGAGAAGCTACGCTGGTGTTTGGCTTCTCTTGGCTTGCAGAAGAGATAAAATAATAATAACAGGGCATCAGGCTAATTGTTGTCAAGGTGGAGATTGCTGAGATTTTCTGTTTTTCATTAAAATAGGCAAAAATCTCAGTAGGTGACAAAAATTAGGAATTAGTTCCTAGATTAGCTCCAGTTTGTTGGGAGGGAGTTAATGCATCCTAAATTTGATGTGAGAGGATTTATGAGGCAGTTAGATTCTCCTTGCTATAAAACAGGCATCCATACGGATGGTTTGAGAGGGTGTGAGAGTTTGTAATCTCCTGTTTGATTAATAAAGATCGCCGATGCCTTTGTTGTGTGGACGTAGCCCAGAATGGTTGGGTGAACCACGGTAAACTTCTGTGTTTCCTGTGCATGATTTATTTGCTGTGTGTTTTGTCTGCTGTGCAATCTTGGCTCCAACATTGAGGTATCTCTTTAATACTCAAAATTCTGTATGGAAGAGGTTCACCGTCAGTCCCAATATATACTGGTTTTTTCTGAGACAAAGGAAGAGAGGAGGAAGGTACCATTGAATCAAGTGAGAATGGTTGAGGCTCATCAAGCTCAATGACTTCAAGAAAAAATGTGTCTGACTCAAGAAGGTTAGGTTCAGTGACCTCAGGTAATAAAGTTTTAGGAACTTCTATTTCAATTATTTAAGTGTCACCAACACGGGTAGATGTAATCTCAGGTTCGAAACTCAAAGGGATAGATGATTTTGGAAATTCAGTATGAGGAGCAGGGACAAAAGTAGTGCTTGAAGTTCTTGTTTCGATAGTTTTCATTTTCTTATGTTTTTTACGTTGCTTAGGAGTAGCCTCTCGAGGTAGAGGAGGCTTATTTTGCATTCTACATGAACGATAGGGAAATATATTTTTTCCTTCCATTTTGTATGATATATTTTAGTTTAACACAAAAATAAATAAATCAAAAAGAGGGTAATATAGGAATAAAGGATTACCAAGTAACCATGAACTAAAATATACGCCATGGCGAACTAAGGACTTAACTTAAATTAGCAAATCTACCTGAATGTTTTGTTCGGTGTATCACAGTATACAAGGTGGAAGACTTTTCTTCACCAAGAAGACAAACTAATCAACGAAAAATTTGGTCGAGTGATTCTGGAACTTGCTCCACTTGTATATTTCATGGAAAAACCCTAATGCCTTGTTTTCAGGCCATGACTTTACGCAATAGCAGAGAAGACCAGACACATTTATGAGTAGTTACACTTGATTGTTTTTAGATGGTATAGATCATAATTTATTCACCCAATGTAATTATTATTAAAGACTCCTAATTTTCGAAAAAAATAATAGAACTCAAAACGTCATGCTCATATCACCTTAAGACCATTGTCCAAGAATTAAAATGATGAGATTTAGGGAAAAATAAAAACAACTGAGTAGATCATAGTATGTAATTATCTTTAATACCACATACATGGCCCTGCTGCTCGCAGGCATCTATAGCCTCAACAGGGATATCTTTTGACCCAAAGAAATTCCTCTGTCCCACTCACTAGCTATAGATTCAGAGTTATCTCGTTTAAATTAAAAATTATATGAGGGCCACTGTCCTGGCTTAATAACCAGCTGATGGTAGTGCCACTCATAAGAAGTAACATGGATGAATAGGTCGGCTCCTGATGAAACCTCCTGACTTCCAAATTTTTAGCTCAAATTCATTACTCTAGCTTGCTCACCAATAGCAGTAATGTCATGCATGTTAGGTCTCATGATTGTGGTAGGTCAGCTCTGCACAATACCTCCTATCCTCCCCTAAATATTTTCTAAACTCTTATTATAATTAATTTCAAAGGTTACTTAATAAGTGGGGAGACAATTCTACTCCTTAAGAGTATGGGATAGCGTGAAACTTTTTTAATGACCAATCATTACTGGCTAGTTCATCTATACTAAAGAATTTATTTTAGATAAGATATCTCAGATAATGACTTAGAATATTCTTTGAGTGAATAATGATAGTGCTCCCATGAACAACTTATTATGATATTTACAAGAGTGTTCCACCATAGGGGGCTCTCAATATTACCTTCTAAGGGAAACTTGAAAATATATATCTCAGATGACAACTCATTAGAGTGGTTAACCATGGCTAGTTTTTCAAAATCATAGGGTATTAGAGTGAATCATACTGGACAGTATTCGCCACCAATGTTTGTGTTAATAGCCAATGTGGATCAAAACAAGTTTAAGTGGTTGCTTTGAAAGTCAAAACCCTAATAGCATTGTTGTGACATCTTTATTCAGGAAATTGATTTATTCTTCTACCCTAACATACCCTAAGAATGGGAAGACACCCTTTTAAGTATAGGGGTAATTCCAATTCATCCATGTGTGCAATAAGAATATAATCTTACTCATTTTCAAATTTGAAAAGCATATTCGAGGAAATACCTGAACATGAGGAACCAACTGGGTTAACTAATGTGATGCTACAATCTGTCGAATGAGAAAGGAGAAGTGGATACTCACAGTGATATGAAACCAATATTCTATGGGATCCATATAATCTTGGTCATTTGATTCACGAGAAATATCTGGTGCATCATGAAAATCCTCCATATGAAAATCTATAAATTCAATGCCGGATTTGGATCTAAGGATTGGGGTCCCCTCTTCTCAGTGCACAGTGCTCTGTTTTATAGCAGCAACGCTACCCCTACTTGCTCAAATCTATGCTTACATTTTTAGCATGGTTTCTTAAAACAAATTGGACTTGGAACTATAAAATCCTATTTGGCTAAATTTGAAAGATAATACAACAATCAAACCCAATGGAATATTTCCATCTATGCTTTGTAAATGCATCAATGCACAGTTCTAGTCATACATTTTTTTCGATGTGATGCTTCCATACTTTTCCAACTGACACATCCTTACTATCTTAGTGCATGATGAGATAAGTACTTCTTACTGCTGCCTTGAGAGGAAAAGGATGCATTGTATATGTTTTACCATTGCCCGTTTGACCATATCCAAACCACGTTCCTTTTGTGCGGCGAAAGAGAGCTAGAACAATGTGTTTCACAATAGTACGATGAACTTCCTCATTTGTAACATGTTCATCTAAAACAAAATCAAATGCGAATTCACCTTTCTTGATATATGTATTCAAATCCACCATTAGCTTTATTTCTCATGGACAGTCAATGAAAAATCCTTTCCGTCAATTGTTATAATGTCTTCCTCTTTTCGTGCCAACTCGCTGAATCGGCATCAAAACTCCAAAGCTGCAAGCCATTCTTACCATCACCAATACCCACACCCTGTAACGACTGGTCTAGATTCCCTTTGAAATACTCAGGGCTGCCTCATCTTCACCAAAAATCCACAATGCCTCAACATTTGAGATGCTTTTCAACAAGATGAGAAGATTTTTCTTTGCTAAACAACGACGCAGTCAGTGTCCTCAATAATCAAATCTAACAACATACTATCATTGCACTTCTAGAAAAAGAATTTCTAGTACAAGAACTCCTAGTACAGTAACTGTTAGCACCTTCCAAAAGAGAGCCTAATATTAATGACAATTTCACATTAAATACTCTTCAAATTAATAAAACGAGAAGAGTTCATAGATTCACAACTGTCAACTCTAAATGTCTCTAAATAATAACTCAATAATGCGTAAAAATAATAATTATGCCTATAAATACTTAGTACGTGCATAGAGTTATTCAACAAAAAACATAGAAATATGGACAAAATGGAAGCTCAACACTTGTAGGTGAATGCACCCGAGTAGGCTTGCATGGAGCGTTCGTACTCAAACTTACTCACATAGGGAATTTTAGGGTTTAGGGCTTTGTGCAAGATGATGACAAGGGGAATAGGATGTTGATTGATCCCATTAGTAGGATCACTTTGATTGGATGTGAAAAAATGGACTACAACATTCATGATGATTCATGTGGTAGGAAAAATGATCCCATTACTGTTTATTATTTAGAAAACAACATCATGTATGTAAAGTATTCAAAGCCCTCAAATTACAATTCAATAAAATGGTTTGTGATAAAAATGAGCTAGACTTTTGGAAGAATGGTGGGTAGAGGGTCGACAAGTCCACAAATTCTCATGCCATTTTCTCTTTCATCAAATTTTTAATTTACTAAACTAAATAAATTCCTTCACTCTCTACTTGCATTGGTTGAATCAGGTGAGTATTGGATGTGATGTGTCCCACTGGATTATTGAACAAACAAAATCAATACCATTTGGGCTACTTATAACATATTTAACTCTTTCAAGTGGACCAATAATTTGTCACAACTGCTAATGCTATACTAATTTTTAGTATATCATATATCCATTGTTGAATCACAAGGTTCACTAATACAAGTGCTAGTGAATTACCGAGAGGGATATATTGACCATTATTTTATTTTGAATTGAATAAAAGGGTGAATATATGAAAAGAATAGATATTTCATGAATTACAAAGTGACAAAAATGGTTTTTATTAAGCTATTTTCCCGGAATGAAGAGTTTTGAAGCTATTCATAGGCATATACTTCTTGATGATTCTATTGTAGTTATTAAAAAATATAAGCTTTGTAATTTTTCAAGGTGGTATGAATAATAAACATGCTAAGGGAAAGAACGCTGAGTTCAAATGTGAAAGAGATATTCAAGAATAACAAGGGTGACTGAGTTGGGTTACTTGAATTGAATTGTTTATATTCATTCAAATGAGGAATTATTGATAAAGAGAAGGATTTTGGCCAACTCAATTGCTCAACCTATAAGTAGAATTGTGCGAGGGTGGGGTGGAACAACGATAGCGAACCTCCTCCAACTTATTGAATTGGCATAATAGTTGAGTGTCATTACATTAGCAGAGCAAAACCATGTGGGGAAATCAGGATAGCATACTGACAGCCCACTCTCTCCCTTGTTGACATCATAGGGATAAGTCTCACTACTGAATACCTATCATTAATTACCCCACCACATTATTACCAATGATTAGATAGGGGAATATGTATGTATATATATGTGTGGGTGTGTGTGTGTGTGTGTGTGAGTGAAACATCTGGCATACCTATGTTCTCCTTTAAATACCTTGTTGCTCCTACAATGCACAATCCATTCAATATAATGTACACAAAATTCCATACCTATTTTTTGTTATTGTTTCTCCTTTGCTGCTCAATGACATATCTTTTAATTTTATTTTATTTTATCCTTTACTACTCTTCTTTGTTGCTCTTCTAGTGTTCCTTATTGTTTCTCATTTGTCGTGGCTGCTATGTGTTGTTCCTTTGCTTCTTTTGTTGCTCTTTTTTCTCCTTTTCCTTGCTACTTATCCTTTTCCTTTGTTTCTCTCTTGTTTCTCATTTTCCATCAATGACAACAATGCCATGAGACTTTTGGTGGAATATTATTTTTCTAAGAGCTCCATGGACAACAACGATGAGAGGGAGTGAAAAGAGTCTTGGAAATGTGGCAGTGAAGGATTAAAGGGTTGGCCGCCTATTAGTTGGGAGGTGAAATGGCCTACATTTCACTTCATCCCTCCATTCCATTTTGTTTCCGAAACCTTCATCTCTTTGTTCCAATATGGTGAGTTGTAGAGAGGTTGGAGGAATAGATTCAATGTTTCCAACTTGAACCACATGTCCAATTCGACAAGGTTCCATACACAATTTATAAATAATAAATAATAAATAAATAACTATTTATAAATAATAAGGTAAATTAATATTTATTAATTAATATTAATTTATTTAATAATTAAATTATCTTTTTTAATATTATACAAGTTAAAAATTAATTAATTATTGATATTGATTAATAATTAATTTATCTCTTAGCTTTATAATATCATCATCATCATCATATTTATATCACTAAATAATATCTAGGTTTCAATGTGTATGGATTCTAACAAACATCCCTTTATTTTATCAATCCCTTAGAATCTACATCAAAAACAATTTTGGGATCAATATTAAAAAGCCAACATATATAAACCCTATTAATTATCAATAATTAAGAAGAATAAAAATAATTATTTATTCTTATTAATTAATAGTTAATTCATCCATTTCCTTTATAATATGCATTTCTATAGGTTTATTATTATTATTATTATTATTATTATTATTATTATTATTATTATTAATGTCTAGTGTTCATAATACATATATGTTGATTCTCATAATCTCTTTGGTTTAATGAATTTAATACTAATATTAATAATAAAATTAACTTGTAATTAAGAATTTATTATTTAATGAAATTAATATTAAGTATTTAATGATTAATATATAAATAATTAGATAATTATTAATAATTAAGAGAATAAATTAATATTATTTTTTTTATTTATTAATTTGATGATTGTGATCATGATAAGAAGAATTATGTATTATCATTAATTAATAACAAATTATTATTTATTAGATATCATTTTTTTTGGGAAAAATTCACAGTTAAGTGCTTTTGAGCGAGAGACTATTTGGATGGATGACCTCTTTGGAAGTCCTTGGTTACCTTGTACAAGCCTCATAATTGACAATTCAAGCTATGTGATTCATTTCATTACTTTCAATATCACTTCTTCACCCTTGTGAGTGCTAAGTGGACTATTAAAAAATCATGACAAATTAGTCAATTACTACTACCTCTCATGGAAATGGTCATAGATTAATGACTTCCTTAAAGTGGAGCATTTTCTCGCATCCACAACTTTACACTCAAATTTCCTCTAACTTAATCCAACTCCTCCAAAAGAGAATATTTATTTTAACTAGAGGGCATATCGTCTCCCAAAAAAAATAATATCTAATATAATGCACTACCCAAAAACACCTCAATACTTAAATATTAATAATTAATTTATCTTGTAGCTTATTATTATTGTTATTACATAATGACTTAGATTTAATAATAATAATAATCATAATTTATTATAATTAATAATCAATCATTTATTATTTAATGAATTAAGTACTAAATAATTCATAATTAATAAATCAATAATTAAATAAATATTAATAATTCTTAGGGTAAACTAATATTGATTAATTAATATTAATTTAGTTAATATTTAAATTATCTATATTATTTTTATTATTTTTATTATATTAAAATTTAATAGTATTTCAATATAATTTTAAATAGTATTTACTTCTTCCTAATAAATTTAATTATTATTATTATTTATTTAATTAAAATAAAATATAAATAATAACAATTAATGTTTATTGGCCTATTTTAATCACATTTACTAATGTTATTTTAGATGTGATTTATTCACCAAATATACCAAACACATTTATTTAAATAAATATAACTGTATTAGTATTAATGACAACAATTACTACACTATTGTTATAGTGTCAATAACAACGATTCCGATTCCCGAACAACTATAACAATTACATCACTACTCTTACAGTGTCAATAACAACAATTCCCTAACAACTATAACAATTACAGAATACTTCTCTCTTAGTCTCAATGGCAATAGTCCCCCTAAATGCAATGACTTATTGCTCTATAGTCAACTTTTGTATTTGCAACTAATTTATTGATTACTTGTTTATCTTTGTCTGGAACACTTGTTTCATTTCTTAGATTTATTTTTAAAATGGAAAACCACTTCTTTGATTGTGTAAAATAAGAGTTACTTATATTTAAAATAATTAAAATCCAGGTCACTTCATACTTCTTCATTATTCATACTTCTTGGTGATTGATTTCATTCCACAAATTCGGTTTAGTTTTGCTTTTATTTTTTTAATTAATTTAATTAAATTTAAAATTAAATAAATATTAAATAATATAATTTTAAAAATAAAAATTAAAACAATGATATAATTGAATAAAAAATTTTAATATTTTTATTTTTTATTTTTCAAAAACTTAATAAATATATGATTAAATGTATCTTTAAAAAATTTATATTTTTAAATAAAACATATTATTATTTATTTTGTTTCAATAACTCTAATGCATCCTGTATATTAATTTATTGTTAAAATGTCTATTAATCATTATCATATTTGATAAATTATTATTAAATCAAAAATATAAAATACCGTATTCATCGTTATAAATTTGACAAATTTTAATTAAATTTATCATCCAATTCTTTTGAGAATATCAATTATAATAATGAGATACCGCGGGGATTTTCTGGCATCCACAACTTTACACTCTCGGATTTCCTCTAACTTTATCCCTAACAGAATAGTTAACTGGAGGGCATATCTCCCTAACAGAATAGTTAACTGGAGGGCATATCGTCTCCCTCATTTTAAAATTTATTTTAAATAGTATTTTAAGACTTTTCCTCGTAAATTTTAAATAATATTTTAAGACTTTTCTTAGACAAGAAGAGAAACTAAGCAACGAAAATTTTGGTCGAGCGATTCCGGAGCTTGCTCCACTTGCATATTCCACGGAAAAACCCTACTTCCTTGTTTCCAGCTGGCCATGACTTTACGCAGCAGCAGAAAAGACCAGACACATTTATGAGATCATATTAGATGGCATAGATCATATTACACTTGATTGTTGTTAGATGGCATAGATCATATTATTCACCCAATGTAATTATTATTATTTACCCATGATATCTTTATTCACCCAATGTAATTATTATAAATTTTTTATTCTGTTTTTAAATAATAACAATCCATTACAACCAGCAATGTTTCATCCACAGTGACGAGTTTTAAATACCAAAGTAGCAGACTGGAGGTACTGAACGAGGCCATTTCAGAGTCATATATAGATTCAAACTTTCAGAGTTTTAAATATCAAAGTAGCAGAGGCACTGAACGTGGCCATTTCAGAGTCCTATGTACACTACTACACCAAGGGCATTTTAAGACATTTGTTTAAGACAAAATAAATCTTTTGTCTCAAAAAGTCACTTTTTATTTTAGTTATTTTATATTAAAATTTAATATCAATTGAATTGTCTTAAATATAAAATTTAAGACAAAAATAGTGTGAGACAAAAATAATTTGAGACAAAATTTTATATTTAAGACAAAAACAATTTAAGACAAAAATATTTACGACAAAAACAATTTGAGACAAAAAATTTAAGACAAAAGTATTTTAAGACAAAATTTTATATTTAAGACAAAACGAATTTGAGACAAAAATATTTTAAGACAAAACTTTATATTTAAGACAAAAGCAGACAAATATATTTTAAGACAAAAGCAATTTGAGACAAAAATATTTTAAGACAAAATTTTAGATTTAAGACAAAAGCACTTTGAGACAAAAATATTTAAGACAGAACTTTATATTTAAGACAATGGCGACTTAAGACAATGACAATTAAGATGAAACCCATTTAAGATAGTTAGCAATTAAGACAAAATCATTAGCATTGGGAAGTTTGCATTGAAATATCCATGAGTGGATAGTGGATAAAATTATATTTTTTATTTTTGAAAATCGATATTCAAACCACATGAAATTTAATCATGTCATATTTATTTCTTTTATATTATATTTTTCTTTTTCATTAAACCACATTCTAAAAATTTAATAAATAAATAGATAAAAAAATATTATTTTTGGTTGGCAACTCAAGGGGATTTGAACTTTGAATCTCGTGTTTTAACCATAGTTGCTCCAACACTAATATTCTTGGGCATATTATGTTTTTTCCTACTAACCGCTCCAAATACAACCTCTAAGAACTAGTAGGGTCCAAGGAAAAGAGCTACAAGTTCCCCAAATCCGATCTACATTTCACGGACAATCACATTTCCCCCAAATGTCCTCCACATATTTGCCTTGGTGTATTGGAGTTTGAAAAATACATAGGATGCCACAAGTAATCCTAATCATAAGACTCAACTTTCCTAATGAATAGGAGGCCTTAAAAATAAAAATAAAAAACATCGTAACTTATGCCTAAAATTACTAAAATTTCCTATCCCAAATATGAAATTAGAAATTCTACAAAATTATAGGGCAACAAGGAAACCAACTTCCTCTTCCAAAAATCTCTAAGACCTTATGGAGGACAAATACAATTTTTGAAATAAATTGTTGAAACTATGCTCTTGCATCAATAGCTACCAATGTATCCTTGTAGGCCACCCCCTTTAACAATAGTAATACCAATGTCCTTTACCAGCTAGAAGGAACTTCTTACATAATCTCTCAGATCCCCTTAACCCATTGTAATGATTGTCTTTGATGCCTACCTAATTGCAAGCACATTAAGAAGCAATGTAGCATATATTTGCCGGTTGAGGATTTCAATAAGTATGTGATTTTGTTGACATCTTGTGATTGTCCCGTATGTGAATATATAAAATCTTGGATGCATGTTGCCCTGACACTATAACATGACTTAGTATTGCCTATCATACCGTGTCACTCCCTCCTCGAGACACCTAGAACTAGCTAACACTCCTTTTCACACAATCTTATTCATTCATTTATGAATTTTGACCTAGTGTGCCTCTGTTATGTTTTCTTGGCACTCCCTAACACTCCTTAGCACACATTGGCACACCTAGGCACTTGGAACAACTTTGTATGCTTCCCTAGCACTCTAACGTGCCTTGGAACTTCCTAGAATACCATGTCACTCCCTTCTTAACACACATGGTACTGGCTTATACTTCATTTCCATGCATTTTAAACTAGTGCCCCCTTGTGTTTCCCTGACACTTGGCCCTCACACTCCCTAGCATGTGTTCATGCCACACCCTGGCACCTTATCCAACCCTTTATGTAACCATAGGCTTACCTCCTACAAGTCTTATTCTGACCTTCCCCTAACACAGTTTATCCTTGAGACACTTGGAATTCGTTGACACTACTTGGCACACACTCTTATTCGTTCATTTCCATGCATTTTGACCTAGTTCTCCCTTGCAATGTCCTGGCACTCCCTAACACTCCTCAACATCCATTGACACTTTCTAGCATGTGTTAGCATGCCTTTTCATTCCTTGGCACACACTGACACTCCTTAGTTCTCATGCCCTCACAATTACCCTTACTTTTTTGGAACTTGGGAACCCAACCAAGTCTTGCCTTGACAATAACAAATTGACCAAGTTATGGTTACTACAACTAGATTATGCCTTGTTCACCTAATAAATGGCTATAACCCCTCACCCATTTAACCCCCTAAACGCTAAACCCCTAACCCATTTAACCCCCTAAACCCTTAACCCCTAACCCCTTAAACCATAATTCCCGACCCCTAACCCATTTAACCCCCAAACCCTAACCCCTAACCCCTAACCCATAAAATACTTAACTACTAAATCCCCTAACCCCCTAAACCTCTAAACCCCTGACCCATTTAACCCCCTAAACATCTAACCCCTTAACCCCTTAACCCCTAACCCTAACCCCTAAAATCCTTAACTACTAAATCCCCTAACCCCCTAAACCTCTAAACCCCTAAACCCATTTAACCCCGTAAACCCTAAACGTCTAACCCTTAATCCCTAACCCCTTAAGCCCTAATTCCCAACCCTAACCCATTTAACCCCCTAAACCGCTAAAACCCTAACCCATTTAACCCCTAAACCCTAAACCTCTAAACCCTTAAATCCCTAAACCACTAACACCTAAACCCCTAATCTCTTAACCCCTAAACCCCTAAACCGTTAACGCTTAACCATTAACCCATTAACCCCTCAACCCTAACCCCTAAATCATTAACTGCTAAATCCACTAAGCCCTAAGCCCTTAATCCCTAATCCCTTAACCACTAGCTCATTATTCACTTAACCCCTAACTGCGCCTAAATCCCCTAACACCTAAGCCCCCAATCCCTATTCCCTTAACCAATAACTCATTATTCCTCTAACCCATAAATGCGCCTAAATCCCCTAACCCCTAACCCCCCAATCCATAACCCCTTCACCACTAACTCATTATTCCCCTAACCCCAATCCCTAATCCCTTAAATACTAATTCATTATGCCCCTAACACTTAAGCCCCCAATCCCTAACCCCTTAACCAGTAATGAGAATATACCACAGTGGGCATGCACAAGAAGAAGAACCAAATAAATCAAATTCAATAAAGGAAGCACAACCACCACTCCAAACTCGCTTCTCTAAAGCACATACAACTGCAATAAATCCCACTGAAGCTTACAAATTTATCAAGCCCTAATTAACTTACTAACAAATTCAACAAGCCAACATGCTACAATTTGTTGAGTCACCCCCAAATCAATTAGTAATTATTTCATGAATGTACATTTGTTTGTAGTTTTATTTAAAAGGTTGAAATTCTCTCAAGAGCATATAGAATATATCCAAAAGTTAAAAAAATGGAAATTTTGCTTACCTCCACAAGGTATCATCACACTCGGATAGGTGAAAACATACAAGTCTAAATCTTCTACCTCTAAGTCTCAATGGCACTTCAACATGTCAATAACATACTTGCAACAATGCTTAATGAGTTTTGTCTATTGGCTAAAGAGATGTACATTCATCCATCCAACAATAAACATCTCAATCAATCCAACACCATAAAGTGTGCTAAATAGTTCATCATGTTATTTCAAATATTACAATATTTTCTTATAATAGCTCACATATTCCTTGAATATTTGAAAGCCAAACTACCTTAGCACAATATACCAGAAATATTTGTACTCTAAAAGACAAAAAAAGACAACAAACTAAAATAGGAACTTTAACTCTAATCCAGACACTTCATTCTTAGCAACATGATATCTAATGAAGATGATATGTGGAAAAAAAAGCTTCATATATTGTCTATCACATGTCAAACCGAGTGAACAAATACATGCATAGAAAACATCAGAAATAGGGTTCATAGATCGACTTGTATTATATGGTTTCAAACCCTTCTTGTCTCCTTCAAGGGGGGTTTCTAGAGGTCTTAAAAAAGACTTCCTTTTGATAACGAAATGGATTTTTTCTTTCACACATGTATGGAAACGTACTTTCCAAATCATATTGTAATAGATTCATAAGGTGATATTATTGGTATTAACTACACCTTATTTGGAGACATTATTTTTATTGTAGGGGTTGGTACCTTTCTATTGGATGTGGTTGGTGATGTGAAGACTACTCAACCTCTAGTAAAGATTCATACTAACTCTAACAAGCTTATGGATGCTTTTTTACAAAGGGAGACCCCTCTAAGCTTAACTCATTGGATTCTTTGTTTGTTCATGCTAATTATTGTTCTCAACTTTCCTTCTACAAGGGGTTGAGACTATTTGCTTCATTTATTTTACATGGCCCGGTGAAAGAAGAAGAATGGAGATTGTCTCCACATCTTTTCCATTTCGCTAAGTTACAAAAAAGAGTCAAATTCTATATCCAATAGACTAATAGTCTCTTGATACACCTTTAGTGAGCTATGCATAGCTCTCACCTATCACTGTAGCTCAATGAAATGACATATAATAGCTCCAAGACACCATTATAAATGGATTAGTTGTGAATTTGTTGTTAAATGATCGCCTCCAAATGTTCAATTCTCATGAATTTTGGGGGAGGGGGTCTTTTGGTGTATTGAGAGGGGTAAGGGGACATAAGGGTAGCATGGATGGGTAGAAGTGAGAGGTTTAAGCATGGTTTACTGAGATCTATAATCCTAACATTAGAGAATGAGAAGGAGCCTTAGGGCCTTATGGCATAGGGGCTAGGGGACCTATAGGTAAGGCAATGAGAGAAATTGATAGGGGGACCCCCAATAGTTGTGACAAGGGGATTAGGGGTCACATTATCACAACCCATACGCACTTAACCCATAACCACTAAAGTCCCTATCCCTTTAACCCCAAAGCCACAATCCCTTAATCCCTACACCCATAACTCATAACAAATTAACCCCTTGATCCCTTAAACCCAAAGCCATTAACCCTTTAACCCCTAACCACTAACTTAGAATCCTTGAACCCCATAAACCCTAATCCCGTATTCTCTTAAACCTTGACCCTTAACCCATAACCCCTAACCCCTAAACTCATTAACCCCTAACCCCTTAACCTTCTGACACCTAAATAACATAACCCTTAGGCACTTAACCCCTAAATCCCCTGACATGTAAGCCCTCGATGGTTAATATTAACCCATAAATCCCTTAACCACTAAGCCATTAACCTCTAACCCTTAAACCCCCTATACCTCAACCCCCTAACCTCTAAATCCCATAAGCCCTAACCCTTTACCATTTACCCTTAACCCCTTGCTCCTAAACCCTTAAACCCATTAACTCCTAGAACCCCTTATCCTTTATCCCAAACCAGAGGTGCTCCAATGCTAATATTCTTGGGCATATTATGCTTTTTCCTGCTAATAGTTGTGACAAGGGGATGCAAGAAGAATTCACACTCCCTTCACTCTTAGATATTTCTCTAAAAGGGATGAATCAAGAAGAGAAAAAGTCATGGGTAAAAGAGAAAATGATTGATGGTTTAAAAATAACATCTTCATAAGTATAAAATTGTAATATATTAAAATTAAATTAAGCATCTCATCTATAGTTCTCTATAATTACCTATAACAACATTTAATTTTTTTAATAAAACAAATAAAAAACAATGTCATAAATATAGTTCTCAAATTTCCTTCTCCAAGGGGTTGAGACTATTTACTTCATTTATTGAGACTAAGAAAAGGTGCTTTAAAGTCAAAAGTATAATGAAAAGTTGGGATTACCTCTAGGATTTTAAAATTCATAGGTTGGTTGGTTTGGATTGGATCCACTTCTCTTAGGCTATATCATGTCTACTACTTTACCTTCCTCTAGCTCAAACAATTGGAACACATTAGTAAGTGTTTCTTCCTCTTCTTTCTTTGTGATGATATCTCTCTCCATATGTGAATCAATGCCTTGCAAACCGAGGCTTCTTAGTGATGGAATAGTGTTATTTGATTTGACCATTTATTCCTATTACAGTTTGTAGGAGGTTCTTGATCCCACCATTTATTCCTATTTAAGTCTTTTAATCCAGGTTGAAGGAGCCAAGGGGGTTGAGTTGCAGATGAAGCCAAGGAGGATGCATGGACTACAAGTTGCTTGAGGTTCCCGATCCTGCTTGTTCTTCCTATTGAAATTGAAGAATTTTTATCCCGGTTGAAGGAGATGAGGGGGAGCTGAGCAGGTTGAGTCACAAGAATAGTCAAGGAGGATACAGGGACTGCAACTTACTCGATTTTCTTCATTTTTTCGATTCTTCCTTTTGAAATTGAATCCTTTTCATCCCGGTTGAAGGAGTGGAAAGGGGTTGAGTTGTATGTGCAATCAAGGAGGATGCATGGACTTAGGTTAAGGGGACATGATAATGACTGGGTTAACTGGGTTTTCCTTTTGTTTCAGTTCATAAAAGGTTTAGGGTTATAATACTTTGATCTATGGCATATTTGCATGCCATCAATGGGTATGCGGTTGGGGAATTTCCCATTCCAAAGTTTCCTTGAGTGCCATCTTGCCATTGTACGAACATGGTATACGGGATGAATATAGAGCCCAAACTGAGGAGTGTCGAGTTCATCAGTCATATAAAAAACCCTCATTTCAAAAAGTCCTCATTTGTGAATTCAATCACTTGCTAGGAAACATAATGAGAGGTGTTGGCTTATAAATTCCCCTTTCAAAGGCCCTTGCAATATTCTATTTTTCAAGTGCACTCATGTGGTATTATTTTCAAGAGAAATGAACAGAGCTTTCACTCAAAGGGTTCGACACGAGACAACTCTCCTATCTGCCCTTATTATTTCAGCGAGTAAGAGTTTGGAGTAAACATATATTACTCAATCTCGAATTGTAGGACCTTGTTCAAAGTAAAGATAGTAAAAACCTCTGGGATTTGTATGAGATCATTACTCATTTCTAGTTCTCCCGAATATGAATGGGGACATCATCTGGAAAGACCGAAACATACCATGAGTAGCATTAGGGTGCACCCTTTATAAAGTCAGAGGTTTTATCATTTAGAGGTTTTTTGAGAAAAATATTGATGGGTCCTTGTAATGCTCTAGACAGATCTGTTTGTGAAGACCAAGCTTTAAACAATGATGACATGTCTCGTATCAGAGGAGAGTGGACATTTCTACTCACACCTCCATAATATATTTGGCAGATAACTTGCTTGCCCCAATACCAATGGCACAAGACTCGTTCATTAGTTGGGAACTTTCCTTACAAATATATAAGGAAACAACTACTGATATCATGGTCATTCACCATCATTTACCATCATCCATGGGGCAGCAAGACTTAGAGGTATGGTGGGAAGTGATTTTTGGGTTTATGTATTGCAATTAATTGGATGTCTACCTTTGTTCTTACATTCATTTCTCATTTCCATATTTTCTTTGGGTTTCCTCTTGCTACAGAGTGCAGGACTGGGTGTACATAGGATAAAATATTGCACCTTCCCCTTTGGTTCATATTTCAAGGGCCCGATTTTTATCAGTGAGTAAATTTCTCACCTTTACAATTGATTGAAGTAATAAATACAAGCCATTGTAAAAATTTTATATGCACCGAGAGATTGCTAGGGTTGAGCAGTTTCCTTTAAAATTTATTTCCTCTTAGGTTATGATCCCAGCAAAATTGGTGGTAGTTTCCTCTTATTTGTATAAAGGACTTACCATTCAATATGTAGGTGGTTTTGTGTTGTAGATGCACAACATGTATGTCCTTTTCTCCTCTAATAAATTTAAGCTCAAATGTCATATTTGCAATGTTCATTACAAACCTCTAATTTATTACAAAGCACATTTAAATTGTCTATATATCATTGAGCTTCTCGTCTATTAAAATTTCAAATATGGAACAAATGCTTCAACATTTTTTTTTATACCCCATGGGAGAAAATATTGTTATATTGTTGTTTTGAATGGCACAGTTTGATCCATCCATTTCTTCCTATTATAGTTTGCAGGAGGTTCTTGATCCCACCATTTCTTCCTATTTAAGTCTTTTAATCCAAGTTGAAGGAGCTAAAGGGGTTGAGTTGCAGACGAAGCCAAGGAGGATGCATGGACTACAACTTGCTCGAGGTTCCCGATCCTGCCTGTTCTTCCTATTGAAATTGAAGCCTTTTTATACCAGTTGAAGGAGATGAGGAGGAGCTGAGCGAGTTGAGTCACAAGAATAGTCAAGGAGGATGCAGGGATTGCGACTTACTCGAGTTTCTTCATCCTGTCAATTCTTCCTATTGAAATTGAATCCTTTTCATCCCGGTTGAAGGAGTGGAGAGGGGTTGATTTGTATGTGCAATCAAGGAGGATGTAAGGACTGAGGTTAAGGAGGATGATAATGACTGGGTTAACTGGGTAATGATGCAATTCAACCTAGCCATATATGCAAGGTTGTTTTTCTTCATGAAGTCAAATTATATCTACTTTCATCCACACATGTTAATTATTACAAAGAGAAAGGAAAATATTGAGAGGTGATGTAGTCAAAAGGGATTATTATTGGCAGATTTCGTGTTTCAACCATTCAAGTCTTGGAAAGGGTGTGCTCAAGGAGGATAATTCTAGGAAATGTTTGTATTTCATCCATACAAAGGACAATCAATAGATATATATGGTTACTAAATGAAAACAACAAGTTATTACAAAGGGGGCATCATATTGAACTATTTCTAGTAGGTTGGAACTTCATAAAAAGAAAAAAATAAATATCGTGGAGAAGCAGTGCCACGATGTTGTGTTGACTTGTTGCTCATACATTTAATGCATTATCATGAGTATTATGTGCTAAAACAACACATATTTTAGAAGACATGCACCTCACTAGAGATAATTTCCACATATTTGTCAATTAAAGGAAAAACATTAGCTACGAAGTGTTTTGAGAAGGTGTGTACTTTCAACAAATCTAGTTTTGAAAGAGAGAAAATTCACTAGAGAGGAATTGTGACATCCAAAATGATCTAGCACACAAGCCTTTAACCCACAATTTGATCCTCTTCTCTTTCCTCGACTACACTATCTCTCCTCTCATGCTGTTCTATAAAGGAGAGGTGCAAGTCCTCATTCTAGAGGGTGGATTTACTTACAAAGGTGTCAAGAGCTTCTCATCACCTACCCTCATCCAGTTTAGACTTGAGAGCACTTCCACTACTACATGTAAGAGCTTGATAGGGTAGCCCATGGTACAATGTCTTTATGATTTACTTTCTAACACTTTATTCACATATCAAATGGATTCTAAGGATTGTCTTTCGTATATGTTATCATGCTACAAGGATTGTGTTGTCATTAAAGTGCACTTATTTAAATTTTACTTTCATATAAGGTGCATATTCTTTTCTTCTTTTCCATCTAATCCCTACAAGTATTTTAATTAAGAAACTCATCACATCCCTCTATAATCGAATTTGTACTTCAATCTCTATCCTCTTTAAAGCACTCAAAAACAACATTTTATGTTGGATTAATCTAAACTTACACCTAAATTATGCACAAACATCTTAAAATAATCCTCATGAATAAAAAAATAGTAATCCTCTATTTATAAAAACAATAAATGATTAAACAACCATAACGATTATATCACTACTCTACATAACAATTATATCACTCTAAAACAACTTTTTTAAAGGCCGACTAATATTTTGTTTTAAAATCCTAAATTATTATTTTAACTAAAAATTAAACCAAAAATGATCACAATTCAATTTATTTTATTTAATATACAAGATAAAATATTCATTTTAATTTTATAATAATCAAAATAAATAAATTAACAATTGCATCCAAAACATGAATAAATTACCAATTACATCAAAATTATAATAAGGAAATATATTGAAAACTAGAAAATATGATTTTGATGTTTAATTCAGAATGTAGAAGAGCAACCTATAGAAATTAAAAATTTACAATAAAACTCCTCTTCACACGCATATAGAGTTATAATTATTTTAATTTAAAAACATGCGTATATATAGAGTTATAATTATTTTAATTTAAAAACATGCGTATATATAGAGTTATAATTATTTTAGTTTAAAAATTTACAATAAAACTCCTCTTCACACGCATATAGAGTTATAATTATTTTAGTTTAAAAACATGCGCATATATAGAGTTATAATTATTTTAGTTTAATTAATTCAGAATGTAAAAAAGCAACCTATAGAAATTAGAAATTTACAATAAAACTTCTCCACATTCTAAAAACCTGCGCATATAGAGTTATAATTATTTTAGTTTAAAAAATAAAACTATTTTAATTGTGGTAATTTAGAAATTAAAACAATCTATTGAAAGAGCGGCAAAATGATGAAAAAGAAGAGGGAAAATATACACGATGAAAGTTAGAGACAGGTAATTGTTCCTAGCAAGTCGAGAGAGGAGCGCGAGAGAGACTGGTCGACTCTTCCGACGAAGCATTGTTACATTGTTTTCTCTCTCGGAACAAGGCCAACCTCGCCTCCAGTGACAGGGTCAACCTCGCCTCCATTTGATAGGGCTAGCCTTCCTCCATTTGCCGAGGTTTTTAGGGCTTAGTCATGCTTCTGGACTTTACCAATGTGTCTAACAAATTGTGGAGTGGAAGCTTCTAAGGGGGCAGTGCCAAAAACATTTCAGAGTTTAGCCCCTTTGATTGGATAGGAAATGCATCGACTCTTAGGTTTTTGTCTGTGGTAGGTTATAGAACCAAAAGGGGACAATGGATTCGCAACTCTGGTTCAGTTTTCCGATATTGGTTGTGGTGGATATAGCCCTAGATGCGGCTTTCAAGTCGTTGATTTTGGAGATCTTAAAGGTTCTGTGTGCATTGAGTTATGGAGAGTAGTCATTGCACTTGCAATGTTTGTGGTGATTAATGTTGAGATTTTAATTGTTGATCCTGTTAGGGCAGAAGTTGCAATGCATGAAGGCACTATTGGTTTCTGTTGGATCTTGCAAAGTGGCGCTGAGAGGGGTACAACCAGAAGCAACAAAGGTACACTGCACTTTGCATCACTTTCTCAATCTTACTTGTTCATAAGTGATCCTGTGAAACCAACATTCCCAATTTATATGCCATTCAGTCTCTTTTGCCTTTCATTTTGCACAACTCTCTTAATTTACTTTTCCATGGACGATTCTGTGAAATTAATCATCGCTATTAGGTACACTTGTTAGTTGTGTGCTGGTGGAGAGTCGGTTTGCTTGAGCGCTTCTCCAATTACATATTGAAAGGCTCAATTTGAGTACACTCAAAATCTGAGTCTGCCTTGGAAAAAAATTGAGCCACAATATCACTTGCAGATACAAGTTCTGAAAGAATGTACACAGTTGCTTTTAGTATCTGTACATCAGCAGAATTAGAGAGTATTATTGCTGGTCTAACTAGGAGTCATTAAGTGGTTGGCTCTCCCTGCTTTACAGGGTTTCCATACTCTTCCAATGGTCAAAACAGTTCATTCACAATCTTGCAAATCCTTGGAAGTAGAAACCATTGAAACAGATGGTACTAGTTCGCAAGGAGAGTTTGACTGATTACACTGGTTGGGGGAAGAAACAGGGGTCACTCTGCTTATAAATCCCCCATGACATTTTACTCTAGTACATTTACTAATTATGTTTAGCTATTTCATATGTATCACTTAATAAGATTGTATCGATCCATCCAAGCGGAGGGCTTTCGATCTTCTGATTTTTTTTTCCATGTGGAAGGCATAGCATAGTGAGTAATCAACATGGCCATGCTGCTAAATGAAAAACAACAAACAAACCAAGCCAAACCAACACCGTATGCTAAAGACGCTGAGATGAAACCACTCCAGTATTTGTTTGCATCCAGGAAGGGCTTTAAATAAGCTCAATATCCAACGGTTACTAACTCGGCGGATATTTAAGTTAATTTAAAACTTTTTCTGGGTCCTCATTTTTCCAGCTGAAATCTAGATCAAAATTTATATTAAATTTTCTCGTGGGGCAATTAGTTTGATTAGGTTATAAAGAAATATTTAGCAGAGAAAACACAAATGTTTTAAATTTGTTGTTCAAATTAAATTTAAATTGTTGCATTAGGAGAATTTAAAGTTTTTACAGGTATTATAATATTCCACACCATAAAATTTATAATTCTCGAACACTTTTAAGAATCCGGGTGAAGTTGCAAAGCTATCATTTTCTAATAACTGTTTAATAATTATTATAATTTTCTGAACATTAGAAGAATGGGCCTTGGCCCGCCATACCCTAGGAAGAATTATGTAGTAGAGCCTCATTATAACTGTTCGCTTCCTAGGCCCACTCACGCCAAGTTGGTTTGGAACAAGTTATGAAAATTCAGCCTCTGAATCTTGAAACATTGGATTTGAAACCTTATATATGAAGGACAGTCTTTAATATATGATGGGCCCTTTTAACTCGGCCATAAAGTAACGCAATCCTCTGATGTTACCATATGTATATTCCAGGTATTATTAAAACAAGATCATGTTGTTATCAGAAAAGTATGTCTGTATCTCTTATCTCTCAGCGTTATAAACGAGTTCGTAGATGAGAGTGACCCTGACCTCGATGAACCTCAAATAGAACACCTCCTACAAACAACATAGGCTATTCATAAAGATTACCCAAATGAATATTGGCTTTATTTGACGGGCCTCATCCATGGTATGAGTTGCACCACATCTAACTCTTTGCATTGATAAGAAAACCAATTGAGATTCTCTAACAGAAATAACATGATTAGTTGAACAATAATCTGTTTTAGTAATGTCATAGTTTGTGATTGGGTTATAGATGAAATTGTGATTGAGAAAAATGCATGCAGCTCTGGGAAAGGTACTACTGCATCCTAACTTTGGAGGGAAGCCTCAATGGGCAGTTGTAGGTGAGAGCTCTTTGAACATTACCCACTGCAAAATGAAATGGAATTTATCCATCATTTACATCTCTCATGCATGGTGGCTTTGTAAAATGATCACCACTTAGTTTAGCAAAACTAATGTACCTTTGAAATCTCTCCTCAATAATCTATATTTATGTCAATTAGGTGAATTAAGGGGCAGAACTGAGCTCAAAAGCTTATGCTCCGACCTTTGTGTTACACTATTCCACAATAAAAAATCAAGGGAAGCGTCGGAACAGAGCCAACTATTCAACTCCCTGTCACCGCTTTAAAAACCAGCGAATACTACTGCCTTAATAACCAGCGAATACAACTGCATAAATCATGCAAAAGAATTGCATGCCCCAAAGCAAAGAAAACAACCATAACATCTATTCCTGGAAAAAATTCAAGTGCCATGCAGAAACAACAAAAGGACTTGATGTGTCGTTGAATCCCCAAAGAAGGCGAACGTTGTAATTGATTCTGCAGGATTGAAGCGAAGCCAAAGAGGGCTATATAACTAAGAATTCCCAATTGACCACTGGATTATTATTAATTTCAAATTTGAATAAACCAATGATACTCACAATGCTGTATGTATTATTAATTTGAAAATTTAATAAACAGGGTAACTGTAAGATGATAGGAGCGGGTTTCAAACAAATTTGGTTCCATTAATGAGGTTGACCCAATAAATTCATTGGTGAGTTTTGGGTTTAATTAGTATTGGTTAAAAACCATAGATTAGATTCAGAAGTCTTCGGAACAGAGCCAACTATTCCACTCCTTGTCACCATCTTAATAACCAGCTAATACTACTGTAGAAGTCATGCAAAAGAACTGCATGCCCCAAAGAAAAGAAAATAACCATAACATTTATTCCTGGCAAAAATTCAAGTGCGACCATGAAGAAACAACAAAAGGACTTGATGGGTCGTTGAATCCCCAAAGAAGGCGAAGGCTGTAACTGATTCTGGAGGATTGAAGCAAAGCCAAAGAGGCCTATATTACTAAGAATTTCCAATTGACACACTAGATTATTATTAATTTCAAATTTGAATAAACCAGTGATACTAACAATGCTATATGTATTATTAATTTGAAAATTTAATAAACAGGGTAACTGTAAGATGATAGGAGCCGGTTTCAAACGAAGTTGGTTCCGTTAATGAGGTTGACCCAATAAATTCATTGGTGGGTTTTTGGTTTAATTAGTGCTGGTTAAAAACCATGGATTAAAGTCAGAAGTCGTTCGAACAGAGCCAACTATTCCACTCCCTCACCACCTTGATAACTAACTAATCCTATTTCATAAGTCATGCAAAAGAACTGCATGCCCCAAAGAAAAGAAAACAACCATAACATTTATTCCTGGAAAAAATTCAAGTGCGGCCATGTAGAAACAACAAAGGGACTTGATGGGTCGTTGAATCCCCAAAGAAGGCGAAGACTGTAACTGATTCTAGAGGATTGAAGCGAAGCCAAAGAGGGCTATATAAATAAGAATTCCCAATTGACACCAGAGAGACCGATTGGAGGAAAAAATTAATCTAATAGAAACTATTGAGGAGGCCGATTGAAGCAATGAAGGAAAAAATTAATCTAATACAAATTATTAAAGAAACCGATTGAAGTAATGAAAGAAAAATTTAATCTAATACAAATTATTGAACCTTAAATTCAATAAAAATGGCTATTAAACATCATGTTTAAACTAATCAAAATGAGAGATACATAGCCATCTATATATACCTGTAATTGGGATTCGATTACATGACTTCAACGAGGTAATTGGGATTCATTGTAACGATTTCATTACTTCAGCCAGGTAGGCATTTTGAACAACAACAACTACCTCTATCCTTCTTTCATTCATTTCCTTGCCCTGCAGCTTCAGCCCTTCATTCATTCCAATATTCTGCACAACACCAAACAAAAATAAAAGGTTATGAAATGGAATTAGTTCTCGCTGCAGAGAAGAGATGAACAAAAACACTGAAATTAAATAGAATTTGATCCATACCATTTCTGAGAGATAATTGATCTCTATGAACCCAAAAAAATGTTAAACAACCCGACTGCCATTCTCTTGTCAGCCTCCTCCTCTATCCCAAACAACCAGCCATGACTGAGTCAAACACAAACTCGACCTCGACCTGGACAGAGACAGACCCAAACTCAAACAGACAGCCAGACACAGACACAGACAGACCCAAACTCAAACAGACAGCCAAACACACAAGCATAACTAGACTGGATATGGACATGACAACACTGATAAAATGATCACACTTAATATTTATATATAGGGATTCCCAACTCCCTTCAACGGCTACAAGAGTTTTACCACCTCTACTTCCTCTCGAATCCCTGCTCTCTCTTCCATTCATAGTTCATGGAGTTCATGCTTTTTTAAATTTCAATTGAATCCGCGACAGGTTGGGTTGGTGCTTTTCTGGTCCGTGACTTATGTTTTTTTTTTGTTCTTTCCATTAATGCCGTTCATGCTTTTTTAAAGTTAAATTGAATCCGCGCTCCGCAACTCATGTTTTTTTTTGGTTCTTTCCATTAATGCCATTCATGCTTTTTTAAATTTAAATTGAATCCGCACCAGGTTGGGTTGATGCTTTTCTGGTCCATGACTCATGCTTTTTATTTTTGGTTCTTTCCATTAAAGCCGCGCCTCTTTGAAAAAGGTTAGGTTGATGCTTTTCTGGTCTGCGGCTCATGCTTCTTCTTTTTTTCATTAATGCCTGGTTTTTTTTTTTCCTCTCAAACACACATCTTTCCAATAGGATTTCCATTCATACTTTTACCTGTTTTTATTTATTCACATTACACATCTTTCCCAATAGGATTTCCATTCATAATTTTACCTGTTTTTATTTATTCACATTATTATGAGTTTAATTTTAATTCAAAGGTGAATTCAACAAAGCAGAGGCTTGAGGACTAGAGAGTTTTCTGGACATGTTATATTATGCTATTTATTTTTAATTTTATTTATTAGTTATATGAAATGTATTGGAATATATTAATATTATTTTTATTTTAAATTGCAAAGCAATATGTATGCAATTGAAAATGTGTGTGCACATCTATTAATGAATCTTTACAATGAAGGACAAGGTCTGTGATGAGTGAAAGGAATTAGTGTAGCCATATAAACGCAATGGCTAGTAAACCCAAATGAACATCAATACACTTACCTCATGATATATTTCACATTACAAGGAGTCGAGGACTAAAAAAAATATTGAAGATCTCAAAACTCATAACTAAATCTAATTGGTTCTCTATTTGAGAAGTGTAATGCATATCTCAAAACCCTACCTAGGATGAAAATTACTTATGAAGTTGATAGCTCACAGATTGTCAATAATGACAAGGCTAAATATCAAGGCAAGGAATTCCTCCAAATCATCAAAGGTTGATGTTCGCTAGGCACGAGCTTGAAGATGATCGAAGTGTAGTTGATTATAATTTTCAGAGGAACCTAACCTTTTGCTTGTCCTTCATCTCCCAAGTAATATGTAGATATTTGTGAAGATGTTGACTTGTAAGACTATTATAGTTTATGTTAAGAGCTCTGATGTGAATGCTAAAATTCAAGATAAGGAAGGAATTCCTCTAGATTAGCAAAGGTTGATCTTTGTTGGGATAATAAATCTTAAGATATGAATTTTACAGATTTAGTCTAAAGGAATTGACTCTACACCTAGTTCTTTTTTTATGTGGTGGTATGCAAAATTTTGTCAATCACTTGAACTTGAGAGGCTGAAATAATTTACAATGATAAGGAACATATTTTAGATAAGTATGGAATTCCTCCATATCACTAGAGGCGATCTTTCTTGAGAAGTAAGGTTAACTCCTATAAGTAAGGGCAA
>JAXQQM020058225.1:0-103930 GCA_034641835.2 Pinus albicaulis
CAAACTGAAGTCTACTTGAGTTACAACAAAGGAAATCTTTCTATTGCATACAATCACCAAAAGAATCCTGGATTACATTAAAAAGACAACAATCCAGGAAAGGAAATTAATCTGTAGAAGGAAAGACCAATTATGCTATAACAGAGAACAGGACCCTATTCCCCAAGTAGGAATCTTCAACACCTGTTTTTGATTACCAAGATTTCACAAACTAATTCTGTAAAAAAGATTTCCAATTAAAATAATCCACAAATACCTAGGAATGAATTGTATGAAAACAATGCAACAAGTAATCGAAACAAAGTTTCAGCAATAGATAACATAGTTCCAATACTGCATAAATGATTTTAGCAAACAGAGTTTAACAAGGTATAAATGAAAATAACAGTTAAAAAACTACGGAAATAAATGGGTGAATCTTGTGAAGAAGGTGGGCCCTTTCATTCTCACAAGATTCCCCAAAAGAAGGAATTAAAATGAAATGTTGAGAACAAGATTTTATTCATCTGTCGAAAGTAACATATTACAAAGGATTCACGTTCCTTCTCTGTAAGTCTGTTTCAAAATGAACCTTCCATCATCTCCCTTCTAATGTTGATGTCTCCTCTTTTCAAAGAGGAGACATCTATTACACAGTTGATTACATTGTAGAAATCCTATTTTTAACCCAATCTGATCTTCTATACTGAAATAGGACCTTCTATTCTTCCATATCAAAATGTTGTTACAATGGTTACGATGGTACTGACTTCAAGGTGCAGTTGTTACGGCCAGTGTAATAGCTTCCTTACTTATCTTTTCTTTTTGCTGTCGAGCCTGAAATACTGCTTCAAAATCACAAATCACGGGTTGTTTCAGCAACGGGATTTGTGTACTATCCTGACTGTTTCAACAACACGGTCTTTAGACAGCCATGATGGATTAACTTTAGTCTTCAAACGGTTTCAGCAACGCGGTTCAAACATCCATGATGAATTAACTACAGTCTTCAAACTATTTCAACAACTATATATTTTCGATTAATGGTTAAATATGAAAGTAATGTAAAATTACATGTAAAACAAGTTAAACATGTAGTAAAGAGAAGAATGTTATATTCCTTTGGAAGAATGGATGAAAGTGAGAGTATAGGCTTTAAATATGGAATGGAAAAGAGTGGAATGATAGCAAAATGTATGGTAAAAAAGGTACATTATAGAGTCCTAACATCCCCCCCAACTAAAAAGGTTGCATGTCCTCGGGCAACTTTAATCTGAATCAGAGTCTGGATACTAGCTTTTGGCATGCAAGTTACTTAGGCAGTAGCTATGGAAGGTATTGTCTATTAAGGCTCTAAACCCTTGCAAATTTTGCAATATTTTTCAACCTGCTACTTCATCCTTGTTGGCAAACCTATGATGAGCATGATATTCCTCTGCTGGCATCCATAAAATAGGAAAATGAAAGTGGTACCGTATCCACTTTTCAGTGCATTGTTGAACACATTTGATGTAATTGGGTACTCTAGAGAATGCAGTTTCGAGATTAGTAGGACTTAAAGGATTGTACTCCTTATTTTCATTAGAATATTGTTGCCAAAACATATTATTTTCTCTCAAGGCAGCAGTTTCTTTGGCTTTAATAAAATGGTGACAATCCTGGAGTACTGAAGCTTGTAATTTCTGTATATGTTCAGTCATCCCTGGTTTCTTCAAAAATTGATAATATTCTGCCACAAAGATAGCAGGGTTCTCTGGTTTTGGCCTCATCCAGAGAAGATGGTTGTCTTCATTATGCCTGGTTGCAAGAAAAGAAGTTTTCCATGTAATCTAATTAGCAAGGAAAGAGGCAAATGCCCTGATCTGAATGTCGCCAAAAAGAGGGTTAAGATTAAACCTTCTGTTTTCAGGGATGGCTTCATTGTGAAGGTAAAACTCACATAGTAAGTGTTGATCACCGGTGGAGGCTTCTGTAAATTTTTTCACAAACTGTTCGGATGTAAGCACCTCATGGGGTCTTCCATCTTTGATTGCTTTCAACTGAAAATAAACAAGGCGTTCTATGAGGAATAGAGAGTAATTTAGAGATGTTTTCCTAGTAGCCAATAATTTTTGTACCAGTTCAAAAATTAGGAGTAGTTTTCCTTTTAGCTCTTTATTCTCCTTCTTATAAACTCTAGATTGCTAGAGTTTTTGCTCCAAGATCTCCCAGTTTGAATATATATGATTCTGCCAAACTAATTTATGTTGCTGCAAGGTTTTATCTTAAGAAATGGAATATTATTTCTTCCATTTATTCATTATTTGCTGCACATTACATGGTTTAGTTTGTGTTTCAGTATTTCACGTGGTAGGCTGAATAGAAATAACAATAGGAACTTCAGATTTAACAGATACAATAGGCTGGGGTACTTGTAAATTAACTTCTTTTTCTGAAATTTTGAAAGGCCCTACTGGTTCTTGTGTAATAGTAGGGTGTTCCTCTTTGACTTCAGAAGATGTCGATGCTTTCGGCATTGGGACTTGAACTATCTTATATCCTGCTTGCTAATAAATGTTTCCACATTAGCTGCACATATATTCCTTATATAGATCATTTTCTATGTGTTTGTCTGCCATGGATGCTGCATGAGCTAGGGTATACAAATTGAGCTCCTTGTCAGAGGCTTCCTTTTCTATCGCCAATTCTTGCTTATAGGTTTCCAATTCTGATCTTAGAAACTCATTCTCTTGTAAAAGGGGAGCCAAAGTGACTGGGCTTTGTGTATCAGTGGCAGTCTCAGGAACTAGTTGCTGTGTTTCAGCTATAGTTGGTTCTTGTGTGATATCTAGAGCTGGTTCCTTTATTGAAGCTACTGAATAAGTAGCATCCTAGGTGTCTATTTCTTGTACATCGGCAACTGGTTCTTGTGTTTCAGCCACTGACTGAGTAGTTGGTTCTTGTGGGACAACTACTGATTGAGTAGCTGGTTCTTGTGTGATAGCTACTTGTTCTATAGAAAATGATGTCACAGTACCCTAGGCATCTGGTTCTTGTGTCTTAGTGCCACTGGGTGAGACAGGTAATAATTCTGGGGTTTAGGAGGGTGGTGGCGTATGGAGTTTTAACAAAATGGTTGCAAGTTCTAGGGTAGTAGGAATGGTTGTTGCTTCAATAGACGTCGTCATTCTTCTCCTAGGTAAGAAGGCAAAAAAAGCAGTAGTTTTCTTTTTCCTTTTGTGAGAGGGTTTTTCCCGAGGAGAAGGGATTTTAGAGGAGGTAGCTGCTTTAGTTGCGACCCTTGTTCGTCTTTTTGGTAGAAAGGTGGTTGTGATTTGCCTTTTCATTTTACGAATAGAGGAGGGGGGGTTATCAACTTGGGAATCATCACTGGGGATATGGACAGTGAGATCAAATTATTTTTCTAGGTTGTGGGATGGACTGGAAGAAAGGTTAACTGGATCAGTTGGTTCTTCAGGTGGAATTGCAAGAGGGTTAGGGATGTTCTCTGGTTGTTGCTTGTGGGGATTTTCAGGAATTTCTTGAGGATTTTTTGCAACTTCTTGAGAAATTTTAGCATCTTCTTGAGGAATTTCAACAGCTTGCTCAGGGTCTAGGGGTGGATTGTTTAGAGGAGGTTTTTGTTGAAAAAAACCCCTCTGAATCAGTAGCTAAACAAGACAGTAATGGGTGAGGGAAAAGAGTGGGAATTTTACATGTCTGCAATAATGTGACATATTTCTAATACACCCAAGTAAATAATAAGGAATATTTAGCAATCGACCATGTCGTAAATGATTCAACAAGACAAAATAATTCTGGTATACTACCTGGTAGCGATCGTCACAAGTAAGGTAATGTTTTACGAATTCAGCAACTTTCAGCCAAGGAGGCAGTAATGAGTGAAGTCAGACACCCCGGCCTTTGGCTTGACTTGTTCTCCTGGCAGAAGAAAATCTTGTTGTGCACTCAAAATGATATGCTTTTGACTAAACCATCAAGTGCCAGTGATCGACAGACGTGAAAACTGTGCTATGTCACCCTCTGAGACTAGAATTCGAACTCCCTGGACAGTAGGATAATCTTCCTGGAGATTTCGTGCAAATTCAAGGACCTGTTGTGGATAAAATTCTCGAATCCTCTGAAAATATCCTACCCAGCCTGCCTACTGAAAAATCTGATACACCTCTGGGTATAATTCAAGCAAAGATATCGAGTCGGGCTCGTGTCAAATAATAGGTCCTCCCATAGTTAACCAGATTTGGTAAAATGCACAATCAAAATCCAAGTTATCGCACTTCAAATAGAGTAAATTTTGCGAATGAGAACATGGAATAATGGTGAAGGAGTGAGGTAATGGGTAAGAAATATGCCAGTAATTGGCATGTTGTGAAATTATGGCATATAATTTCAATATTCCCCCCCAACTACGGCTGAAATGATGACTTTAAATGTATGGATATTTGTGAAATCTTTTCATTTAACCATAGTTTAATTGTACTTGCATATAAAATTTATATACCTCATGTTTACCTTTGACTTGTAGTTCGAAAAATATAGTGCTTGCTTATAATGGCTCAATAGTCATGGAAGAACTTTAGAAGCTTTTTGAAACATGAGGGAGATCATATTAGAGGTTTTTTTAATCATAGGAGAAGGCAGTGAAAGGATAGGAGTAGCATGAGCAATAAGAGAAGTGAGAATGAAATAACTGAAGAAGATGGTTTCATGACAAAAAATGCTGCATAGTAATATCTTTGGAGAAAGAAATGGTGTTTCAGCAACGGGAAAAATGGATGAAATGCTACTTAAGAGTAGTGTTTCAACAATGGGAAAATAGGGAAAGTGTTGCTGAGGAGTGGTGTTTTAACAGTGGGAAAATGGGAAAAATGTTTGCTGAAGAATGGTGTTTCAGCAATGTGAAAATAGGGAAAGTGTTGCTGAGGAGTGGTGTTTCAGCAATGTGAAAAAATAGGGAAAATCACATGAAAAGGGAAAAAGGAATGAAGGGAATTAATTATGAAATGTTACTAAAAGATGGGGAAGTGAACTATGAATGAGTTGAAGTGAGGGGAGAAATGCTTCTCAAAATGAAGCTTGGATCTGCTTGTGGTGAAATTGTCCTTTCATGGTAAGCCTTTCCTGACTCAAGAATCTGCAAAATAACCAATTGTATCATGCCAGCCCTTGACAGGGATTATTAGTTTAAGAAACCTAATCTAATGCTAAAAATGCAATTCAGAAAAATCAAATGCAATGAGGAGCAGAAGGCTCCCCTAAAAAGAGATAATGTGCATCTGCCATGCAAGTGGCCTTAAAATATTCTTTGGAAATAGGGCGCTGGTACAGACGAAGCCGATGACCATTTACTAATAGTGGTGTTTTAGATTCATCAATTGTTAAGAGCCTTACTATTCCATTGGGAAAAACAGTATCTATTTTGTAAGGTCCCAGCCATCTTGTATGTAGTTTCCCTTGAAAATTTTCAAACTGAGAATCATACAATAAAGCCTAGTTACCTTTTTGGAACTTCTTATGTTTGGTGAGTTTATCATGCCACTTTGTTCTTTGTTTTTGGATCATATTTTTTTTATGAATGGCATCTAATATTTTTTCATCCAATTCATGAATTTGTTGTAACCTAGCTGCCTATGCATCAGTCAAATCAAGGTTAACAGCTAAAGAAATCCTTAAGGTTTTAATTTCAAATTCCACAGGAAAAATAGCACTTTTACCATAAACCAATTCATAGGGAGAAAATCTTGTAGTATTTCTCTAGGTAGTTCTATAAGCCCATATCACTTTAGGGAGCCTTTGAGACCAATCCTTCTAGTTTTCCTTCACTGTTTTTGTTAGAATGGCTTCTATTACTTTGTTTGTGATCTCCACCTGTCCATTGGCTTGGGGGTGGTATGGTGTAGTCATTCTATGATGAATATGATATTTCTGAAGGGTGGCTTTGAAACCATGAGAAGTGAAAGGAGGTCCTCCATCTATAACTAGCTCTCTAGGGACTCCAAATCTAACAAATATTTCTTCAAATAGGAAAGCTAGGACAACTTCTTCATTAGCTCTAAGGAGTGCTTTAGCCTCCACCCATTTAGTCATATAATCTGTGCAGACTAATATATAAAATCTTTGGTTGGATGGAGGATTAATGGGTCCTACAAAATCTAAGGCCCATCTTTCAAATGGCTCAAGTATTACCTAGGGGTTTAATGAAATTTCATCTCTATGATTAGGTTGACCCATTATCTGACAACTATCACAAGCCCGGAAATATTTCTTTGCATCCTTAAAGAGTGAGGGCCAATAATAACCCATCCTAAGAATTTTATGTGTCATTCTCTTATCAGAAAAATGCCCTCCGCAAGGACCATGATGACAATATTTTAGTATATCATACACCTCATCTTCTCTAATGCATCTTCGGATTTCATGATCAAGTCCTGTATAGAGAAGACACCCACTTATCTAGCTATACCAAGCACTTTGTTGAATGATTTTTCTTTTCTCTCGATGTGATAGGTGTGATGGTAACTTCCCTGCAACTAGATAATTGGCAATGTCTGCATACCATGGTGAGTGAGCAGAAACTACAAATAAATATTCCTCGAGAAAGGAATCATCTACTGGAGTATTATCATCAACTTTTAACCAAGAAAGGAAATCAACAACAACATTTTCTTTACCTGGTCGATCTACAATTGTAATAAAAATAACCATCTGGTGACTCGAGCATTTGTGACATATTTTTTCATTAAATACTTGATAGCCGAGTGGTCAGTATGGACAAAAGTAGAGTAACCAGTAATGTAATGTCCAAATTTATTAATAGCATAAATGACTGCTAAAAATTCATTTTCGGTAACTATATAATTTAGCTCATCATGAGTCATATTCTTACTAATGAAGTAG
The DNA here is from genome assembly GCA_034641835.2 of Pinus albicaulis. Taxonomy (NCBI): domain Eukaryota; kingdom Viridiplantae; phylum Streptophyta; class Pinopsida; order Pinales; family Pinaceae; genus Pinus; species Pinus albicaulis. The sequence goes on from JAXQQM020058225.1 coordinate 6,877, forward strand.
ATATCATAAGGGATATGGTTTTCCTCTTGTCCCAAGACAGCTACAATTGCAGTATCTGAAGCATCAGAAGATATATGAAAGGGATGTGCCCAATCGGGTCCTCTCAGAATAGGAGTTGTAGATAACTGATGCTTGAGTTCTACAAAGGCCTCCTAGAAAAGATTAGTCCAATTGAATTCAACATTTTTCATGAGTAACACAAAAAAAGGAGAATCTATTTTCAAATTTTTTTAAATAAATATGTTATTCATCAGTAATTTTCACTTGTTTTTTCACTTGTTGGTGATGAATAGTTGTAACAACCAAGTTTTCTAGCAGCTGATCTAAAAATTTGTCAAATTTGCCAGCTGGAAAACACTCATAATTTTTTTTTTCCCTCTTACCTTTTAGTCTGCCCATGAAGAGATGAAACATCATTATCAAATCCTACCTAGCCTCAGCCATACTAGTCTTCCCATCAGCTCTAAAGAAACAATCCAAATCTATCCAAAAAGTCTCCCCTAAGTTAGGAAGTGGCACTTTAGGAATTTCTCCCTTGGAAAACTATCCTAAAAGCCAAAGAACCTCCATCTGCTATAGACCAGTAATAACATACCTTTCCATCCTGCAAATAAAGTTGTTTACAACCCTAGGTCCCGCTACTAATACACGCTCAAGTCTCAGCAATTCATGTACCATAAGTCAAACTGATTCTAGGTGTTTTTACAGTGTTTTAAATGGATATTTCAAGGACAAAGGCCTAACAGAATCTCAGAAGACAATATTTGGCTCCACATGAGAAGACAACTGCTTCTCAATCTAATCTTGAGCCTGGGATGCAGCCACAGAATAGAGAGCTTTTCATCAAGCTCTTGTGATCACAGTCAAAGCCTGAAAGGACAGTGAAAGGAAAAATAACACTGTCAAAGGGATGGTGATATGACATGACTAAAAAACCTCCTTCATCTATAAGAAGAGGGTTTGAAGACTGAAGAACCTCCTTCATTTCACAAGCAGAGGGTTAGGAGCGCCTCCTTCATCTATAAGCAGAGGGAAAATGGACAAAGTTTGATTTTAAGAGTTGCACTGACTATAAGAAATTTTTTTTGATTAACAGTGAGACAGTAACTAAGGTTCTCTGAATTAAAATGATGATTAAAGGCAGAGGAAAAATAGTGGGTTTTAAAAATTATTTGCATGAGTTCACTATTAATTGAGTTACAATGTAAAGCTAACATGTTCATCATCATTGAGGAAAGATTGTGAAAGCAGTTAGTCAAAGGAGTCAAAGGGGTCTTGATCTCAAAGTAACCTCTACCATCATGTTCAAAAGGAAACTAGGCATTTGTCAAAGAAGGCCTCCTTCATAAGCAAAGTAAATGAGCTCATCATGGTTTGAGGATGAAAAGAAATCATGGCATATGGAAAAGATTCTAAAGGGACTGCTCTAAAAAAGAGGTGAAATAAATGAAAGACCAGGCTTCTTGCAGACCTCCTTCATAGAAGAACTAAAGGGCAACTTCCCTTATTCACTTTTCAGCTCTAGTGCATCATCCCTTGTTGATTTTTACCCACAGTCAAAGAATAAACTCAGAGTAGCACCTGCCATCTCATTCATTTTTCACAAAAGACATGACCATATCCAAAACATCCGAAGCAAAAAATGTCAGTTTAGGTTGCAAAAGGGAAAAGCTACCTCCTTCAAAGTGTCAAAGAAAACCTCATATAAAAAAAAGTGTCTTCTACAGGTGTCCTCTTTTCAAATGACAAAAAAAAAATGGATGATGATGATATTCAGAGGTGCTTTCTCTTTCCTTTTTCATAAAAACCTCTTTCAACTGATCAAGAGTAATAGCAGATGAGCTATACAAACACAAGAGGTGGAAAGGGATTTTGAAATTATAGTTAAAGCTTCTTCCCCTAGCAAAAAGTAAGTTTCACTCAAAAGCACCTCTACAATCCTTCACATGACTCTGATCAGTTTTTCCTTCCACATTGCAGATATCAAAAAGGAGGACATTGTTTCATTCCTTAAATGAGAAGCAGTAAGAGTTTTGATTCTTAAAAAAGGTTGTTTTACTTCAAAAAGGGGTTGAGCTTATAAAACAACTGGTCATTATCACTATGACATTTTTTCCAAATAAAAAGGTATGAGGTTGTGTTTTAAAGAAAAGGGATTCAAGTTTAGTTTAGAAAGGGAATTTTCAAACCTCTCTTACAAAGCCCTCACCAATCAAATACGAAAGGTACTTTGGCTTGTTCATTTTCAAAAGAGGTTGAGGACCATTGCAAAACCTTTTTGAAATTCTCTAAACGAAAAACCATGTTCCTTGTGCTATTCAAAAGACCAGAGAAGAGGCATTTCGAGCAAAATTGTAGAATTTTAAAAGGTTTTTGACCACGCGGTGCGCCTGTAGAGTTGCATGGCGCGCACAGGAAATTTTTCAACAAAGGATTACACTACCGCTCGGCGCGCCTGTAGCAGCGCGCAGCATGCCTGTAGCAGCGCGCGGCATGCCTGTAGGCGTTGGTCATGTCGGCCCGACAAGTGACTCGACAATTGGTTTTGCACGGTGCTCTCTCATTCTAAACGTGCCACGCATGTTCAAGCCCTCAAAATGCCTCCAAAAGCCCTGAACCCTGCTCCAACTCCTCAAACAACGACTCTCATCGATCTTCAAGGTATTTCATACACCTCCTTAGTATATTCAAAATCATATAAGGGTGATCAGTGCTGTGTTATTCAAATACTAAACCAATGGTGAAAGAATGAAACTCTCAGTGTGAAATAAGTAGTTGTGTTTTATGTTTGAGACTTGGAATTTCCATGGTTTCGTTTGCCTAAACCCTTACATAGTGAAACTGATGGATTTTCAATACTATCAAAGGACCATATAAACTGCCCTCAGAACAATTTTTAAAGGTGGAGGCAGTGTTTGAAGGGAGACAAAATAGAGGTTTGAAAAGAAAAGCAGCGAGCCTAACCACAACAGTAGTGATCATTGTGTAAGTGCCTGGCTGTTTCAAAGGTCATCTTTGTAGAGTAAAAATAGAAAAAACCACTGCTGCCTAATATGTCCATAAAACAGACTTTAGTAAGTGGAGCTACCATTGCCTTTGGAGGTGTTTGTCAAAAACTGGGTATGAGAAACAATGAAGTATAAGGAGGGTATGTTGATGGTGAGGAACTTTTATTTTTATCTTCTACAAGGCTGTCTTGCTGTCACCAAAGAACCAAGAACCCTGTGACCTTGTCCAAACACAGAAAATCTCTTTGACTATGTGTACCTTTTGTTGATTGTGGGCTTGTCATTAAAATTTTCTGTTGAGTGGCATACAAAGGGAAAAGTCATGTCTTGGAAAGAGTAGAGAATTTTGTGTTTAAAAGTCATCTCACACAACATTTGAAACAAATTTGCCCTATCAAACAGTGATTGACAGAGAAGGCAGAGTTTTGTTTGAAGAACACATTCTTGAAAACCTTTTGAGGCAGTTTGGTTTTGCAGAGAGCATCCTTAACAAGATTCCTCCCAAGCAGGATAGTAGGAGTGGATTGCATAAGAGATATGAAACTATTTCCACTGAAGAAGTTAATGCCCACCCATCAGTATTGTTCAATTTTCATGAGGTCGGGTGCTTAGAGTTTTGTCAAAGGGTGCAAGAGGTGAAGAGTTTTTCTCCTTTGACACACCTTTGCGCTTTGAGGTTCAGAGATAAGCATTTCCAATTGGCAGGCCTTGACTTCAAGTTCTCCCCAAGATCCATCTCCAAAGCCACTAAAATTCCCTATATTGGCGAGAAATGGTTTAAACAAAGCCATTTGGACTCAGATGATTACAAGCCCTTCATAAAACCTGAGCACAAAGAATCATGTCCTTCTATTTTTCCTTTCTCATATCTTTTAGCTAGCTACGCCCCTCTCATGAAGATTATCATGAAGTACTTCACGTGTGAGGGAAGATTCTCCTAAATTTATGCATATCACATTCGAATTCTCATGCATTTTACTAGGGCCAAATTGCTAAATATTCCTTTCTTCTTACACAAGAGCATCGATAAAATGGCTTCGACTGTCCAAAATAAACATCCTTCACAGCAAATATCCTATCTCTTCCATCACTCTCTCATCAAAATCATCATTCTTCATCATATTGAAAAGAGAGAGGTCTCTTGGGATGTTTTCATCACTCATCTGGATTTCTCCACTGTCCCTCTAGTCCATACATCCCCTACATCTCCTACTCATCACCCCTGCCTTCTTCTAGCAGACCTATTCCTAAAAAGCTCAAATTCACTACAGAACAAGCAGAAGAGCTTGAAGAGGGAGAAGAGCATGATCATGATGATGAGGAAAAGGATGAAGGGCAACAGCATGAAGAACAACAAACAGAGGGTGAAGGGCAGCAGCATGAAGAGCGGCATGACAGTGATGAGCAAGGGCAACCACAACATGTTACACATCAGCCACAACATGAGGAACAACAACTTAAAGAAGAAAAAGAGAAAGACGACAAAGGTAAAGGGACCATGCCCTATTCTCCTAAAAAGGCCAAGCCCCGGACAACAAAGAAGAGAGTGCCTAAGGTTGTCACCCCAAATGTGACAAGGGCCCTCCGAAGTAAAGGAAAGTTGCCAAAGAAGCCTATCAATGATTTTCCTAGGAGGAAGAGCACTAGAATAGCCACCCAAAGCAAAGGGAAGGGCAAGGTAGAAGGAAGTCATGAATAAGAGAGTGCATTTGACATCATCCAAGTCCAAAGCGATGATAGTGATAATGAGGCCCAGATTCTAGAAAACCTTTTGATCCATAGGGAAGGCCCAATTGATGCCTTAAAGGATGATCTTCATAGAGCTAGGAATTTCAATCAATTCTTGCAAATCCAAAATAGGCAAATGAGTGTCCATATGGTTGTTTATGAGACACAGGTGACTAAGTACAAGAAGGAGGCCTCCAAAGCCCAAGCAAGGTTGGAAGAACTCATAGGCGAAGATTAGCCTAAGCGAAAGAGGCCTAGAACCATGGGGCTTAAAAAGGCCCTTGAGCAGCAAAAAGAAGAGGAAAATGCCCTTCTCTAATCTACCCCTTTCGCTGCATTGTTTGAACAGGAGATAGAGAACAATAAGGAGGCATGGCTTGAGAGAGTCAATGACCATTTGGAAAAGAAATTGGAGAAGGAAAACAGGGATTTAGACCTTCAAAGGAGAATGACAAGGCATTATAAAAAGTTAAATCAGTTTTCCCGGCGCAAGTTGAAGGTTGCTCAAGAAAATCTCAAGGAGGCTAAAGGGAAGCGCCCGGCACAGAAAGTGAGGAAAGATACATCAGGACTTCAGATTTTGGCCTCTGCTTAATAGCATGTTGCTGAGAACTGTTGAGGGTCATGCTCGCCAATTTTGGGCGATTTTCGACATATTTTGGATTTTTGGCATTTTTGGGTTTTTGGTCAAAACTCATAAGTTTCGCTATTTTAGTTTGGGGGATCATCAACAGAGGAGAATGGTATCATTGGATGCCATAATTTCAAGAGCACACACTCAATGATTTTCAGGACATTTAAAGATCATTTGCTCCTCTGAAATGGCGAAAAATGCCCGCTTTTTCTACACTCTGCCCGATCTATCAGCAAACCTTAATTTTTTGGTTTTTTACACACAGGCCTATTGTTGGAGGAATTATAGGCATCCTATTGAGAAAATTCCAATTTCTCTAGAAATTAGACACTCAGATATTTCCAACGAGCTATCATGAGCCTCATTTCGACATCGGGAAGGCTGCCAAAGGTTGCGGGCAAGTCAGGGGACCTTTTGCTGATGTAATTTTTGAGTATTTTTGTAGAAATTGAACCTTTAAAAAATGCTTTTTCTTCATGTGCGTTTAGCTATTTTGCACATGAGAAGTTATGAAAAGTCAATTTATTTCCCTCTTTTAGCATTTTTTAGATATTTTATGAGATATTTTGTGCCTTGGGCTTTGCAAAGCCTCAAGTACAAGTTTAGATATTTTGAATAGGCCAATGAGAGTGCAAATTGAACTAAGAGGTTTTCCTCACTTGAGCCTATATATTCCAAATGATTTCATTGTAAACAAGGCTAAACTTGATGATAGAAGCAATATATGGTCATATAAGATTTGGAAGAAATACTTGTCTCATGCTCTTGGATAGTCTCTTGGATGTTCTTGGATGATGAAAGAGGATTGTTGTTGGATTCCATGACTTGGTAGAATGGTATAGTGTCTCTTTCTTTGTTTTTTTTTCTAGTTTTCATTCATGAATCCATGTTTCTTACTTGCTATAGATCAGTAGAGAACAAATTTGAGACATGCCCTTGGAGGCACCTCAAATTTCCTGTTTCTTCATAGCTTCCATGTTTTCTTCTTCCTTAGTCACATTAAAGAATTCTTGATTTCTCTTTAATAACTTAAGGATATTGTTGCTTATTTCATTCATGGTTTTATACATGCTAAGTATGATTTACGGTATGCCCTGCTTACCTATGGCTAGTTATAGCTCCATCCATGAAATTTCTCTTTGACTGATTAGATTATCATTTTGTTGAACCAAGGAGGCCTAGTTCCGATCTAGCCCTTTGTCTAAGACTATGCAAATCTTGTTTTCAAAGTGCCCAATAACTTAAAGTATTGTGTCTAGGCATTCCGGCATATTTTTTTGAGTTGTTTGTCCGTCTTAAGTGTTTTCCCCAAAGTCTGATAGCCATTTCCCAAAGTTAGAGGGTGATATATCTCTATGCATGGCTTGAATGTTTATTTCTATGTATTAATTAGCTTATAGTTACATTTCTCATGATTAATGGTTTTCCCTACCATGTTTATGTCAACTATTAAACTAGTTATGCTTGAAATCCTTTGTTGTTCCCAAACTTGATGTCCATTTTATTCCATTTTTCCCAAAGATCCTTTCTACCTCGAATCAAATCGGCCCTTCAACAGCCTTGTATCACCATCTGATAGCTTTCTAGACCTTTTCGACCCCATAGCCCAGTTGATCTGACATATTTTTACCTATCTTATATCTTTGATCAGTTTCATCCCTCACAACCTAAAAAATCAAAACCAAAAAACCTACTTCATAACTAGCCTCAAATCAGAACACAATAAGCAAAACACACAGATATCCCTTACACATATAGAGAGAGCCCTCTCTGAGTCCAAGAAGGCTAGGTCCTCGGACTCCAAAGATTGGTTTGATGTTACACTGTCATTTGGCTTGCCAATCAGCCAAATCATGGGACCCTAACAAAATCTCTTGTAATATCCTGCATGTCCTAAGAAAATTCTCACATCTGTTTGCGTTTTAGGAATAGGAAGGTTCTGAATGACTTGTATTTTGGATGGATCCACCTAAATTCCTTGAGATGAAATAAAATTTCCAAGCACTACTCCTTCACTCATCATCATATGACATTTTTGGGTACTTAAGTAGAGGTTATCTTGTATACATCGTTTAAGTACTTTCTCAAGGTTTTGTAACACATCTTCAAAAGACACACCATAAGGGATAAATTCATCCATAAATATTTCCATAGAGTCATTAAGCATATCAGAAAATATTCCTATAACTACTCTTTGAAAGGTTGCTGGTGCATTACATAGTCCAAATGGGAGAACTTTATAGGCAAAATTTCCCCAAGGACTAGTAAAAGTGGTCTTATCCTAGTCTTGGGGTGCAATTCTGATTTGATTATACCCACTAAACCCATCTAGAAAGTAGAATAATTTCATCCCTGACAAACTATATAATACCTGATCAATGAATGGTAAAGGAAAGTGATCCTTTTGAGTGGCTTTATTTAAGGCTCTATAATCTACACACACTCTCCATTTCCAATTTTTCTTAGGAACTATTACCAATGGGGAAACCCATTCACTATTAGATATAGGATATATAAACCTTGCATTAAGAAATTTTTGAAGTTCCTCTTTGACAATTTCTCTTAAATTAGAGTTTATTCATCATTGGGGTTGACAGAATGGTCAACAACCTTCCTTGATATAGATCCGGTGAGTACATAATTCAGGAGATATTCCCTTCAGATCTGTATAGTCCCATATGAATTCTTCCCTATTTACAAGTAGTAACTTCATTAATTGTTGTGTTTCAGCAACTGTGAAGTCAGAGTTTATGTTCAGTGTCTTTCCAGGTTTGATTTCTACTGTTATACTTTTAGAAGAGATGGTGGTTGATGTTTGAGGTAGATCCTCAGATTTAAGATTTTCCTGGGTATCTGATTTCAAAAGTGCAGCCAGCTGATTATGTGTTTTTGGAATCACAGAGAAAGTTTCACAAATAAAATTATTAATTACCTCATCCTCAGTGGTATATTTAAGACTTAAAGCTTGTCCGATGGTCAAAATAGGTTGAATAGCAAGATCATCATAGTCCATCCATATATAATTATCATTATTAATCATGGGTGTAGCGTGAGGGTAGAGAGTAAGCTGCTTAGTTTCATATCCATTGGAAATTTTCATTGAACCAGATCTACAGCTAATAAAGGCATCGACTGTGGCTAATCAGGGCCTTCACAAAATTAGAGGATGTCCCCCCAACTTTGTTTTAATCTGTAAGACCACAAATTCAGTTGGGTAATTCCAGGATTCAAATGATATGACTAGGTATTCAATAACTCCTTCTGGTTTGATTGTAGAATGGTCAACTAACTCTATAATGGTTGGTGTATCTCTGATTATGTTTTTTAGCTGTAACATTTGTGAAGTTTCAAGAGTCATAATATTTATAGCAGCACCTAAATCTACCAGAACTTGAGGGATTATTGTTTTTCCGATTTCCACTGTGATAGTCGGATGGTAGGGATCACCATATTTAACAGGAGGAGCTTTATCAAACATTAATGCAGATAGATCACCCATAACATGAACTGTAAGGGAATCTTTAGCTTTCCTACTAGGTTTATTAACACAAATATCTCTCATCGTTGTGGCATAAATTGGTACATCTCTTAGTGCTTATAAAAGTAAAATTTTGACATACAGATTTTGTAATTCCCCTAGAAGATTAAAAGCAGGTGGCACAGGCGTTTTAGTTAAAACTAAATGCTCGAGGAATGGTGGTTCTACTATTTCAACACCCTTATTAGAGGGTGGTTGTACCTCTTTATGTGATTCATTTTTTTCAGTCTCTTATTTATTAGAATCAGAAGAGGTAACATCATTGATAATGGTTTCAATTATTTTCCTGGATCATAAATGAATGTCATTACATTGTGAAGGGAAAATAGGAAGTATAGGCTGGTTCTGAATATCAATAACTTGCACAACTTTATTATTTGGGTTATAATTTGGTTGTATAGGTAGCTGGGGTCTTATCATTTGATTATTTGGTGTAGCACCTGATGGTAGAGGAAGTGGTTGCTGAAATTGAGGAAATTGATTTGGAAACGGGAGTTGTTGACCTGTACAATTCAGATTCCATTGGTTAAAGTAAGATTGTTGTTATGGAGGCCAAGGAGTCCACATTGCAGGGTCTAAAAAGGGAGGGTTTGTTTGTTGCATGGGTGGTTAATTCATTTGATTGAAGGGCGGGTATTACATTTGCTTAAACGGAGGGTAATTTTCTTGACTAAAAGAAGGATAATTTTTCCAACGTTTAGAAGATGTAAATGGCATATTAGAGTTCATACCTTGTCCTTGTGGTTTCCATTTCCTTCTCAGTGTCAGTAGATCGACTGCTTCAGCTTCTTCTTCAGTTGGTTGCAATGCTACTTTTATTCCTAGTAAAGAAGGGCATTGTTTCGTTTCATGATCCTTCTCACAAAGGGTGAAAATTGGCACCTTTTCCAATGGGCATTCTCTTAGTGGGTGTTTATCTCTTTATTTTTGACAAAAGATAGCCAAGGCTTCTTCTACTTCGACTTGTTTCTTCTTAACCTGCAAGGTGTCAATCTGTGAAGCAAAAGAACTTAACATTTTAGTTTTAAATTCCTCAAGTAAATTACCTATTTCAGCTCTTATTGCTTCTCCACTGGCTAATTTTTGAACTCTTGAATATGTGGTTTCCTTGCTATTTTACTTCTTCCTTGTAGCTCCTTTTGAACATCTTTTACAGAGGTTAAAAATTTCATCATATGATTCTTTAGATATGTCCCCTTTACCAAGCATATTTAGCATATCTAGATAGTCATACCTCACCCCTTTTAGTAATATTGTTTTAAGAATATCCTTACTTACATCGAGATGATTGGATCTCTGCAAATTGTATTGTAGTCTTTCCACAAAGTCCTCCAGATTCTCGTCCTCCTTTTGTACCTGTTAGAGTCGGTATCTTCATCCCTCTGTCAGAGATCAAAATTTATCTTGTTGCATTTCATTTTAGGTGTCTCATTCAGTTCAATCAGCTGCATTCCATTAGGAGCATGAATCATCTGATGTAAGGGTCTTTTCTCTCATATCCCTCATGTCATGTACCTGTTGGTCCGTGTCTGTTCATTGAAATCATTTTAAAATCATTTACCGTCATGTTTGGTCTCTTGGTCAACAAAGAATCATTTTAGTGTTTTAGTCTCATTAGGTCTAGGGTTTTGTTAATTTCAGCAGGCACATGAGGGAGGTTCGAAATAAGTTTTCATCGCAAAAATTTCATCGTCCTAATGCTTGATAATGATTTTTCTTCAAAACTCTGTTTTGAAGAAAAATTGTCTATTTTATCCTTTTGTAATAAATGCAATGTAATTTTCAAATTTTTTTAGATGTGAAGTTCTTTACGCGCAACCCTAGTCACCTTTGCCAAAATCCCTTGCCAGCTATCCCTGCAAAGAACAAAAAAGAGATTCATCATCAGTACAAAAATCAATAAGGAAACAAAAACAGAGTTATGTGAAAAGTTCCAAAGTCTGCAACATTACAAAAGTGGGTTTTCTAAATCAAAAATCAAAATCCTTTGTATATATTGGATATTTTCATATTCAAAAATCCATTTGCAAGTAAAGTCATCAAAAAACTGAAGACAAATCGTGGAGGAAACAAAATAGTGTTTGAAGGTTGAAACTGTGGAGAAGTGTTGGTCGTGGCGCATTGGAAGGTGGTCGCGACGCACTGGTCGATCATGGTGCACAAGGCTGCTCACCACAGTGCTGATTTGAATGGGCGCAACACACACAGAGAGCGTGGCGCATTGGCCCGAAAAACCAAATTTGTTGCCATTTCCTTCAAAATTTCAAACGAAACGGTCTTCTCCACTCCAAGTAAGTTCAAGTCATCTTGAAATTTCCATTGATTAGTGTTCGGTGTTGGTTGGAAGAATGAATATAAGAGTTTGAATGGAAAAACCATAAACCCTATTGTCTTGTTTAAAACTTTCCCTTAGGGTTTTAAAATTGGTGTTTTAAAAAATAGTTTTGTGCCAAACTTGTTCATTCCTCATTGCTCATCCCTCTCTCTCACTATTATACTATCAAATACAAGCCCATTTCCCTATCCCTAAGTTAGTTCATTTCCTATCATTATCTCTTTCCCATTTCATTTGTAAAATTCCCCAACCCCAAGTTCCTGAAACAGTTAAGTAACTTTCCATTGTTTCTACATTTGTCAAAATTTCAAAAGGAAAATTATTACTTGACAAGACCCCATTGTCCCCACTGTCCTATTTCTCCCACAGTCCCTTCCCTTTGGCACATATTTGGCAGTTGAAACAAAGCACCAAATTCTCATTTTTAATCTCGTTCAAGCCAACACACACCTTGCATTAACCTTGAGTATCATGGAGACAAACACTGATACATCATATGAACAAGACAGTGATTCTACCACTGAGCTTCATGCACCAAGAAGGCCTCGTAAAGGTGGCAAACATGTGAGAGAAGAGCCCACCTCATTGACTCAATTGTAGGCTTGCCCACTTGCCATGGCATGTTTTTGAGAGCAGTCATGTTATCAGTATTGTGAGATGATTGCTAGGATTCTTCATCATCAGGAATTGGCTCATTTGTTTGTATTGCATTTGCATGATGGTCAGGTAACTCTTGCTGGTGTAAATTTCACTTTGACACCGAAAACCACCTCTCAAGCAATTGGAATACCGAATGTGGGTGAATAGTGGAACAAAAGACAGCAAGTGGAAAGAGTGCATTATGAACCATACATCAGGCCTAGCTATGTGAGACAGCTCAGCAGGGTGTTCCCATTCTGGTTCCTAAAGGAATCCTATGTGCCTTTGATGAAACTTATTATCATATACTTCAGTTGTGACGCCCAGTTCTCACACCTCTATGCCTACCACATCAAATTATTGATGCATTTAACGAGAGTGAGGATGATGAAAATTCATTATTTCATGTGTCGAAATATCGAGAGGATGACCATGCTTGTGCAGAAGAAAACTCCCGAGCAGCAGTAAAATAGTATTTATCACTATCCACTCATCAAGATCGTGGTTGTACATCAGCTTGGATTGTAGGGCATTTCATGGGAGGATTTCATTTCCCGTGATTTATTCATAGTTCCTTAGGTTCCTCCGGAGGTTGTTCATGAGCCAGTTGAACCTTGACATCAGCCTGAAGGTCACGAGATAGATCCTATCGATGTGCCAATATATGTCACTTATCAGAGAGGCACTAGAGTATTGTCTGCAGCAGCCCAACGAGTACGATATCCACCTGGGGTGGAAGGGGTATCATTGCCATCGTCAGCAGCACAGGTATAGGTACAGGACAAAGGAAAGAGGCCTATGCAGGATGAAGGCCCTTAAGGAGGCCAAGATACTGATTTCATACTTATCGATGAGGATTTGAGCTCTCCAAGCTCAAAATTGAGAGAGATCATTCAAGAGAAGAAGGCGGAGATTGACACCTTGACCGTCAAGTTGCAGAGAGCCCAATGGATCATAAACTACCTGGAGAAGTAGAACAAATATTTGGAGGATCAACAGACAATAATGGAGTTGCAAAACATCCATGAGAACCGGCAAGCTGCCCGAAAAAGCCAAACCGAGATGACACCCATTGAGCGGGAGATTGAGGCTGATAGGGAGACTTGGCTTGAGAGGGTCAATATTCATATTGAGAAGATATTGGAGAAGGTGAACGAGGAAAATAACATGCTCATGCACATGAAGAACCATTATTGGGAATGAAATCATGTTTGCAAAGCGAGGATCAAAATCCTGAAGGCAAGGCTAAGGAGGACACTAAAGCGTCGTAAAAGGCATGATAGACTCCAAATTTTGGCTGAAGCTTCTTTGGCCCAACATAGTGCTTGATGGTGGTAATTCAGCCCAAATTTCAAGAAATTTGGGAAAAAATTTGTCAATTTTGAATTTTTGGGCCTAAACACATATTTTCCTGCCCGATGCGTAGCGCCACTTGACGCGCGCTTATAATTGGCAGCTCTTCTGGAGGAAAAATTTGAATTTCTAGATTTTTCATCAAAATTTATGCATGCCTATAGATTACCTAAGTATTTCATCAAATTTTGGGTTGCCTAAAGGGTCAATTACACCCTAAAAATGGCCTTTCTGCCACTTTTTGCACACACAGGAAGCAATGTTGGGAGATTTGATTTCTGGAGGGGAAAATGGCAACAAAATCTATAAATTCCACTTGGGTTGGAAATTAGACAGGTAGATCTTTCCAATGAGCTATAATGTACTCAATTTTGACTTCGGTAAGGCTTTCAAAATCAACCTCCAACTTGTGCTACACATAGAGATTTCAGGCGCGGCACATAGGGAATTTTGGCCTATTTTTCACTCAGCAGCTCAGAATTTCGCCTAGTTTTGGCTAGTTTGAATTTTTCATGTAACTCTTGATGTAATTTGATGTAATTCTGGCACATTTTTACTCATCTTATTATATTCATTCACCAAAAAATGAAATGTAAGTGAATGAATCAGTTTCCTATCATATAGAGGCAAGTTGTTTCATTGCCTATTTTCTAGTTCCTAGTTTAGATATGGTTGAAACAGCTCCTAGAATGGTGAGATCGACCCCTAGAGGCATGGGAATGAGTTAGGCTTGTCTATATCATGTATTTCTTCAGTCATTTTCAGGGTTGGACACTTGGTATTTCTTGGCACTTCATTGTACATTTCGTCTCTGCAATTTTGGCAAAGGAATAGACCAGGGTTTGCAGCACTCTTTGGGATCCATGTGGCTCTGTGTTTTGATGGTGTTTTTTTCTATGTAATTTTAATTTCACTGATGTTTATGTGTATCATTTCCCTTCTCTTTTATTCTTAAATTTAAAAAACAAGTTATCAAGGTGGAATTCATTAGATTGCTTTGCTCTGCCTTCAGTTTTGTTTAATTTTCCATGTTTTCATATGTTTGAAGAGGATTATTGAATGCCTCTTGCCCTCCTCAGCTCCTCACTGGTCTGAACTATCCATTCATTCAATACAAAGCATCAAAACAATTTCCTTCCTTGCCCCATTCAGAACTCTGCAAAAACTAGGCCTCATCCGAGAACCCAAAACTGCCTTTCCCTTTTTTTCCAACAAAACCCCCAAAATCAAAATAAAACTCCTTTACTTATATACCTGGCCTAAAATCAGCTTTTATTTCAATTCATCTCAAGCCCCTTCGATTATTTTTGTTGATATTGACCCGGAGAGAGCCCTCTCCTGTTCTAGTAGGGCTAGCTACCAGACTGAGCGTGGTTTGATGTTACCCTGAACTCTGCCTTCTTTCAGCCTGAGGTAGATTTAGGAAATAACAGTACCATATTAAATAGTTCCTCTCTTTTTTATCTTGTTCGGTAGTAGTCTCGATATTTAAGCAAAAAATTCTGTTTCATTTGTTCCCATGTTGTGATTACATGGCCTCCAAGACTCATGAACCACCTTAATGCGTTTCTTTTTAATGTTGCTGGAAATAGCTTCAGTTTTTGGGAATTAGTGATGTAATCATAACTTCTGCATAATATATCAAACTCAAAAATAAACTCATCAGGATCTTCAAAAGATAAACCATGAAAGTTGGGTAAAGCTGAAAGTGGGATATTCTTTATGGGGGTTGCTCCTATAGGGAGATCACAAATAGGAAACCCCAAGGTAGAGAAATAATTCTCATCTTTTCCTTCTCCTTCAGGATCTATTTGTCCTCCTTCGAAGAATTCATCATTTTTCCCTTCGATTTCTTAATCTCCTACTGCGCTTTCTCGATCCTCAATGTTTTCTACTGGCTCCTCAATGTTTTCTGCCGATTCCTCAACATTTTTTGCTGGCTCTTCAATGCTTTCTACTGGCTCTTCAACGCTTTCTGCTATTTCTTCAATGTTTTCTGCTGGCTCTTTTACATTTTCAAGGCTCACAATTTCTTCTGTTTCGTAGTTTGATTGGGGAGAATGCTGAGGCTTGGGCCTTTGAGAGCTTAGCCTCTGAGAAGATTCAGATTTTGATACGATCTCATCAATAAAGGTCTTTCTTCCTCCCCTTCCTTTTCCCTTGCCAACTGTAGGGTTAGTTTTCTTAGGGGCTCCACATCCTCTCATGCAATCTACACATCTGAAAGAAAAACATCAATGCTTTTGAAATCTATGCTATAGGGTAAAATTCTTGGGTTTTTGGTTATCGAATATCCCTCTCAAGGCTTTCTGGTGCTTGAGGCAGACAATAAGATTAGTTGTATAGTTCACAAAGAATGCATATACATGTTCATATCAAATTAAATAAATTGATGGGATAAGATGGAAGATTACCTCTTCAATGATCTTAAAGTCTTTTGGAGAGCACTAGGCAACGAAGCAAGATTTCTCCTTCACCAGCTCCAAATATTGACCCTGCAATCAATTAAAGCACCCGTGTAATCTCTGCCATAACATACAATTCCTATAAATTAAGTCAATATATGATAAACATTTAAACAATGCACATCTAAGCCATTCATCTCATGCTATGTAAATAATCAAATAATAATGACAATATCGACGCACAGAATGGAAAAAACAGATACAGTTCTATCGATTTATAAAAAGGAGGATTACAACCGTCGGTTGTACCAAGCCCTCCTTAGCCTTCCAATCTCTCTATCTCTCAATGTGGTGATGTATTGGTCAACAAGTTCTCAATGAACCTCTTTGACTCTTGACCTTCACACCACAAAAATAATCTCTACTCCACAACTATTCAAAAACTTTGACAATCCTTTGACCTTGAACCAAGAGCCTTCAACTCCATTTTATAAGAGATGGAGAGAGCAATCATTGCCCTTCTCTTTCTACCAGTTATGAATAGAAAAAACCAATATTTTTACTTTAATTCCATGATTTTTCCTTCTTTGAGAGTTTAGTTTTTTATGGAAAGGCCCAATAAGAGATTAGTGATTTTCAGTTTCCTTTTTGTACTGACTCGTGAGAAAAAGCTGGAAATTCAAATCATTTTCCATGGTTTTTTCCCTTCGTTCCAAACTCAAAACACGAGTAATGCTACCCTCTAGTGTAAAAAGAGCATTTCCCTAGCCATTAACGAGGCCTATTCACTGATCAGGTGCATTATAACACTCTTGTGTTGTTATAGTGAGGCATTACCTTGGTAGAAGTAGGTTTAGTTTAGGTCTTTGTATTCCTTCCATATTTATCTTCTCCTTTGAGCTGATGAGGAGGTATTTTGACCTATAACATATGCCCCCTAAAGTCTAAGGTTAGAGACAAAGACGATGGCCAAAATAATTTAGAATGTGTGTAGTAGAGATAAAGAGATTGAAAGAATGAGGAAAACCTGAAACAACAACATATGTCAGAAAATATAGTATCTGCCTTGAGTCGGGCATTCCCATGCCTAGTAGCTCAAACAACATGATTTCTCTAGAATAGAGATATGAAGAATCTGGACACTGATGAGCACAATGTGGAAGTGTCTTTCATAACAGGATCAGGCTGAAGAAGTTGTCTCCATAAACAATATCACAACTTGGGGAAGGGAACATAGCTTTAATGATGTAACCTTTGCCCCAAGGTCTTGACCACCGCTTCACTTAAACTGCATATTTCTCAACATGTGAATGAAGGAGTTGTCATTGAACATGTGAGAAATCATCTGATTACCAGTCGATAATGAAAAATGTTAACAGACGTGAAGGCAGCCACTGATAATGATGATGGTCCCTAAGATGCACAGTACAATCTAGCGAGTGTGAATAAAAAGTGTTGAAGTTGAACACTCGTAGAATCATTCAATCAGGAGCCAATGATGAAGACTCCTAATCAAACACAAGACTACCTGACACTGATGTCTGCAAGTATCCAGGTACTGATGGGTTTCTGGATCAACTTCCTAGATAAGATGTTGAAATCGATAGGAAGAGATATGTTGAAAGGTAGGCACTGAGGCATCCTACATCAGTCAACACAAAACGAAAACTAAATGATTTTTTTTATGATGGAGATAATGAAGAGTAAATGGGGATGTCTAACGAGAAATAATTTCTGGCATAATGAGTAGTTTGGTTGATAAGAGGAGCAGTAGATAGCGAGATCTGCTTAAACAATAGAAGGCATTGTAACACGGTACTAGGTAGCTGAGGCTTAATGAACACCAAAGAGTGCATTAGGATTTTGACCAGTGTAGGAACACTGGGAAGTGAAGTCTAATACTCATATATGGTAGGGTTCGGTTAACTGCGAAAGAATTTTCTGGGAAGTGCCATGTTCAAGATGTTTCCTACCAAATCGACCTTTCTGAAAATGTAACAGAGGTAGTATCCGTTTTGCCCAAATTTTTCCCTGTCTAATTAAGTTTAACGAGTCCAGACGAGTAAACTCGGTGAATTTTTCATGTTTAGAGAGTCTGAAAAATGTCGTAAAAGACAACTCTATTGGGGTACCTTTGTCATGTCTTGATAACCGAGCACAACAAAGGTAGAATAGTAAGCCCGAAATAGTTCATTTTCCATGAGTTAGTCCATCGAAGCTAGAAAATTAAGAAATCTATGTTCGATAGACATCTACCTCATTTTGTTATGAGTACAAGGAGACCGAGTAAAATCAGTGCTATTTGTGAAATTTATGTCGTAAAAGAAAACTCTATTGAGGTGCCTTTGTCATGTCTTGATAACTGGGCATGACAAAGGTAGAATATTAAGCCTGAAACAGTTCATTTTCTGTGAGTTATTCCATCAAAAAACCAAGAAAAAACCAGGAAAAACCAAGACCGCTCCAAAAAGGGTAGCCCTGACACTGCTAAAAATTCTAATACCATCCTTAAAAAAGCCATGGATAGCAACAAAATTGTGGCCAAGAAAATTTACCAAAACAAAAATAAAGCTATTCAAACAAGTCTTGGCTCAGATTTTCCTAGTAACTCCACAAATACCCCCGAGGTGACTGTGTCAAACAAATTCCCAAACCAGAGTCAGCAAATTAAGAGCATAGAAAAAGTCACGTCCGAAAAAGCTGAAACAAATCTGTCCAAACTACAAACACCTTTTACTTTCGAAGGGGAAATTTCCAAAATGAAAATTACCATACCCCTTACTGAGCTAATAACTATATATAGGTATAGATCTCAAATCTTCAAAGTTTTTGATATTGGAAGCAAGGCAAATACTTTAAATCTAACTGATGACAAACCCGAGCTCTTATTCGGCCCCAAAATAGAAGGTGAATACCAAGAAGGAACTGTTTCTCCTTTCTATGTGAGTTTGAACATATGGGACAAGATATTACATAATGCCATGTTAGATTCTGGTGCCTCCAATAACCTCATGCCTCAAGCAATCATGGAAAACCTAGGACTCGAAGTAACTCAACCTTATAAAAACCTGTACTCCTTTGACTCAAGTCAGGTCAAATGTTTAGGTCTAATAAAGAACCTAGGTTTTGCTTTTACACAACTACCAGTGAAAAACTTAGTCATGGACATAGTAGTGGCTGATATTCCTCCTAAGTATGGAATGCTACTATCAAGGGCATGGGCTTCCAAAATACAAGGTAATCTTCAAATGGATATGTCATTCGCTGCCATCCCAATTTTCAACCAGACTAGGAGATTATACCGAGAGACTCACATGAAATACATGGTTAGAAACCGGGATAAGATGAACAATACTCCCTTTTATTCCATTTATTCCAATTTATATTCTTTTATCTTATACAATGAAAGTGATATAAACAAGAAGATAATGGAAAATGAAGATGTTTTCAAACCATCAGAAACATATTTCCTATTACTAGACATAGAGACTAATGACCAAAGCTCCAAGAAACCTGAAAAACAGCTTAGTATCAGGTATGAAAAGGAAGCTCTTTGGAGTATAAGCTTTGACGGTTCTTGTGGCAAAACTGGTTGAGGGTCCGGTATCTGGATACACAATACTAATGAATGTCATTCTTCCATATTAGAATTCCAATGCACTAATAACATTGCAGAATATGAGGCCCTTCTCATTGGTCTACACATACTTAAGGACTTAGGCGCCAAGAAAGCATCAGCCCAGGGAGATTCAGAACTTGTAATCAGGCAAATCAAAGGTGAATATTTAGCGAAAAACCCAAGACTAAGAGAATACAGAAATGCAGCTTTATACATCTTCAAAACCTTCGAGAAGTATGAACTCACTTATATTCCTAGGATTCAAAATAGTCTGGCAAATGAGCTCACCTTTACTGCAAGTAATGGCCAAACAACATGTTTGAGTGAGAAATTTAGTATTCAGGTCAAACATCGCCCTATAATACCAGATAATATTGACCATTGGAAAATATTCAAAGATGATGATCATATTGATGACTTCTTACAATCTAGGAGTGAATTTGAAGAAACCAAAAAAGACTTAGAAAATGAAGAAAAGAAATACAGCCAAAATCAAGACCAAGAGCTAAATCCACCTTCTTGGATGAATCTAAACCTGAGCACACACTCAACGATTTTCAGGACATTTAAAGATCATTTGCTCCTCCAAAATGGCAAAAAATGCCCGCTTTTTCTACACTCTTCCCGGTCTATCAACAAACCTTATTTTTTGGTTTTTTACACACAGGCTTGTTTTTGGAGGACTTCTAGGCATCATATTGAGAAAATTCCAATTTCTCCAGAAATTAGACACTCAAATATTTCCAACGAGTTATCATGAGCCTTGTTTCGACATCGAGAAGGTTGCCAAAAGTTGCAAGCAAGTTAGGGGACCTTTTGCTGATGTAATTTTTGAGTATTTTTGTAGAAATTGAACCTTTAAAAAATGTTTTTTCCTCATGTGCATTTAGCTATTTTTGCACATGAGAAGTTATGAAAAGTCAATTTATTTCCCTCTTTTAGCATTTTTTAGATATTTTATGAGATATTTTGTGCCTTGGGCTTCGGAAAGCCTCAAGGACAAGTTTAGATATTTTGAATAGGCCAATGAGAGTGCAAATTGAACTAAGAGGTTTTCCTCACTTGAGCCTATATATTCCAAAGGATTTCATTGTAAAAAAGGTTGAACTTGATGATAGAAGCACTATATGGTCATATAAGCTTTGGAAGAAATACTTGTCTCATGCTCTTGGATAGTCTCTTGGATGTTCTTGGATGATTGAAAGAGGATTGTTGTTGGATTCCATGACTTGGTAGAATGGTATAGTGTCTCTTTATTTGTATTGTTTTCGTTTTTCATTTATGAATCCATGTTTCTTGCTTGCTATAGGTGATCGAGAACAAATTTGAGACATGCCCTTGGAGGCACCTCAAATTTTTTGTTCTTCATAGCTTCCATGTTTTCTCTTCTTCCTTAGACACATTAAAGAATTCTTGATTGCTCTTTAATAACTTAAGGATATTGTTGCTTATTTCATTCATGGTTTTTATGCATATTACTCTTAAGTATGATTCTGACGGTACGTCTTTAACCTCATGGCTAGTCATAGCTTTCCATCCATAAAGTTTCTCTTTGGTGATGGTGTCATTTGTTGAACCAAGGAGGTCTTCTTGATCTTTCCTTTCCCTAAGACTATGCAATCTTGTTTTCAAAATGCCCAATAACTTGAAGTATTGTGTTTAGGCGTTTTCGACATAGTTATTTGAGTTGTTTGTCTCTCTTCATTGTATTTCCCAAGTACGATAGTCATTTCCCAATTAGAAGTTATATATCTTTCCATGCATGGCTTGGATGTTTTATTTTATGTATTGATTATCTTATGGTTACATTTCTCATGATTAATGGTTTCCTCTACCATTTTATGTCGACTATTAAACTAGTTATGCTTCGTCCTTTTTTGTTCCCAAACTTGATGTCCATTTTATTCCATTTTGCCCAAATATCCTTTCTACCTTGAATCAAATCGGCCCTTCAACGACCTTGTATCACCATACGGTATCTTTCAAAACATTTTTCGACCCCATAGCCCGGTTGATCTAACATATATTTACCTATCTTATATCTTTGATCGGTTTCATCCGTCACAACCTAAAAAACCAAAACCAAAAAACCTACTTCATAACTAGCCTAAAATAAGAACACATGGGCAAACACACAAATATCCCTTACATATAGAGAGCCCTCTACGATTCAAACGAGCTAGGTCCTTGGACTCAAAGATTCTTTTTGATGTTACATTGTCATTTAGCTTTGTCGGTAAATCACGGGACCCTAACAAAATCTCTTGTAATATTACGCATACGAAAATTCTCACATGTTTGCGTTTTAGGAATAGGAAGGTTCGAATGACTTGTAATTTGGATGGATCCTGCGAAATTCCTTGAGATGAAATAAAATGTCCAAACACTTACTCTTCACTCATCATCATATGACATTTTTTGGTGTAAGTAGAGGTGATCTTGTATACATCATTTAAGTACTTTCTCAAGGTTTTGTAATGCATCTTCCGAAGACACACCATAAGGGATAAAGTCATCCATAAATATTTCCATAGAGTCATTAAACATATCAGAAAATATTCCTATAACTACTCTTTGAAAGGTTCTTTGGTGCATTACATAGTCCAAATGGGAGAACTCTATAAGAAAAAAGTTCCCCGAGGACTAGTAAAAGTGGTATTATCTTGGTCTTGGGAGTGAAATTCTCATTTGATTATACCCACTAAACCCATCTAGAGAAAGGAGAAGAATTTATTCCCTAACAAATATCTAATACTTTGATCGATGAATGGTAAAGGAAAGTGATCCTTTTGAGTGGATTTATTGGGCTACATAATCTACACACACTCTCATTTCCCATTTTTCTTAGGAACTATTTCCAGTGGGGGAAACCCATTCCTTTGTCGAGATATAGGATATATAAACCCTACATTTAAACAATTTTTTGAGTTCATCTTGACAATTTCACCTCTAAAATTAGGGTTTATTCATCATTAGGGTTAATGATCGGTCGACAACTTCTTGATATAGTCAAATTTGATACATAATTCGGGAGATATTCCCTTCATATATGTATACTTATGTGAATGCTTCCTTATTGACAAGCGGTAACTTCATTAGTGTTGTGTGTCGAAGCGTCGAGTCGGGTTTATGTTCAATGTCTTTCCGGGGTTTGATTTTCTCTTGTTATACTTTTATAAGAGATGGTGGTTGATGTTTGAGGTAGATCCTCGGTTAAGATTTTCTGGGTATACGATTTCAAAAGTGAAACCCCGGTGATTATGTGTTTTTGGAATCACGGTGGAGGGTTCTAAAATAAAACTATTAATTACCTCATCCTTAGTGGTATATTTAAGACTCAAAGCTTGTTCGATAGTCAAAATAGGTTGAATAGCAAGATCATCATAGTCCATCCATATAGAATTATCATTATTAATCATGGGTGTAGCGTGAGTAAGAGTAGGCTTTGCTTAGTTTCATATCCATTGAAGTGACTCATTGAACCGGATCGGCAGTGATAAGACGTCGGCCTTGGCTAACCGAGGCCACCCGAAAAATTGGGACGTCATCTTTGTTTTTAAATACGTAAGACCACAAATTGGGTTGGGTAATTCAAGATTAAAATGATATAACTAGGTCTTAAATAACTCCTTCTAGTTTGATTATAGAGCAGTCATTAATAACTCTAGAATCGTTGGTGTATCTCTGATTACGTTTTTAGGAAATTTGTAACATTTGTGAAGTTTCAAGGTCGTAACATTTATGTTAGCACCTAAATCTACCGAGAACTTGAGGATTATTGTTTTTCCAATTTGCACTATGATAGTAGGATGTCGGGATCACCATATTTAACGGGAGGAGCTTTCTTGGACACATTAATGCAAATAGATCACCCATAACATGAATTGTGAGAATCTTTAACTTCTATCGGGTTTCTTAACACAAATATCTCTCATCGTTACGGCATAGATTACTACATCTCTTAGTGCTTGTAAAGTGGAATTTTGACATCTGATTTTGTAATTCCACTAGAAGATTAAAAGAAGGTGGCTCGGCGTTTTAGTTAAAGCTGGCAACTCGGGGAATAGTGGTTCTACTATTTCAGCACCCTTATTAGAGGGTGGTTGTACCTCTTTATGTGAATCACGTTTTCGATCTCTTCTTTATCGGAGAATCGGAAAGAGGTAACATCATCGATAATGGGTTCAACTATTTTCGGATCATAAATGAATGTTATTACATTGTGCGAAGGGAAAATAGGAAGTATGATTGAAGTTACGAATATCAATAACTTGCACAAATTTGTTATTTGGGTTAGAATTTGGTTGTATATGTAGTTGGGGTCTTATCATTTGATTATTTGGTGTACCACGATGGTAGAGGAAGTGGTTGCTGAAATTGAGAAAATTGGTTTGGAAACGATAGTTGTTGACCCATCCAATTCAGTTCATTGGTTAAAGTAAGATTGTTGTTATGGAGGCCAAGGGAGTCCACATTTTGCGGGGGTCTACAAGAGTGAGGTTTGTTTGTTGCATAGGTGGTTAATTCATTTGATTGAAGGGCGGGTATTGCATTTGGTTAGGGGAGGGTAATTTGCTTGAATAAAGAAGGATAAGTGTTCCAATGTTTAGAAGATGTAAATGGCATATTGAAGTTCACACCTTGTCCTCGTGGTTGCCATTGCCTTCTTTGTGTTAGCGAATAGAGGCTGTGACTTCTTCTTCGGTTGGTTGCAATGTTGCTTTTATTCCTGGTAAGAAAGGAGCATTGTTGCGTTTCATGATCCTTCTCACAAAGGGTAGTGGCACCTTGTCGATGGGCATTCCCTTAGTGGGTGTTTATCTGCGTTTTGTGACAAAAGATAGCCAAGGCTAAGTGCCTTCGACTTCTTTCTTATTAACACGGGAGTGTCAATCTGTGGTAAAGAACTTAACATTTAAATTTTTAAATTCCTCAAGTAAATTACCTATTTCGGCTCTTGTTGCTTCTCCAACGGTTAAATTTTTTGAACTCTTGAATATGTGGTTTCCCTGTTGTTACTTGTTATAGCTCCTCTTGAACATATTTTACGGAGGTTAACACTTTCATCATATGATTCTTTAGATATGTCCCCTTTACCAGCATATTTAGCATATCTAGATAGTAATCCCTCACCCCTTTCAATAATATTGTTTTTAAGAATATCCTTACTTACATCGGGATGATTGGATCTGCTGACTTGTATTGTAGTCTTTCCACAAATTCATACGATTCTACCGTCCTCCTTTTGTACCGTTAGGTAGGTATCTTCATCTCAGGTCGGAGATCAAAATTTCTCTTGTTACATTTCATTTTAGGTGTCTCATTCGGTTCTGACTGACTACATTCCATTAAGGGCATGGATCATGCGAAGGAAGGGTCTTTTCTCTCATATCCCTCATGTCATGTACCTGTTGAAAATTAGTGTACGTTTCATTGAAAACATTTTAAAATCATTTACCATCATGTTTGGTCTTTTGGTCAACAAAGAATCATTTTAGGGTTTTAGTCTCATTAGATCTAGGGTTTTTATTAATTTAGTCTTCAAAATGACTAATAATGTTAGAAGGCACATGAGGGAGGTTCGAAACCAGTTTTCATCGCAAAAAATTTCATCGTCATAATGCTTGATAATGATTTTTCTTCAAAATTCTATTTTGAAGAAAAATTGTCTATTTTATCCATTTGTAATAAATGCAATGTAATTTTCAAAGTTTTTCGGTTGTGAAGTTCTTGGTAGCCACAGTCGCCTTGCCAAATCCCATGCTAGCTATGCCTACGAAGAATAGAAAAGAGATTCATCATCGGTACAAAAATCAATAAAGAAACAAAAACGGAGAGTTATGTGAAAGTGCCAAAGTACATAGCAGCTTCTAAAGAGTGGGTTTTTCTAAATCAAAAATCAAAATACTTTGTATATATAGGATATTTTCATATTCAAAAATCCATTTGCAAGCAAATTCATCAAAGAACGAAGACAAATTGTGGAGGAAACAACGGTATTTGAAGGCCGAAGCGCTGGAGAAGTGTTGGTCGCGGCGCATTGGAAGTTGGTCGCGGCACCTTTGGTCGGCCGTGGCGCTGAGCCGCTCACCACGGTGCTGATTTGAACGATTGCGGCGCACAGAGATCGCGGCGCCTTTGGGTTATGTGCGGCGCATTGGCTTTGAAAAACCAATTTTTTTCCATTTCCTTCAGGGGTGCAAAATGGCAGGTCTCACTCCAAGTAAGTTCAAAATCATCTTGAAATTGCCATTAATACGATGTTCAGTGTTGTTTGGAAGAAGGAATATAAGAGTTTGAATGCCAAATCCATAAACCCTATCGTCTTGTTTAAAAGCTGTCACTTAGGGTTTAAAATTGGTGTTTTAAAAAATAGTTTTGTGCCAAACTTGTTCATTCCTCATTGCTCATCCCTCTCTCTCTCCTTTGTTATACTATCAAATAAAAGCCCATTTCCCTATCCCTAAGTTAGTTCATTTCCTATCATTATATCTTTCCCATTTCATTTGTAAGATTATTATGTTACCAATGGATTAAACTAACTATTAAGTTGTTTCTACATTTTGTGCTTCAAAGGCAAATTATTACTTGACAAGACCGCATTGTACCCACTATCCTATTTCTCCCACCGAGTCCTTCCCTTTGGCAAATATTCGCGGTTGAAACAAAGCACCAAATTCTCATTCTTAATCTCATTCAAGCCAACACACACCTTGCACTAACTGCCTTGATATCATAGGCAGAACCATGATACATCATATGAACAAAACCGATGATTCTACCTTTGAGCTTCATGCCTTTGAGAGCCTCGTAAAGGTGGCAAACATGTGAGAGAAGAGCTCACCTCATTGAATCGATTGCGGAAGCTTGCCACCCTTATAGTATGTTTCCGAGGAAGCCGGTCATGTTATCAATATTGTGAGATGATTCCTGAGATTCGTCATCATCAAGAGTTGGCTCGTTTGTTTGCTATTGCATTTGCATGATGGTGAGGGTAACTCTTCTTGGTGTAAATTTCACTTTGACAGAAAACCATCCTCTAGAGCAATTGGAATACCAAATGTAGGTAAATGGGTGGAAAAAAATATAATAGGTGGATAGAGTGCATTATGAGCCATACATGAGGCCTAGTTATGTGATATAGCTCGGCGGGGTGTTCCATTACAGTTCTTTAAAGTCTTATCACGACTTTGGTAGAAACTTATTATCGGATACTTGATTGTGAGGGTCGGTTCTCAGACCTTTATGCCTGCTACATCCTGTGTGATGCATTTCATAAGTGAGGATGATGAACATTTCCTTATTTCATGTGTCAAAATATCGAGAGGATGACCATGCTTGTGCAGAAGAAAACTCTTTGGTGTAGTACAACAATATTTATCGCATATGCACCCATCAAGATCGTGGTTGTACATCAACTTGGATTGCGGGGCCATTTCATGGGAGGATTTCATTCCCGTGATTTCTTCACGGTTCCTCGGGTTCCTGCAGGGTTGTTCATGAACGGTGAACCTTCACATCAGCACGAAGGTCACGAGGCAGATCCCTATCGGTGTGACGATATGTGTCACTTATCGAGAGGAAACTTTCGTGTTGTTTGCGGCGGCCGTAGTACTATCTCCACGGGGTGAAGGGGTCTCATTGTCGTCATTAGCGGCATAGGTACGGGTACGGGATAGAGGAAAGAGAGCCTATGTAGGATGAAAGGCCCTTCGGGGAGGCCGGGGATACTAATTTCATACTTATAGATGAGGATTTGAGCTCTCCGAGCTCAAAATTGAGAAGATCATTCGAAGTAGAAGGCGGAGATTGACACCTTGACGAAGTCGAGTTGAAGAAGGCCCGATGGATCATAAACTACACGGAAGAAAGCGGTAGAACAAATAGTTGGAGGATCGAGGAACAATCATGGAGTTGCAAAAACATTCATGAGAAGCCGTGAGCTGTTGCCGAAGAAATGACGAGATGACACCCATTGAGCGGGAGATTGAGGCTGATAGGGAGACTTGGCTTGAGATAGTCAATATTCATCTTCGAAAGGCTGAGAGGGCGAAAAAGGAAAATAACATGCTCGGGCACATGAAGAACTATTATTGGGCACGAAATCATGTTTGCAAAGCGAGGATCAAAATCTGAAGCGAGGCTAGGGAGGGCACTAAAGCGTCGTAAAAGGAATGATGGCTCCAAATTTTGGTAGGAAACTTCTTTGGCCTAGAATAGTGCTTGATGGTGGGCATTGACACAAATTTCAAAAAATTTGGGAAAAAATTTTGTCAATTTTTGAATTTTTGGGCCTAAACACGGAGGATTTTACGCCGGCCACCTGCATATTGTAGCGCGCTTATAATTAGCGACTCATACCGGAGGAAAACTTTCATTTCTAGATTTTTCATCAAAATTGTACACTGGATTACCTAAGGATTTCACATCAGGTTTGGGTTGCCTAAACGGTCGAAAACACCACAAATGACGCTACCTTGCACTTTTTGCACACATAGGAAACTGAGTGTTGGGAGATTTGCGTTTTGGAGGGAAACATGGCACAAATTCCATAAATTCCACATGGGTTGGAAATTAAACAGGCATATATTTTCAATGAGCTTATCCTGCCTCCAATTTTGACTTCGAGCCCTCAAAGACGGCCTCAAACTTGTGCTACACATAGAGATTTCGGGCATGGCGCATGAGAATTTTTGGCCTATTTTTCACTTTCAGCTGACTCGAGAATTTACTAGTTTTGGCTAGTTTGACTTTTTCATGTAACTCTTGATTTAATTTGATGTAATTTCATGACTTCAGTGTAATTTTGTATTTTACTCATCTTAGCCAGAATTCATTCTGTAAAAGCTAAATGTAAGTAGATAGATGAGTTATATCATATGAGGGCAAGTTGTTTCATTGCCTATTTTCCAATTCCTAGTTTAGATATGGTTGAGAAACAGCTCCTAGAATGGTGAGCTTGACCCCTAGAGAGCATGGGAATGAGTTAGGCTTGTCTATATCATGTAGTTCTTAGAATCATTTTCGAGTTGAACACTTGGGATTGCTTGGCACTTCATTGTACATTTCGTCTCTGCAAAGAAATTTTGGAAGAATAGACCGGGGTTTGCGAGCTCTTTGGGATCCATGACAGCTCACAATGTTTTGATGGTGTTTATCTATGTAATTGTAATTTCATTGATGTTTATGTGTATCATTTCCCTTCTCCTTTCTTCTTAAAAATTAAACAAACAAATTTATGATTGAGTCATTATTCTTGCTACTTGATTTTTTAATTTCCATGTTTTCATCTTGTTTGAAAAGATTTTGAATTCCTCTTGCCCTCTTGAGATCCTCAGCATTAAGACTATCCATTCATTCAATACAAAACATCGAAAACAATTTCCTTCCTTGCCGCAGTCGAACCTATGCAAAAACTGAGCCTCATCTCTGAACCCAAAGCACTTTCCCTTTATTTCCAACAAAAACCCCCCAAATCAAAATCAAACTCCTTTACTTATATACCTAGCCTAAAATACGGCTTTTATTTCCAATTCATCTCAAGCCTTCGATTATTTTTGTTGAGATTGGCTTGAAAACCCTCTCTTGTTACGGTAGGGCTAGCTACCCAGGCTTGAAATGGTTTGATATTGTAGTGAACTCTTGCCTTCTTTCGGCTGAAAAGGGTAGATTTAGGAAATAACAATACCATCTTAAATAGTTCCTTTCTTTTTCTCTTGTTTAAGTAGTAGTGTTGATATTTAATTAGAAACCTTTTATTTCATCTTTGTTCCCATGTTGTGATTGTATGCAACTCAATACTCATGAACCACCTTAATGCGTTTCTTTTTGTCTTTAAGTAACTTAGGTTTTTGGGCATTAGTGATGTAATCATAACTTTTGCATAGTATATCAAACTTGAAAAGAAACTCATCGGGATCTTAGAAGATAAACCATGAAAGTTGGGTAAAGCTAAAGGCAAGATATTCTTTGTAAATTTACTCCTCTGGGGAGATCACCAATAGGAAAACCCAAGGTAAGAAATAATTCATCTTTTCCTCCTCCTTGAGATCTATTGGTCCTCCTCAGAATAATTCATCATTTTTCCCTTCCTTCCTTAGTCTCCTCTTGCGCTTTCTTGATCCTTAATGTTTTCTCTCGGCTCCTCAATGTTTTACGCGGTTCCACAACATTTTTCTTCCGGCTCTTCAATGCTTTCCTCTTGGATCTTCAACGCTTTCGATATTTCTTCAGTATTCTGTTGGATCTTCAACATTTTCAAGGCTCACAATTTCTTCTGTTGTTAGTTCGATTGGGAGAATGTTGAGGCTTGGGCCTTGAATCTTAGCCTCTAGGAAGATTGATTTTGATACGATCTCATCGATAAGAGTCTTTCTTCCTCCCCTTCCTTTTCCCTTGCCACGTAGGGTTAGTTTTCTTGTGGGCTCACGTCCTCTCATGCAATCTCTACACATCTGAAAGAAAAACATCAATTCTTTTGAAATATATGCTATAGGGTAAAATGCTTGGGTTGTTAGTTATCAAATATCCCTCTCGGGGCTTCAGGTGCAGAAATGAAGACGGTAAGATTATCTGTATAGTTTAAAATCATATACATGTTCATATCAACTTAAATAACTTGATGGGATAAGATGGAAGATTACACTCTTGATGATCTTGAAATCACAGAGCACTGAGCCACTTGAAGCAAAGTTCTCCTTCACCGGCTCCAAATCTTGGCCAATTGCAATCAATTAAAGCACGTGCTAATCTCTACCATAACATACAATTCCTATAAATTAATTCAATATATGATAAACATTTAAATGATACATCTAAGCCATTCATCTCATGCTATGTAAATAATCAAATAATAATGACAATATCGACGCATAAAATGGACAAAACATATACGATTCTATCGATTTATAAAAAGGAGGATTACAGAGACGTCGGTTGTGCAAGCCCTCCTCGGCCTTGATCTCTCTGTCTCTCAATGTGGTGATGTCTTGGTCAACAAGTTCTCAATGAGCCTCTTTGACTCTTGACCTCCACACTACAACAATAATCTCTCTACTCCAGTATTCACAAACTTTGACAATCCTTTGACCTTGAACCGAAGCCCTCAACTCCATTTTATAGGAGATGGAGAGAGAAATCATTGCCCTTCTCTTTCTACCAATTACGAATAGAAAAAACCAGATGTTTCCTTTACTTCCATGCTTTTTTCTTCTTTGAGAATCGATTGTTTATGGAAAGGCCCAATAAGAGATTAGTGCTTTTCGGTTTTCCTTTTTTGTCTTGACTCATGAGAAAAGTTGGAAATTCAAATCATTTCCATGGTTTTTTTCCCATTCCAAACTCAAAACCACGAGTAACGCCCTACCATATAGTGTAAAAAGAGCATTTCCCTAGCCAGCGACGAGGCCCATTCAACGATCGGGTGCGTTATAATGCTGTGTTGTTATAGTGAGGTGTTACCTTGGAAGAAGTAGGTTTAGTTTAGGTCTTTGTATTCCTTCCATATTTATCTTCTCCTTTGAGCTTATGAGGAGGTATTTTGACCTATGTGATTCCCCTTTAAAGTGTGAGGTTAGAGATGAAGGCGATGGTAGAAATACTTTAAAATGTGTGTAGTAAGAGATAAAGAGATTGAAAGATTGAGAGAAAGGCACACAGAAACAACAAAATATGTAGGAAAATGTCATTATCTCCTTGAGTCGGGCATTCCCATGCTCGGTAGCTTAAACAACATGATTTCTCTAGAATAGAGATATGAAGAATCACGGCCATAGATGAGCACAATGTGGAAGTGTCTATCATAACGGGATCGAAATTTGAAGAAGGCATGCTCCATAAACAATATCGCAACTTGGGGAAGGGAACATAGCTTTAATGATGTAACATTTTGAAGGTCTTATTAGCTTACTTAAAAGCTGCATATTTCTAAACATGTGAATGAAGTTGTTAATCATTGAACATTTGAGAAATCGTCGATTACAGGTCAATGGCCAACTTGTTAACGGACCGAAGGAAGCAATAGATAATGATGATGGGTCCCTAATATGCACGGTCTGATCTAGCGAGTGTGAATAAAAAGATTTGAAGGATTGAACACTCGTAGAATAATTCAATCGAGGATCCAATGATGAAGACTCTAATAAAACACAAGACAACGACCTTTGGTGTCTACAAGTATCTAGATGCGATGGGTTTACGGGATCAACTTCCTAGATAAGATGTTGAAATCGATAGGAAGAGATACGTTTGAAAGGTAGGAACTAGGCATCCTACATCGGTCAACACGAAACATGATTTTGTTTATAATGGAGATAATGAAGAGTAAATGGGGATGTCGGACGAGAAATAATTTCTAGCATAATGAGCAATTTGGTTGATAAGAGGAAGCATTAGATAGCGACATGTTGCTTAAACAATAGAAGGCAAGCTGTAACATGGTACTAGGCGATTGAGGCTTAATGAACACCAAAGAGTTCATTAGGATCTTGGCTTGGTGTAGGATCTTCAGGAAGTAAGTCTAATACTCATATATGGTAGGGTTCGGTTAACTACGAAAGGAAGTTTTACGAAGTACCATGTTCAAGATTTTTGCTACCAAGTCGACCTTTTTTGAAAATGTAACGGAAGGTAGTATCTGTTTTGCCCAAATTTTTTTCTCTGTCTAATTAAGTTTAACGAGTCCAGAATAGGTAGGCCCAGTTATTTTATATATTTAGAGAGTGGAAAAATATCATAAAAGATAATAACTCCATGCCCGAGTACGATTGGTTTAGCCAGGTCTAGGCCTTGAGTAAACTCGGTGAATTTTTCATGTTTAGAGAGTACGAAAAATGTCGTAAAGAACAACTCTATTGGGGTACCTTTGTCATGTCTTGATAATCGGGCACGAAAAAAGGTAGAATAGTAAGCACGAAATAGTTTGTTTTTTTCCATGAGTTAGTCCATTGAAGCGGAGAAGTAAGAAATCTATGTTCGATGGACGTCTACCTCATTTTTTTATGAGTACGGAGGCCAGGAGTAAAATCGGTGCTATTTGTGAAATTTATGTCATAAAAGACAGCTCTATTAGGTTACCTTTGTCATGTCTTGATAATAGGCTTGACAAAGGTAGAATAGTAAGCCCGAAAAAGTTCATTTTACGTAGGTTAGAAGTCCATCGAAAAACCAAGAAAAAACCGGGAAAAACCAAGACCACTCCAAAAAGGGTAGCCAAAACCTTTGCTAAAACTGTCTGCATCATAAAAAAACCATGGATAGCAACAATTGTGGCCAAGAAAATTGACCAAAACAAAAATGAAAGCTATTCAAACAAGTCTTGGCTTAGATATTCCTAATAATGCCTCACAAAAAAGACCCAGGGTAGCCCATGTCAAACAAATTCCCAAACCGAGTCAACAAATTAAGAGCATAGAAAAAGTCACGTCAGAAAAAGTTGAAACAATCTAGCCAAACTACAAACTCCTTTTTAGTTTCGGAGAGAAGTTCAAATGAAAATTACCTTTTTATACTTGAGATAATAGTTTGTAGATAGGTATAGATCTCAAATCTTCAAAGTTTTTGATATGAGTGAAATGAGATACTTTAAATCTAATGATGACGGGCATTTGAGAGCTCTTATTCGGCCCCACCAAAATAGAGGTGAATACCAGAAGAGCTATTTCTCCTTTCTATGTGAGTTTGAACATACGGACAAGATATTACATAATGCCATGTTAGATTTGGTGCCTCCCATAACCTCATGCCTAAAACAATCATGGAAAACTGGGACTCAAAGTAAGCCAGCACACAAAAAGCCCATGCTCCTATGACTCAAGTCGGGTCCAAATGACACAGGTCTAATAAAGAACCTAGGTTTTGCTTCCCAACACAACCTCTAGGCGAAAAAATTAGTCATGGACATAGTGATGGTCGATATTCCTCCTAATTACAGATACTGCTACTCAAGAGCCTTGACTCTTAAATGGAGGTAATCTTCAAATGGATATATATCATTTCTCCCAGCTAATTTTCAAGCAAAACTGGAGATTATCACAGAGACTC
This sequence comes from Pinus albicaulis, assembly GCA_034641835.2. Lineage (NCBI taxonomy): Eukaryota > Viridiplantae > Streptophyta > Pinopsida > Pinales > Pinaceae > Pinus > Pinus albicaulis. The sequence goes on from JAXQQM020058225.1 coordinate 40,176, forward strand.
ACATGAAATACATGGTTAGAAACAAGGATAAGCGAAAAATACTCCCATTTATTCCATTCATTCCAATTTAGATTCTTTTATATTATACAATGAAAGTGATACCAAACAAAAATGAATGTGTGGAAAATTAGAGATTTGGGAAGCACTAGAAGCACATTTTCCGTTACTAGACATAGAGACTAATGACCAGGCTCCAGAATCACGAAAAAACGGCTTGGCATCGGTATGAAAAGGCGCTCTTTGGAGCATAAGCTTTGACGAGTTCTTGTGGAAAAGCGGTTGAGGGGTCGGTATACGGATACACAATACTAATAGAAGGTCATTCTTCCATATTAGATTCAATACCCAATAACATTGCGAAATATGAGGCCCTTCTCATTGGTATACATACTTAAGGACTTAGGCGCAGTATGAGCCCGGGGAGATTCATAAATTGTAATCGGGAAAATCAAAGGTGAATATTCAGCAAAAAACCCAAGACAGAGAATGAAATGAAGCTGCCATCATCAAAACCTTCGAAGTATGAACTGCTTATATTCCTAGGATTCAAAATAGTCGGCAAATGAGCTCACCTTTACGCAAGTAATGGGGGAAAAACACCATGTTTGAGTGAGCAATATGAAGTGATCGGGTCAAACATCACCCTACGGTACGAGATAATATTGACCATTTGGAAAATATTCAAATGCAAATGATCATATTGATGACTTCTTACAATCTAGGAATGAATTTGAAGAAACCAAAACGAGACTTAGAAAATGAAGAAAGAAATACGACCAAAATCAAGACCAAGGCGACTAAATCCACCTTCTTGGATGAATCTAAACTTTGAGCACACACTCAACGATTTTAAAGGACATTTATAGATCATTTCTCCTCCGAAATGGCAAAAAAAATGCCCACTTTTTCTACACGTTGCTCGATACATCAACAAACCTTATTTTTTAGCTTTTTACACACATGCCTAATTTTATGGAACTTCTAGGCATCATATTGAGAAAATTCAAATTTCTATGGAAATTAGACACTCGAGAGCTTCTATGGCTATCATGAGCCTCGTTTCGACATCGGAAAGTGCCAAGGTTGTGGGCAAGTCGGGGGGACCTTTTGCGTGTAATTTTTGAGTATTTTTTGTAGAAATTGAACCTTTAAAAAATGTTTTTTCCTCATATTGCATTTACCTATTTTTGCACATGAGAAGTTATGAAAATCAAATTATTTCTCTCTTTTAGCATTTTTTAGATATTTTATGAGATATTTTGTGCCTTGGGCTTTGAAAAGCCTCGAGACAAGTTTAGATATTTTAGATAGGCAGTAAGTGCAAATTGAACTAAGAGGTTTTCCTCACTTGGTTTGTATATTCCAAAAGCTTTCATTGTAAAGAGGTGAACTTGATGATAGAAGCACTATATGGTCATATAAGCTTTGGAAGAAATACTTGTCTTATGCTCTTGGATAGCCTCTTGGATGTTCTTGGATGATGAAAGAGGATTGTTGTTGGATTCCATGACTTGGTAGAAGAGATGGTATCTTGTCTCTTTCTTTGTTTTGTTTTCTAGTTTTCATTCATGAATCCATGTTTCTTGCTTGTTATATATCGGTAGAGAACAAATTTGAGACATGCCCTTGAGGCACCTCAAATTTCCTGTTTTCTTCATAGCCTCCATGTTTTTCTTCTTCCTTATTCACATTAAAGAATTCTTGATTGCTCTTTAATAACTTAAGGATATTGTTGCTAATTTCATTCATGGTTTTATGCATGCTAAAGTCGATTTCGGTACGTCACCCTTTACTCATGGCTAGCCATAGCTCCATCCATGAAATTTCTCTTTGAGCGATTAGATTATCATTTGTTGAACGAGGTCTTCTTAGATCTTGCCCTTTGCCTAAGACTATGGAGATCTTGTTGTCAAAATGCCCAATAACTTGAAGTACTATGTTTAGGCATTCGGCATAGTGGTTTGAGTTGTTTGTCTCTATTGATGTATTTCCCCAAAGTCGATTGTCATTTCCCAAAATTAGAGTTATATCTCCTATTCATGGCTAGGAATGTTTATTTCTATGTATTAATTAATATGTTCATTTCTCATGATTAATGTTTTTCCCTACCATGTTTATGTCGGCTATTAAACTAGTTATGCTTGAAATCCTTTGTTTTTCCCAAACTTGATGTCCATTTTATTCCATTTTCCCCAAAGATCCTTTCTACCTCGAATCAAATCAGCCCTCAACGGCCAATACTTGTATCACCACATCGGTAGCTTTCTAGATCTTTTTGACCCCATAGCGGTTAGGTAGGCATATTTTGCCTATCTTATATCTTTGATCGGTTTCATCCCTCACAACCTAAAAACCAAAACCCAAAAAACCTACTTCATAACCAACCTAAAATTGGAACACGATAAGAAAAAGACACGAGGATATTCCTTACACATATAGAGAGAGCCCTCTGCGAGTCCGAGAAGGCTAGGTCCTTGGACTCCAAAGATTGGTTTGATGTTACAACGTCATTTGGCTAGTGCTTAAATCACGAGACCCCAACAAAATCTCTTGTAATATCTGCATGACCTAAGAAATTCTCACATACATTTGTGTTTAGGAATAGGAAGGTTACGAATGACTTGCTCTTTGAATGGATCCACCTAAATTCCTTGAAGTAAGAATAAATGTCAAGCACTACTCCTTCACTCATCATCATATGACATTTTTTGGTGCTTAAGTAGATGTGATCTTGTATACATCGTTTAGAAGTACTTTCTCGAGGTTTTGTAATGCATCTTGAAAGACACACCATAAGGGATAAATTCATCCATAAATATTTCCATAAAGTCATTAAGCATATTAGAAAGTATTTCTATAACTACTCTTTGAAAGGTTCTTGGTGCATTACATAGTCCAAATGGGAGAACTCTATGAGGAAAAAAGTTCCCAAGGACTAGTATGGTCTTATCTTGGTCACGGGGTGAAATTCGGTTTGATTATACCACTAAACCCATCTAGAAAGGAAAAATTTCTTCACTGAAAAACTATCTAATACGATGTGGGCCATTAAAAGTGATCCTTTTTTAGTGCTTCTTATTTAAGGCTCTATGAAAGAAAATCTACACACACTCTCCATTTCCCATTTTTCTTAGGAACTTTTACCAATGGGGAAACCATTCACTATCATATATAGGATATATAAGCCACTGCATTAAGCAATTTTTTGAAGTTCCTCTTTGAAAATTTCTCTTAAATTAGGGTTTATTCATCGTTGGGGTTGATAGGCGAGTCGACAACCTTCCTTGTTATAGATCCATTGAGTACATAATTCGGGGAATATTCCCTTCCATATCTGTATAGTCCCATGTGAATGCTTCCTTATTTACAAGCAATAACTTCTGTTGTTGTTGTGTTTTAACTTTCAAAGTGGGGTTTATGTTTAGTGTCTTTCCAAGTTCGATTTCTCTGTTATACTTTTAGAAGATGGTGGTTGATGTTTGAGGTAGATCCTCGGTTAAGATTTTCACCAGGTATCGATTTCAAAGGGTACGGCAGTGGTTATGTGTTTTACGGAATCACGGAAGGAGGTTCACGAATAAAATTATTAATTACCTCATCCTCGGTGGTATATTTAAGACTAAATCTTGTCCAGGTAGTCAAAATAGGTTGAATAACCAAGATCATCATAGTCCATCCATATATAATTATCATTATTAATCATGGGTGTAGCGTGTGGGTAAGTAAAATTTTGCTTAGTTTCATATAAATGAAATTTTCATTGAACGATCTACTTGGTGATAAAGGCATCGAATGTGGCTAACCGGGGCCTTCCCAAAATTAGAGGATGTCCCCCCAACTTTGTTTTAATGCAACCAAGACCACAAATTGATTGGAGTAATTCCGGATTCAAATGATATGACTAGGTCTTCAATAACTCCTTCTAGTTTGATTGTAGAACGGTAAGCTAACTCTACAAAATGGTTGGTGTATCTCCGATTACATTTTTCAATTGTAACATTTGTGAAGTTTCAAGAGTCATAATATTTATAGCGACACCTAAATCTGCGAACTTGATGGATTATTTTTTTCCAATTTTCTTGTGATAGTAGGATGTGGATCACCATCTTCCAACAAGAGAAATTTCACAAATTAATGAAGATAGATCACCCATAACATGAACTCTAAGGAAGTCTTTTCGCTTTCCTATCGGGTTTCTTAACAAATATCTCTCATCATTACGGCATAAATTGGTACATCTCTTAGTGCTTGTAAAGTGGAATTTTTGACACTCTGATTTTGTAATTCTGAAGATTAAAAGCGGTGGCTGGGGCGTTTTAGTTAAAACTAAATTCTGGGGGGACGGTGGTTATAACGACAAGCACCCTTGATGAAGGTGGTTGTACCTCTTTATGTGAATCAGTACTACATGTCTTCTTTTATCGAGTCGGAAGAGGTAACATCATCAATAATAGGGTTCAACTAATTTCTCGGATCATAAATGAATGTTATTACATTGTGCGGGGAAAAACGATAAAGTATAGATTGATTCGAGTATATTAACTTACATATTTATTATTTGAGTTTTAAATTTGGTTGTATATGTGGTAGGGTCTTATCCATTTGAAATTCAGCAGGTGCTTTGATGGTGAGGAAGTGGTTCTTGAAATTGAGGAAATTGATTTGGAAACGAGGGTTGTTGACCGAGTCAATTCGGATTCCATTGGTTAATGTAAGATTGTTGTTATGGAGGCAAGGGTCAGGTGCCGGTCTACAAAGGGAGGGTTTGTTTGTTACATGGGTGGTTAATTTATTTGAAGTTGAAGAACGGGTATTGCATTTGGTTAAAGGGAGGGTAATTTTCTTGACTAAAAAAAGGATAATTGTTCCAATGTTTAGAAGATGCAAATGGCATATTAAGGTTCATACCTTGTCCTCGTGGTTTCCATTGCCTTCTCTATGTCGGCGAGGATAGACTCCTTCAACTTCTTCTTCGGTTAGTTTTGCAATCTTTGCTTTTATTCCTGGTAAAGAAGGGCATTGTTGCGTTTCATGATCCTTCTCACAAAGGGTGAAAATTGGCACCTTGTCCAATGGGCATTCCCTTAGTGGGTGTTTATCTCATTTGTGACAAAAAATATAGCAGTACATGCCTTGGACTTGTTTCTTCTGCTTTTTGCAAGGTGTCAGTACGTGAAAACAAAAAGAACTTAACATTTCAGTTTTAAATTCCTCAAGTAAGAGAATTACCTATTTCGGCTCTTGTTGCTTCTCCAGCTAATTTTTTGAACTCTTGAATATGTGGTTTCCCTGCTATTTTACTTGTTCCTTGCAACTCCTCTTGAACATCTTTTACGGAGGTTAACAATTTCATCATGTAATTCTTTAGATATGTCCCCCTTTACGAAGCATATTTAGCATATCTAGATAGTCATCCCTCACCCCTTTCGATAATATTGTTTTAAAAAATGTCCTTACTTACATCGGGATGATTGGATCTCTGCAAGTTGTATTGTAGTCTTTCCACAAAGTCCTCCAGAGATTCCCATCCTCCTTTTGTACCATCTTAAATAGTTCCTCTCTTTTTTTCTCTTGTGCGGTAGTAGTCTGATATTTAAGCATAAACTTGTTTCATCTGTTCCCATGTTGTGATTACATGGCCTCCAGACTTCATGAACCACCTTAATGCGTTTCTTTTTAATGTTCTTGAAATAGATTAGGTTTTTGGCATCGGTAATGTAATCATAACTTACGCATAATATATCAAACTCGAAATGAAACTCATGAGGATCTTGAGAAGATAAACCATGAAAGTTAGGTAAAGATGAAAGTGAGATATTCTTTATGGGGGTTGCTCCTATAGGGAGATCTGATAAAACCCCAAGGTAGACAAAGAATTATCATCTTTTCACTCCTCCTTCGGGATCTATTGGTCCTCCTCAGAAGAATTCCATCATTTTTCCCTTCCATTGCTTGATCTCCTCTTGTGCTTTCTCGATCCTCATTGTTTTCTCTTGGCTCCTACGATGTTTTACGCGGTTCCTCAATGTTTTTTGCTATCTCTTCAATGATTTCTACGGCTCTTCAACACTTCTTGCTAGTTCTTCAATGTTTATTTCTTTGGCTCTTCAACATTTTCAAGGCTCACAATTTCTTCTATTTCGTAGTTCGATTGGGGGAGAATGTTGAGGCTTGGGCCTTCACGAGCTTAGCCTGCGAGAAGATTCAGCTTTTTGATATAATCACAGTCAATAAAGGTTTTCTTCCTCCCCTTCCTTTTCCCTTGCCACTGTGGAGGGTTAGTTTTCTTAGCGACTCACGTCCTCTCACTCAATCTACCCTTCCCCGAAGAAAAACATCAACGCTTTGAAATCTATGCTATAGGGTAAAATGCTTGGGTTGTTGGTTATAAATATCCCTCTCGGGGGCTTTAGGTGCCGAGACGGTATTAAAGATTATCTGTATAGTTCACAAAGAATGCATATACATGTTCATATCAACTTAAGAAATAACTTGATGGGATAAGATGGAAGATTACCTCTTCAATTATCTTGAAGTCTTTTGGAGAGCACTAGGGAACGAAGCAGAGTTCTCCTTCACCGGCTCCAAATATTGACCACAACGATCAGTTAAAGCACCCATGTAATCTCTACTACAACATGTCTGATTACTATAAATTAAGTCGATATATGATAAACATTTAAACGATGAACATCAAAGCCATTCATCTCATGCTATGTAAATAATAAAATAATAATGACAATATCGACGCATAGAATGGACAAAATAGATACGGTTCTATCGATTTATAAAGGAGGATTACAGCGAAGTCGGTTGTACCAAGCCCTCCCTCTGACCTTCCAAATCTCTCCTATCTCTCAATGTGGTGATGTCTTGGTCAAAAAGTTCTCTGATAGCCTCTTTGACTCTTGACCTTCACACTACAACAATAATCTCTAGTCCCGTATTCAAAAACTTTGACAATCCTTTGACCTTGAACCAAGAGCCTTGACTCCATTTTATAGGAGATGGAGAGAGCAATAATTTCCCTTCTCTTTCTACCGATTCACAAATAGAAAAAACAAGATGTTTCCTTTACTTCCATAGCTTTCCTTCTTTGAGGATTCGATTGTTTATGGAAAGGCCCAATAAGAGATTAGTGCTTTTCGGTTTCTTTTTTGCTCTTGACTCGTAGGAAAGGCAAATTCAAATCATTTAAGGTGGTTTTTCCGTTCCAAAACTCAAAACATGAATAACTCACCCTCTAGTGTAAGAGCATTTCCCTAGCCACTAACGAGGCTATTCCGCGATCGGGTGTGTTATAACGCTCTTGTGTTGTTATAGTGAGGCATTACCTTGGTAGAAGTAGGTTTAGTTTAGGTCTTTGTATTCTTCATATTTATCTTCTCCTTTGAGCTGATGAGGAGGGTATTTTGACCTATAACAGATGCCCCCTAAAGTGTGACGTTAGAGACGAAGATGATGGCGAAATAATTTAAAATGTGTGTAGTAGAGATAAAGAGATTGAAGAGGCGAGGAAAACACGAAACAACAACATATGTTAGAAAATATATAGTATACGCATGGTCGGGAATTCCATGCTCGGTAGCTTAAACAACATGATTTCTCTAGAATAGAGATATGAAGAATTTAATCACTTAGATGAGGAAAATGTGGAAGTGTCTATCATAACGAGGATCGAGTGAAGAAGTTGTCTCCATAAACAATATCGCAACTTGGGGAAGGGAACATAGATTTAATGATCGCCTTTGCCCCAAGGTCTTGACCATAGCTTCCCTTAAAGCGCATATTTCTCAACATGTGAATGAAGGAGTTGTCATTGAACATGTGAGAAATCTTCGGTGCAATTTGTTAACGGTATCGAAGGCGATATAGATAATGATGATGGTCCCTAAGATGCACGGTACAATCTAGCGAGTGTGAATAAAAAGAGTTAAAGTTCTACACTTGTAGAATCATTCAATCGGGAGCCAATGATGAAGACTCTAATCGGACACAAATACACGACCTTTGATGTACGCAAGTATCCCGAGTCTTGATGGGTTTACCGGATCAACTTCCTAGATAAGATGTTGAAGTCGATAGGAAGAGATGCGGTGAAGGTAGGCAACGAGGCATCCTAGATCGGTCAACACGAAACGAAAACCAAATGATTTTTTAAGATGGATATAATGAAGAGTAAATGGGGATGTCATGAGAAATAATTTACGGCATAATGAGCGGTTGGGTTGATAAGAGGAGTAGTGAATGGCAGTCCTTAAACGATAGGAAACCTTTGTGGCTGCAATACTAAATGGAGTTGAGGCTTAATGAACACCAAAGAGTGCATTAGGATCTTCAACGTTGTAGGAACACTAGGAAGTGAAGTCTAATACTCTCATATGGTAGGGTTCGGCTAACTACGAAAGGTTTTACGGGAAGTTCCATGTTCAATATTTTTGCTACGGAAATTGACCTTTAGAAAATGTAACGAGTGATATCAGATTTTCCCAAATTTTTCTGTGCGATTAATTTAACGAGTCTAGACGAGTAAATTCGATAATTTTTTCATATTTAAGAGTACGAAAAATATCATAAAATACAACTTTGTGCCCTTTTACGATTAGGTTTAATGAGTCTAGACAAGTAAACTCGGTGAATTTTTCATGTTTAGAAGTCGAAAAATGTACGTAGATAAGTTTATTGGGGTACCTTTGTCATGTCTTGATAGGCGGGCATGAAAAAGGTAGAATAGTAAGCTTTAAACAGTTCATTTTCCATGAGTTGGTCCATCGGAAAATTTGGAAAAGTAAGAAATATATGTTCGATGGGAGTCTACCTCATTTTGTTATGAGTACGAGAGGCGGAAGTAAACTCGATGCTATTTGTAAAATTTATCTCGTAAAAGACAACTCTATTGGGGTACCTTTGTCATGTCTTGATATTTGGGCATGACAAAGGTAGAATAATATAGCTTGAAACAATTCATTTTCCGTGAGTTATTCATCAAAAAACCAAGAAAAAACCGGGAAAAACCAAGACCACTCCAAAGGTATTACGACAACTGCCCAAAAACTCTAATACAAAAGCCATGGATAGCAACAAAAATTGTGCCCAAGAAAATTGACCAAAATAAAAATAAAGCTATTCAAACAAGTCAACTAGCTCCCGAGATATTCCCTCGTACCTCCACAAAGACCCTAGAAGTGGTAATGACAAACAAAGTCCCAAACCGGAAGCGGCAAATTAAGAGCATAGAGAAAAGTCATGTCAGAAAAAGGCTGAAACAAATCGTCCAAACTACAAACTCCTTTTAGTTTCGAAGGGGAAATTTCCAAAAATGAAAATTACCATACCCCTTCTTGAGCTAATAACTATAGATAGGTATAGATCTATAATATTCAAAGTGTTTGATATAGGAAGCGAGAGCGGAATGCTTTAAATCTAACCCCAGCCAACCAAACCCAAGCTCTTATTCGGCCCCAAAATAGAAGGTGAATACCAAGAAGGCTTGTTTCACCCCTCCTTTCTATGTGAGAGTTTGAACATACGGGACAAGATATTACATGATGCCATGTTAGGTCTAGGGTGCCTCCCATAACCCCATGCCTAAAACGATCATGGAAAACACGGGACTCGAAGTAACTCTCAACCTTACAAAAACCTATACTCCTTTGACTCAAGTCGAGTCCAAATGTTTAGGTCTAATAAAGAACCTAGAGTTTTTCTTTAACACGCTTACGGCGAAAAAACTTAGTCATGGACATAGTAGTGGCCGATATTCCTCCTAAGTATGGAATGCTACTATCGAGGGCATGGGCTACCAAAAATACAAAGGTAATCTTCAAATGGATATGTCATTCGCTACCATCCTGTTTTCAACAAAGCTAGCATATTATACCAAGAGACTCACATGAAATACATGGTTAGAAACCGGGATAAACCCGAACAATACTCCCATTTTATTCCATTCATTCCAATTTAGATTCTTTTATCTTATAAAATGAAAGTGATATAAACAAAGAAGATAATGGAAAATGAAGAGGTTTCAAACCATCGGAGAAACACATTTCTCGTTATAGAAATAGAGACTAACAGCCAAAGCTCGAAACACAGTAACTTGACTTAGTATCATGTATGAAAAGGCTCTTTGGATTATAAGCTTTGACGGTTCTTGTGGAAGAAGCTGGTTCGGAAGTAGGTATACGGATACACAATACTAATGAAGGTCATTCTTCCAGTTAGAATTCCAATACCACTAATAATATTGCAGAATATGAGGGCCGTCTCATTGGGTACGCACATATTTAAGGACTTAAACATGAAAGTATCAACCAGGGAGATTCGAACTTGTAATCGGAGCAAATCAAAGGTGAATATTCGGTGAAAAACCCAATACTAAGAGAATACGAAATATGTAGCTTTAGACATCCTCAAAACCTTTGAGAAGTATGAACTCACTTATATTCCTAGGATTCAAAAATAGTACGGCAAATGAGCTGCCTTTCTTGCAAGTAATGGAAAAACACCATGATTGAGTGAGCAATATAGTATTCGGGGTCAAACATCACCCTATAGTACGAGATAGTATTGACCATTGGAAAATATTCAAAGATGATGATCATATTGATGACTTCTTACAATCTAGGAATGAATTTGAAGAAACCAAAAAGACATAGAAAATGAAGAAAAAGAAATACGGCCAAAATCAAGACCAAGAGCTAAATCCACCTTCTTGGATGAATCTAAACACGATAGATCATTCATATGGTATTTGAGATAGGAGGAAATTGACCAAGAGAACTCGAGAATGCTTACATTGTGAAAATGACACCATACCCGGAAGGGTTAGCCTCCAAGAGGAATTGTTTGATTTTAACGATGTGGCCAAAGACCAAAAATGGAATCTGCGAGTACGACACGAAGAATATAACATAGGAAGCTCGGAGAGGAACACAGAAAGATAAAACTATCCAAAACCCTTTCGCCTCACAAAAAACATAAATACATCGAGTTGTTTTTAAATAATTTAAAGATTTGTTCGCATGGGGATACCAAGATTTAAAATCATACGACCTGAAGCATCATCCAACATAAGATTCCCCTCGAAGAAAACGAAGCCTTTCAAATAGAAGTTAGAAGGATAAACCCGAGTATTACTACCTTTCGTTGAAAAATAAATAAAAAAAGATGTATGATCTTGGGACTAGTAGTATCTCTCGGTACTGCAGATGGGTCTCAAATCTAGTATCGAGTTAGGGAAAAAAGACGAGAGAAATCGGAAGTCTGTATCGATTTAGAAGCCTAAATAGGGCACAATTTGAAAAATATTCCTTGCCCAAAAATGGACCACATACTTCAAAAAGGTAGTAGGTCTTCAAGGAATCTCATTGCTTGACGGTTTTAAGTTTATAACCAAGTGTTTGGTTTACCCACGGATCAACACAAAGCAGCTTTCACTACACCTTGGGGCACCTTTATGTACGTTAAAATGCCTTTTGGATTGATGAATGACGGTGCTACATTCAAAGAGCCATGGACATAGCCTTCTCGAGAGACATAGGTTTTTCATAGTCATATATATTGACAATATTACGATATATTCTAAATAAGATGAAGAACACACAGTGCACTTAAGAAGGTTTTTATGACTGTAGAAAATATGGTTTATACTTTTACGGGCCCCATTGGGAAAAATGCGAGAGGGGGGTGAATCGGTATTTAGGGCAAACTAAAACTTTTTACTTTTTTTATGCTCCCTAAAACCCATCGCTAACCCATTTGAACCCAACTAGCGTATACACACGGATATCCTTCATAAAACTAACATATACACGAGAGATCTAATTATGCCGACAATTCTTCACTTATATCATTCCATCATTCATTCATTGAATGTTCTACAAGCTTGATAAACATGTGCGAGTAAGAATAGAATAAAACCATCACATAAGCATCACACATGAACACCAAGATTTTAGGTGGAAACCGTCGAAAACCCGCTTCTTTGCCGGTTATCGGCCTTCATTATTTTATTATAGAGAAAACATCTTACAACATATGTGTTGCGGCCCCGCAGAGACTCCTACCGGCACGCGAGGCACCGACTTGCGCTCGTTCTCGACCTCTCCTAGAGAGCCTACGACCTATCTCGTTTGACCTCTCCTGGAAGAGAGCTACGACCCCACGATCTCGTTTACCGGCCCTCCACTGGAAGGGAGCTCACGACCCCACAGTGAAGGCTACAACACTCGGCACCTCTATGGACCACGTTTCATCAATTTTCACCTTTGGATCAGCTTCCTTTAGGACACAATTTGCGAGCCTCGTTTCATCATATTTTCGGAGCGGACCCCTCCCATACTTTCAAGCTCAAACATACATCCTGCGCAGATACTTGTCAATTCGGATCACCCCCGGACGAGATATCGGTAACATAGTAGAATAGATCGGATATCTCATACAAACTTGACGAAAACCTAGTTTTTTCACTTTGCGCTTTCCTTTCAACGATGCCACGTATATACGCGTGCCCACACCATAAAAACTCGCGTATACTTCTATATGTATTCTGAGTTAATTTCACTAGCATACGCGCTTTCTCTTCAGCCAGAAGCCGCATATATACGCGCTTCTTCTACGGCAAACTACTGGCGTATACATCTTGATCATTATAAGGCTTGACATAATTCTTGAGATCAAATATTCGGTTGATTTAACCCTTTTACTTAGAACGGATATTTCGCCTCATCTCGGAATCCTAGCATTCCCATAGCAATTCTAGCGGATACAAATATATTCCGGATCTAGATTTCCTTCTTCATCATTTCTTCATTGGTTCATCATACATTTGATCTTTCATTCAAGCGTAACCCTTTCCATTCGGATATAACGGAAAGAAGTATTCATTCAAGCTCGGACATCTTGTACCCTTTCATGATTTTCCATGATGAATTTCTTATCCTTATATAGGTTTACCTTTTTCAATACCATGAACAAAAACTACATTCACTTAGATGGTATTCCTAGACGGGGTCATTTAGACGAATCATTACCCAATACCGTGGGTCAATACCATAGTGGTTGCCACGGTTTTGCACTTTATGAGCGCTTTTTCCCATACGCGACTTGGCACGTTATTTCCGCGTACATACGCGACTTCTCCTAGACATGTCGCGTATGCCTTGGGGGTTCATACTCTTTTCAACATGGAATCTAGTACATATTGAATTCCTTTCTTCATTACCTTAAACACTCACTTGTAGATACCTTGATTTAGTTCATCAAAGACATATTCTATCAAGCCTGACTTCGTCCAGTGAGTTTATCATCTTCATCGAGTGTGTTGCCATTCACGGACAACACTCTATCAAGTGGGTTGTTCATCAAGGACAACACTCGGCATCATATTTCCAACAAACATCATATCACATTAGATTTACATCATTTACCAAGTCCATCGAGTCAAGAATAACTTCATTAGGTGGATTGCCATTAGGGACAACACATGTCAAGCGATCTTCATGTCTTCATTTTCATTAAGTGGGTTGCCATCAAGGACAACACTACATGTCATATTGCCAACAATCTCCCCCTTTGGACTTGACCTTCGCAGTGGTGTTTGGTTACCACAACGAATAGGTACATTAAGAATACAATGACACCATGTTACTCTCCCCATTTTTTACACCATTATTTCTCTTCATTCAAACACCATGTCACTCTCCCCTTTGACATCAAGGGCACAAAGGGCGAATCAAAACCAACACACTCTCCCCCTTTTCTCCTCATGTAAGAAGAAGCGTTACTGAGATATGATATATCTTGAAGTGACCAGCTCCCCCACAGTTCATCTTGAATCTTGAAACATATTTTCCAATAAAGTACATGACTCTGTAACTTTCCTATCACCGATGACTCATACTTACATCAAAGATCCATCCAAGTGGATTTAAAAATTTGACTACGACTACCCAACTTGAGAGGTTTACATATTTGACTCGGCTATGACAAGTGGTTACAAAAATTGTTCAGCTACCCAACCAAGTGGGTTTACAAAAATTATCAGGAAATCGCTTACATGACTATTACAATTTTACATCATAGATCTCGAAACAAGACCTTTTCATCAAAATACAAATATGACCATTTATGACCAACACCTAGAAAAACCTCGAGAGAGATCATATATCGGAACCACCATAATGCCAACAATGCATTATATAATAGAACTAGAATATACACACAGAAAATGTGCATCAGAACATCCTTTCCATATGACTAAGGCTCCCCTTGGATTTTTGCATCACAAACCTTTTCCAACCAATCATCAAGGCATCTTAAAAACATCGAGAGATTGAAATAGTATTATAAGAGTGGAACATCACGGAGATACAGATGCAAACGGAAGCTGAGAATTTGTCTTTGAAAATTTACGACCCCAAACGAGAAATTTGTCAATGATCGGACATACATAGTTTTACGTGCATGAACTCGCGTGTATACATATTGTGTTTTAGGAAATCCGACGTATCCAATACCATCTTCTATACTTTAACAAGATGCGATCCTCTGCTGAGAAAAATTTATGTTCAGCTTCTTTAAGGATATTTGAATGCTTCCTGGAATACGGATAGATAGAACGAGTAGTTGTCTTGACGTCATCCAATGGTTGTAGCATAAGTACATTAGTAACCAAGCCTTGATTCTTTTTTGTAGCATCAATACATTCTTTCCAAGAGAAATTATCATATCGAACAACATCTTCAAATATGTGTTAAGCAATCATCCATGTGGTCAATATCACCATGATCTCTAAGATTTAACATGATGTAATAAATGTAGGGAAAAAGTAACAAAATACATGATTTATTCTTATCTCTGAATCATAAGACTTCCAATTCATCCATGTGTGATCACAAAAGATACTTTTCATCAAACGAGATACGAAATCTCATCATAATAAACCATGTCAAGTCATCATCATTTGAGCATGAGTATCCACGATAACCAAGGAATAGCGGTCATAGTGCCAACAATGCAATCATTAGTATTCAACTCTTGCTCCCCACAGACAGTGCTCCTCCTTAACTTGTGCAACGAATACCTTCATCAACGAAGTCATCGGCAACAATCTACGCATGATCTTCCCGCCTCCTACACGAATTATAAGACTTATCTCGACGCAGAATACTCTTCATCAAAAAGCAAACGGGACTCATCCATAATCTTCAACATAAGAAACCAAGTATCATATCATCTTTATTTCGGCCCGAAAATAAGTTGATACGAGTCAATAATCGGTAATTAACGATCAGACTAATGTTCCCCGAACCTCTGCTCCGAATCTTCAACTATCATTTAAATTCTCTTATCATCCAATGCATATCTTGTTGTGTCTGTGGAGCTTCCGCGTGTATACGCGACTTTGTTCATCGAACCCACGTATGGAAAGTGAAGCATAGAAATTTTTCACATTCGTATCTCCCCCACGGAACTTGTACCTCTTTCGCCCTATCTTTTCTTACATCGAATCTTGACTGGCTCCGAGAAATAAACATAATCGAGTAATCAAATCAACCATGAGAGTCATCATACATTGCTCCCCCTGTGATGATACATTACTAAATCTCATAATGTATCCACATTATTCCTGATCAATAAGAGAAGTGATTCGAAGCGGATGACTATAGTAGGGTCGGTATTCCTACGTTTATTTAGTCCTCCTTCTTTTTCCAAATTTGCTTGAACTTCCTACTTGTGTATTTGAAAATTTTCCACTTTCGAGGTCTGTTCAGCACACTGTTCCTTTTCTACATGTCCATACTTGTTACAAGAATAACATCTCATGTGTCCGGAGAAATAATCATAAGAATCATAATGAGTATTTCTAATCTTCCTCCTTTTACAATCAGGTACACTTTATGTCCATACTTGTTATGAAAAACAATATCCCTTGAAGAAACCAGTACCTTTCTATGTAGGAAGCTTTGTTTGTTTAATTTGAAATGATTGCTCCTGCAATTTGCTGCAACATGCCCATAATTATGACATTTAAATCATTCAACATTATTAGTCGATTTCCTTTAGGAATTTCATCATGTTGGTTGACCTTTTGTCTCTTTCAACACTTGAGTTTGCATTGACATCCTCAATTTTTTAGCACTTCATGTGAACTAGATTCTCCTTTAACGGTTTCATGGAAACCAAGACCAAGTTCGTCATGAGAACCTTTGATTACTTTCAGAATATTGTCCAAAATATTAGTACTATCTTGAAACCTCAAAGTTTAACTTTTTCTTCTAATTTTCCTTTGAGAATATTTACCTCAACCTCCAGAGGCTTGACCTTGCTTGATCATGCTTTCTTCTTTCCTTCTCCCATCTTCTACTTGATCATTCAAATTTAGAATCTCTTCTTTTCAACCAATTTTCATTTTATTCACAATTTTGTTGCGGCTCTTCATTCTTCTTATTTGATTTTTCCGGATCTTCTTTGAGAGAGATGATTTATTGCTTCAAGTCCTTCCCTTTTCTTATTTTGATTTATCGAGGTCTTCCTTGAGATGATTTATGCTTCAAGCCCTTCCTTTTCAAATGATTGTAGAGGTTCCTCATTCTTCTTACTTGATGCTTCAGGAATCTTGCTTGTAGAGAAACTGATTCCGGCTTCAAGACCTTCATTCTTCTTGCTTGATTTTTTCGAGATCTGCATTTAGATCGTTGATTTTTGCTTCTAGTCTTTCAATTCTATTGGATGCATAAGTATGAAACCTTTGATACTTGTCCACGGCCATTCAACATTTCTATTTGTTCTTTCATTTAAGAGATCATCTCTTTGTAGATAGATTCTTGCTTATTAGATGAACTTTGTATTTCTTCAACTTTAACCTTGAGAGATTCTTCTAGATCCATAGCATTACTTTCACTCTTTTCACCATTGCTTGCAAAGAGATTACAAGGACCCCAATCACTACGATTCATCTTCTTCAATTCACATATACATGTTTTCTAAGATATCTCCTTGCTTCGAGTAGCCTTCTTCTTTTGCTTCTTTGCCATGAGCACTTTCGGATCATGGTTAGAGATCTTCTTCATCTTCCTTTGGACACTTCATCATCATCTTCATTTGCATAATAACTCTTCCTCTTTTCAAATTTTTTTCCCTTTACCATGGTTTTCTCTATAGGACATTTAGCGGCATAGTGACCAACTTTTCCACACTCAAAACATTTGAAGGAAGCTTACCTTTGAATCTTCCGGTACCTAGTTGGAGTTTTCTCGAGAATTCGCTTCTTCTTCTTCGGATATATAGCTAGATTCTTTGACAACTTCCTTTTCTTTTTCCTTTTGTAGATACCTTAAAAGCGACTATACGATTTGAGAAGGACCTCCTTGTCTCATTTCACGGCAGTCGGAATACCATGTAATTGGAACAACGGTAAGAGGTTGCGGATCTTGCCTTTCTTCAATAAATTTGAAACTTTAGAGTCAAATTTCGAAGTCAAAGATATTAAGACTTTTTCCACAGTACTTGTCGGTTATGGTTTCACCCAAATTTCTCATTCGATTTACAATATCGTCTAGATGTAAGAAGAAATGGGCAATACTCTCATCACTATGCATCTTCAGAATTATCATATTCAATTCTAAGAGTTTGGAGTTTTGCACTTTTTTACCTTTGTATCTCCTTCACCTTTCAGAATGATTTTTATTCCCATATTTCTTTTGCTAATTTAGGCCTGCATCACTTTAGAAAATTAAGTTCGGACATGCTTCCTAATAAGACATTTCTTGCTTGGCATTGATTTCATACTTCTTCACTTCCATTTGCATCGGTAGGAATACTTCTTAGGATACTGATAACCTTCTTCCACGATTGCCCATACATCTTGCACCAAGACTTTGTAGATATGCTTTTGTTCGTACCTTCCGGAATATCGGATTGCTTCCATTGAATAGGGAGTGGCTTTATAGACATTACTCCTTCTTGACTTCCCATTGCGACGGATCTCCTTCAGCGATCGACTTCTGCTGAAGGACTGCTTTCTAGATACCAATTGTTGGGAAAAACGGCGAGGAGGTGAATCGGTGTTTAGGGAAAACTAAAACTTTTACTTTTTCATGCTCTAAAACCCATACGCTACTTCGTGAACCTTCAGCGTATGCACACGGATATCCTTCATAAAACCAAGCGTATACAGGAGATCTAATTATGCCATTAATTCTTCACTTATATCATTCCATCATTCATTCATTAGATGTTCTATAAAAAACGATAAACATGTGCGGTAAGAATAGAATAAACCATCACACATAAGCATCAAACATGAACACCGGGCTTTTGGGTGGAAACCCAAGTCGGGAGAAATACCATTACGGTTGCTCGGCCTTCAATATTTTATTATAGAGAAAACATCTTACAACATATGTCTTGGTGCGGACTCCTACCGGCACGTAGGCACCCACACGCTCATTTACCGACTCTCCTGGAAGAGCTCGACCCCACTGCTCTCGTTTACCGGCCTCTCACGGAAGGGAGCTACGATCCACGATCTCGTTTACCGACCTCACACGGAAGGAGCTGCGACCCCACGGCTGAAGGCTACAAGCATAGCACCTCTATGGACCCGTTTCATCAATTTTCCTTGGATCCAGGCTTCCTTTAGGACACAATTTGCGGAGGCCTTGTTTCATCATATTTTCGGACTCGACCCACTCCGCACGCACTAGCTCAAACATACATCACCAAAAGATACTTGTCAATTCAGATAACCCAGACAGATAGCAGTAACATAGCAGAACAGATCAGACATTTCATACTCATACTTCAGCAAACCCTAGTTTTGCATACGCGCTTTCCTTTCACTGATGCCGCGTATACACGCGCTTCCGTTCACATAAACCAGCGTATACATCTGTTTATATTTCAGGGCAGATACGCGCTTTCTCTTTACCAAACCCGCGTATATACGCGCTTCCGTTGTTCCGAACTAGCGTATACATCTTCAGTCATTATAGAGCAGCATACTTCTTCAGATCAGATATTCAGTTCATATTTAACCCTTTTACTTCAGACAGATGTTCGCCTCATCTCAGATCTAAGCATTCCATAAACAGATCTAGCAGATACAAATACATTCCAGATCTAGATTTCCTTCTTCATCATTTCTTCATTGGTGCATCATACATTCAGATCTTTCATTCAACTGTAACCCTTTCCATTCAGATATACTTCAGAGAGAATTATTCATTCAAGCTCAGACATCTTGCACCCACACTCATGATTTGCACAATGAATTTCTTCTCCTTATATAGGTTTACCCTTTTTCAATACCATGAGCCAAAACCACATTACTTCCGATGGTATTCCTGGACGGGGTCATTTAGACGAATCATTACCCAATAAAATGGGTCAATACCATGGTGGTTACCCCTAGTTTTGCACTTTATGAGCGCTTTTCCCATACGCGACTTGGCACGTTGTTTCCCGCGTGCATACGTGACTTCCCCTAGGCAAATCCGCGTATGCCTAGAGACATACTCTTTTCATCATAGATCTAGCACATACTGAATTCCTTTCTTCATTGCCTTCTGTACACACTGTAGATACATCATATTTAGTTCATCAAGACATATTCTATCAAGCACAACTTCATCAAGTAAGTTGCCATCATCTTCATCAAGTGGGTTGCCATTCAAGGACAACACTCTATCAAGTGGGTTGTCATCAAGGACAACACTCAGCATCATATTGCCAACAAACATCATATCACATCATATTTACATCATTTACCAAGTCCATCAAGTCAAGAATAACTTCATCAGGTGGATTTCCATCAAGGACAACACATGTCAACAATCTCATGTCTTCATTTTCATTAAGTGGGTTGCCATCAAGGACAACACTCTGCATGATATTGCCAATTTCAACATGAACCCCAGAAAACACTTTTGGTCTAGAGGGCCAGCAGCGCTGGAGTCACATTAAGTGAAGGGGTAAAAATAGACCCCCAGAGAATCGAAGGCATATTGCAAATAAGTGACCCCAGAAACATAAAGGAGCTACAGTCTTTTATCAGAAAGATAAATTCTTGAGAAGATTCATCCCAAACCTTGTCGAACTCTTGAGATATATCACAAATATGTTGAAGAAAGAGGTCGGGGTTAAATGGACTACAGAAGCCAAAAAATCTTTTGAACTTGTTAAAAAGGCCCTAACTGAAACATCAGTATTGATAAGTCCTGATTTCACCAAAGTTTTTTACATTTTTTCATTTCCCTCGAAACACACGATAGCTGCTGTATTGTTGCAAAAAAATGCAGCCAGGCAAGAGCAACCCATTGCCTTTTTCATCAAATCCCTAAGAGATTCTCCCTTGAAATATAACATCATGGAAAAACAGGCATTCGCATTGGTAAAAGCACTGAAAGATTACCAAGTTTACATCTTACATTCTCATGTCATCGCTTTTGTCCCTAATGCTGTCGTCAAAGACATTTTAAACCAAGATCCCGATGGTAAAAGGGGAAAATGGATCGCTATCATCTTAGAATATGACTTAGAAATCCGACCTACTAAACTAGTTAAAGGACAAGGACTTGCAAGACTAATGGCTGAAACCAACCTCCAAGCTTTAGATATAAGTTTTGTTGATGCCTTAGAAGAAAAAGAAGAATTCACATCCCCTCATGTTGAACAAATGTTTCTAGATTCACCTTGGTATGCAGATATTCTTTATGTATTATTTTATCTAAATGCTCCTCCAACTTTATCAAAAACAAAAGAAAGATTTCTTAAACAAAAGTCTTTAAGGTTTTTCATTATAGATGGTCTTCTGTGTTGGAAAAATCCCACTGGTATGCTGCTTAAATGTTTGCTTGAGTCTGATGCAGAGAAAATAATGCACGAAATGCATGAAGGGGAATGTGGGGACCATCTCTACTGGAAAACCATAGTGAAAAAAATCCTTAGAGCCGGCTATTATTGGTCTACCTTATTTCCTGGCACTCACCAGCTAGTTATGACATGCCATAAGTGTCAGATTTTCGATGGCAAGAAAAATATTTTACCCTTTCCCTTGCACCCCATCTTAGTCAAAGGACCCTTCTAGCAATGGGGCCTGGATTTTATTGGGGAAATTCAACCTTCCTCATCCACTCAACATAAATGGATCCTCACAGCCACTGATTACTTTACCAAATGGATAGAAGCCATACCTTCCAGGAATGCCATCGATTCAGTCATCATCAAGTTCCTAGAAACCAATATCCTATCTAGATTTGGCTGTCCCAGAAAGATCATTACAGATAACGACGCTACCTTCTCCTCCAAAAGAATGGTTGACTTCTGTTACAAATATCACATTTCATTAGGACATTCCACAGCTTATTACCCTCAAGGTAATGGTTTGGCCGAGTCCTCTAACAAAAGCCTAGTCAACATCATCAAAAAACTTCTTGAACAAAATCAAAAAGCATGGCATGGAAAACTAGTACATGCACTATGGGCCGATAGGCTAACCACCAAAAAATCCATAGGTATGTCTCCTTACCAACTAGTTTATGGCATAGATGCCATTTTCCCAAAATCTCTAGGGGTTCTAGTAATGAAGCTATTGCAGGAAGTTCAAATAGAAGAAAATGACATGCAAATAAGGGTAAATCAGACTATCCATTTACAGCAAACCAGAGAATAAGTTTACCAAAAGGCTCAATTAGCGCAAGACAAAATAAAACAGATTTTTTATATAAGGACCAAGGAAAATTATTTTTAGATTGGAGACAAGGTACTAAAATGGGATTCTAGGAGAGAAGACAAAGGTAAACATGGTAAGTTTGAAAAATTATGGAAGGGGCCTTTCATCATCAGCTCAGTTAGCGGAAACAATGCCTTTTTCTTGAAAGAACCTAATGGGACTCAAGCTTTTGGGGGTCATGTGAATGGCAGGACATTAAAGCATTATTTTTGTCAAGAGCTCCAATTTTAAAACATTTTCAATCATTGTACATACCACTATTTGAAAAATAGATAAAATATAAAATTCAAAAACAATAGAGGAATAGAAAAGAGGGCAGTTGAAAAATAGAAAAAGGCCCCATGTTCCAAAAAATAGTCATTCAGAAAGCGTGCAAGTCTAAATGCCGCTACTAATACTCAAATGTCTTGTTTAGTTATCTAGCCTAATCATAACTAAACATATTTAAATTTATTTGCTGATAAGTTAGTGAGTGAAAAAGATGGTCAACATTGTGTAAGATTAACTTATCAAAGAGAGTACATTAGGAAAAGATACTGGTTCCACATGCCCAAAACAGAACCAAAGAGGGAAACGGGGATGAAAAACAAATTGTGAATCTTATGCCTGTTTTTCCTAGTTTTCATTTTATGAAAAATAATATTTGTGTGCAGCTTGTCTTTCATGCCACAAACACATGACAAATCAGACTGTCTAACCCTGATTTGATCATCTTTTCAATTTCGTGTTTTAGATTAGAGAACAAAATCCTATCAAACAGCTTAACCTTGACAATTGATCTAGCATACGTAGAGTAATGAAGGAGTTCATCAGTTTAATCTAAACTCCCAGTAGATATAAGGGTAAAATTAGATAGGTTCATTTTTCAAAATGAAAAATATATATTTTCAAAGGGGTTTCTAGTCCAAATGCACCCAAAGGAAGAAAAAATGTTAGGACAAATAGTGGGGTAAGTAGAATTATCATCAATGCTAATCAAGCTGTCATTTTTCAGAAGTAGCATCAAAGAGGAATGAAATTTTCAGCAATGGGTAAGGCACTCGTCTTCATAAGCCAAAGATCTAAAATTTTGGACACCTCCTTAAAAGGAGCTGCCCTCCCCAAATGGAGCCACTGTTAGTCATCAGTATTTTTCACTTGTTGGTGATGACTAGTTGTAACAACCAAGTTTTCTAGCAACTGATCTAAAAATTTATCAAATTTGCCAGCTGGAAAACACTCATAAATTTTTTTCGCCCTCTTACCTTTCATTCCACCCATGACGAGATGAAACCTCATTATCAAATCCTACCTAGCCTCAGCCATACTAGTCTACCCATCAGCTCTAAAGAAACAATCCAAATCTATCCAAAAAGTCTCCCCTAAGTTAGGAAGTGGTGCTTTAGGAATTTCTCCCTTGGCAAACTATCCTAAAAGCCAAAGAACCGCCATCTGCTATAGAATAGTCATAATATACCTTCCCATCCTGCAAATAAAGTTGTTTACAGCCCTAGGTCGCGCTACTAATACACCCTCAAGTCTCAGCAATTCATGTATCCTAAGTCAAACTAATTCTAGGTGTTTTTACAGTGTTTTAAATGGATATTTCAAGGACAGAGGCCTACTAGCATCTCAGAAGACAATATTTGTCTCCACATGAGAAGACAGTTGCATCTCAATCTGATCTTGAGCCTGGGATGCAACCACAGAACAAAGAGTTTTTCATCAAGCTCTTGTGATCACAGTCAAAGCCTTAAAGGACAGTGAAAGGAAAAATAACACTGTCAAATGGCTGATGATATGACATGACTAAAAAACCTTCTTCATATATAAGTAGAGGGTTTGAAGACTGAGGAACCTCCTTCATTTCAAAAGCAGAGGGTTAGGAGCGCCTACTTCATCTATAAGCAGAGGGAAAATGGACAAAGTTTGATTTTAAGAGTTGCACTGACTGTAAGACAATTTTTTTGATGAACAATGAGACAGTAACTAAGGCTTTCTGAAGTAAAATGATGATTAAAGGCAGAGGAAAAACAATTGGTTTTAAAAATGATTTGCATGAGTTCACTATTAGTTGAGTTACAATGTAAAGCTAACAGGTTCATCATCATTGAGGAAATATTGTGAAAGCAGATAGTCAAATGAGTCAAAGGGGTCTTGACCTCAAAGTAACCTCTGCCATCATGTTCAAAAGGAAACCAGGCATTTGTCAAAGAAGGCCTCCTTCATAAGCAAAGTAAAGGAGCTCATCATGGTTTGAGGATGAAAAGAAATCATGGCATATGGAAAAGATTCTAAAGGGATTGCTCTCAAAAAGAGGTGAAATAAATGAAAGCCCAGGCTTCTTGCAGACCTCCTTCACAGAAGAACTAAAGGGCAACTTTCCTTATTCACTTTTCAGCTCTAGTGCATCATCCCTTGTTGATTTTTACCCATAGTCAAAGAAGAAACTCAGAGCAGCACCTGCCATCTCATTCAGTTTTCACAAAAGACATGACCATATCCAAAACATCCGGAGCAAAAAATGTCAGTTTAGGTTGCAAAAGGGAAAAGCTACCTCCTTCAAAGTGTCAAAGAAAAACCTCATATAAAATAAAGTGTCTTCTACAGGTGTCCTCTTTTCAAATGAAAAAAAAAAATGGATGATGATGATATTCAGAGGTGCTTTCTCTTTCCTTTTTCATAAAAACCTCTTTCAACTGATCAAGAGTAACAACAGATGAGCTATACAAAGATAAAAGGTGGAAAGGGATTTTGAAATTATAGTTAAAGCTTCTTCCCCTAGCGAAAAGGTAGTTGCACTCAAAAGCACCTCTACAATCCTTCACATGACTCTGAGTAGTTTTTCCTTCCACAGTGCAGATATAAAAAAGGAGGACATTTTTTCATTCCTTAAATGAGAAGCGGTAAGAGTTTTGATTCTTAAAAAAGGTTGTTTTACTTCAAAAACGGGCTGGGCTTATAAAACAAATGGTCATTATCACTATGAAATTTTTTCCAAATAAAAAGGTATCAAGTTTTGTTTTAAAGAAAAGGGATTCAAGTTTTATTAGAAAGGGCATTTTCAAACCTCTCTTACAGAACCCTCACCAATCAAATACAAAAGGTACTTTGGCTTGTTCATTTGCAAAAGAGGTTGAGGACCGTTGCAAAGCCTTTTTGAAATTATATAAATGCAAAACTACGTTCCTTGTGATGTTCATGAGACCGGAGAAGAGGCATTTTGAGAAAAATTGCGGAGTTTAAAATATTTTTTGACCACGCGGCACACCTGTAGAGTTGTGCGGCGCGCTCAGGCAAGTTTTCTCCAAAGGATTACACTACCGCATGGCGCGCCTGTAGACGTTGGTCACGTCGGCCCGACAAGTGACCTGACAGTTGGTTTTACATGGCGGTCTCTCGTTCTAAACATGCCACGCATGTTCAAGCCCTCAAAACGCCTCCAAAATCCCTGAACCCTGCTCCAAATCCTCAAACAATGGTGCTCATCTATCTTCGAGGTATTTCATACACCTCCTTAGTATATTCAAAATCATATAAGGGTGATCAGTGCTGTGTTATTCGAAGACTAAACCAATGGTGAGAGAATGAAACTCTCGGTTTGAAATAAGGAGTTGTGTTTTATGCTTGAGACTTGGAATTTCCATGGTTTCGTTTGCCCAAACCCTTACATAGTGAAACTGGTGGAGTTTCATTACTATCAAAGGACCATATAAACTACCCTCAGAACAATTTTTAAAGGTGGAGGCAGTGTTTGAAGGGAGACAAAATAGAGGTTTGAAAAGAAAAGCAGCGAGCCTAACCTGTGACTTTAGTAAGTGGAGCTACCATTTCATTTGGAGGTGTTTGTCAAAAAATGGGTATGAGAAACGGGGAAGTATAAGGAGGGTATGTTGATGGTGAGGAAATTTTGTTTTAAATCTGCTACAAGGCTGTCGTGTTGTCACCAAAGAACCAAGAACCCTGTGACCTTGTCCAAACATAGAAAATCTCTTTGACTATGTGTACCTTTTGTTGACTTTGGGCTTGTCATTAAAATTATCTGTTGAGAGGCATAAAAAGGGGAAAACCGTGTCTTGGAAAGAGCAGAGAATTTTGTGTTTAAAAGTCATCTCACACAACATTTGAAACAAATTTGCCTTATCAAATAGTGATTGAAAGAGAAGGCAGAGTTTTGTTTGAAGAACACATTCTTGAAAACCTTTTGAGGCAGTTTGGTTTTGCAGAGAGCATCCCTAACAAGATGCCTCCTAGGTAGGATAGTAGGAGTGGATTGCATAAGAGATATGAACCTATTTCCACTGAGGAAGTGAATGCCCACCCATCAGTATTGTTTAATTTTCATGAGGTAGTGCTTAGAGTTTTGTCAAAGGGTGCAAGAGGTGAAGATTTTTTCTCCTTTGACACACCTTTGCGCTTTGAGGTTCAGAGACAAGCATTTCCAATTGGCAGGCCTTAACTTCAAGTTCTCCCCAAGATCCATCTCCAAAGCCACTAAAATTCCCTATATTGGTGAGAAATGGTTTAAACAAATCCATTTGGACTCAGATGATTACAAGCCCTTTCTAAAACCTGAGCACAAAGAATCATGTCCTTCTATTTTTCCTTTCTCATATCTTTTAGCCAGCTACGCCCCTCTCATGAAGATTATCATGAAGTACTTCATGTGTGAGGGAATATTCTCCCGACTTTATGCATATCACATTCGACTGCTCATGCATTTTACTAGGGCCAGATTGCTAAATCTTCCTTTCTTCTTACACAAGAGCATCAAGAAAATGGCTTCCATTGTCCAAAAGAAACCTCCTTCACAACAAATAGCCTGTCTCTTCCATCACTCTCTCATCAAAATCATCATTCTTCATCAGCTTGAAAAGAGAGAGGTCTCTTGGGATGTTTTCATCACTCATCCAGATTTTTCCACTGTCCCTCCAGTCCATACATCCCCTACATCTCCTACTCATCACCCCTCGCCTTCTTCTAGCAGACCTATTCCAAAAAAGCTCAAATTCACTACAGAACAAGCAGAAGAGGCCGAAGAGGGAGAAGAGCATGATCATGATGATGAGGAAGAGGATGAAGGGTAGCAGCATGAAGAACAACAAACAGAGGGTGAAGGGAAACAACATGAAGAGCGACATGACAGTGATGAGCAAGGGAAGCAACAGCATGTTACACATCAGCCACAGCATGAGGAACATCAACTTAAGGAAGAAAAGGAGCAAGGCAAAAAAGGTGAAGGGACCATGCCCTCTTCTCCTAAAAAGGCCAAGCCCTGGATAGAAAAGAAGAGAGTGCCTAAGGTTGTCACCCCAAATGTGACAAGGGCCCTCCGAAGTAAAGGAAAGTTGCCAAAGAATCCTATCATTGATTTTCCTAGGAGGAAGAGCACTAGAATAGCCACCCAAAGCAAAGGGAAGGGCAAGGTAGAAGGAAGTCATGAACAAGAGAGTGCATTCGACATCATCCAAGTCCAAAGCGATGATAGTGATAATGAGGCCCGAATTTTAGAAAACCTCTTGATCCATAGGGAAGGCCAAATTGATGCCTTAAAGGATGATCTTCATAAAGCTAGGAATTTCAATCAATTCTTGCAAATCCAAAATAGGCAAATGAGTGTCCATATGGTTGTTTATGAGACATGGGCGACTAAGTACAAGAAGGAGGCCTCCAAATCCCAAGCAAGGTTGGAAGAACTCATAGGCGAGTTTGATGAAAGTGAATGCGAAGATCAGCCTAAGTGAAAGATGCCTAGAACCATGGGGCTTAAAAAGGCCCTTGAGAAGCAAAAAGAAGAGGAAAATGCCCTTCTCCAATCTACCCCTCTCACTGCATTGTTTGAACAGGAGATAGAGAAAAATAAGGAGGCGTGGCTTCAAAGAATCAATGACCATTTGGAAAAGAAATTGGAGAAGGCAAACAGGGATTTAGACCTTCAAAGGAGAATGACGAGGCATCATAAAAAGTTAAATCAGTTTTCCCGGCACAAGTTGAAGGCTGCTCAAGAAAAGCTCAAGGAGGCTAAAGGGAAGCGCCCGACACGGAAAGTGAGGAAAGATACATCAGGACTTCAGATTTTGGCCTCTGCTTCAAACATGTTGCTGAGAACCCTTGAGGGTCATGCTCACCAATTTTGTGTTGGAAATATGATGCAGAGTGTTGTCCTTGATGGCAACCCACGGAATGAAGATGAAGACGTGCGACTGTTGACATGTATTGTCCTTGATGGCACTCCACCTGATGAAGTTATGCTTGACTTGATGGACTTGTTAAATGATGTAAATCTGAAGTGATATGATGATTGTTGATGATATGATGTTGAGTGTTGTACTTGAAAGAAAACCCACTTGATGAAGATGATGACAACTTACTTGATGAAGTTGTGTTTGATAGAATATGTCCTTGATGAAGGAAATCTGATGTATCTACAGTATTTACAGAAGGCAATGAAGAAAGGATTTCAGAATGTACTCAGAGAATGATGAAAAAGAGCATGTCTCTTGGTATACGCGGATTGGCCTAGGGTAAGTCGCGTATGCACGCGGAAAGGAACGTTACAAGTCGCGTATGGGCTAAAGCGCTCAAAAGTGCAAATCCAAGGGTAACCACCATGGTATTGACCCATAGTATTGGGTAATGATCCGCCTAATTGACCCCGTCCAGGTAGTTTTGGGCTTATGGTATTGTTTTGGTCCATGGTATTGAAAAAGGGGCTCATGGTATTGAAAAAGGATAATCATATAAAAGGAGAAGAAATTCATTGTGCACAACATGTAATTTCTTGCAAGATATACGAGCTTGATAATAATTGAATACTTCTCTACGAAGTAGATCTGAATGGAAAGGAGTTACACTTGAAGATAAGCTATGAGTGTATGATGCACCAATGATGAAGAAGGGGATCTAGATCTGAAATGCACTTGTATTTACTAGATGCAGCATGGAAGGCCTAGATACGACGATGAGGCGAACATCTAGGCGAACATACATGCAGTGAAAGGAGTAAATACGGCCGGAATATACGTACGAAGAGTATCTTTAGCACGGAATAATTGAAGATCTATACGCTAAACGACGCGGAGGAAAGCGGCGTATATACACGGCTTCGCTGAAGAGAAAGCGCGTCTGCGCAATGAAATATGTACTGAGGTGTACGCTGGTTGATGAGGACGAAATCGCGTATATACGCGACATCAGTGAAGTAAAAGAGCGTATGCAAACTAGGGTTTGCTGAAGCATGGGGTATGGAACATCTGATCTGTTCTGTTGTATTACTGCTATCTGATCTGGATTGTCTGAATTGGTATGTATCTGTTGGTGATGTATGTTTGAGCTTAAAAGTATGAAAAGGGTTCAGTCTAAAAATATGATGAAATGTGGCCTGCAAGTTGTGTTCTATTGAGGTTGTTGGATCCAGTGTGAAAATTGATGAAACGTGGTCCAAGGTGGTCTTGGAGGTTGTAGCCTTCGGTCGAGGGTTGTAGCTCCTTCCGGAGGTGAAGTGGTAAACGAGATCGAAGTTGTAGTAACCTTCAGTGTTAGTAAAACGAGTCGAAGTGTGCTCCCTTCCGGGCGTGCTGGCCTTGGTGGGTGTTTAACGTCTTTGGTCAAATGCGCTTATTTTATATGTTGTAAGATGTTTTCTCTATAATAAAATATTGAAGGCTGAGCAACTGCAGCGGTGGTTTTCTCCCGATTTGGGTTTCCACCTAAAAATCCTGGTGTTCATGTGTGATGCTTTGTGTGATGGTTTATTCTGTTCTTACTGCACCTGTTCACTGCTTATTGAATATCTGATGAATAAATGATGGAATGGTTTAAGTGAAGATTTAATGACATATCTAAATCTCTGTGTATACGCTAGTTTCATAAATGGGATCCGCGTATATACGCTGGTTTACTGTAGTAAAGTAGCGTATGGGTTTTAAGGAATGAAAAAGTAAAAAGTTTGAATATGCGGTAAATGTTTGATTCACCCCCTCTCGGTATTTTTCCCAACATTTTCAGGCGATTTTCGACATATTTTGGTTTTTTGGCATTTTTGGGTTTTTGGTCAAAACTCATAAGCTTCTCCATTTCAGTTTGGGGGATCATAAATGGAGGATAATGGTATCAATGGATGCCATAATTCCAGGAGCACACACTCAGCTATTATCAGGACATTTGAAGATCATTTGCTCCTCCGAAATTGCGAAAAATGCCCGCTTTTTCTACACTCTGCCCGGTCTATCAGCAAACCTTATTTTTTGGTTTTTTACAAACAGGCCTACTTTTGGAGGACTTCTATGCATCAGATTGAGAAAATTCCAGTTTCCCCAGAAAGTAGACACTCGGAGCTTTCCTACGAGCTATCATGAGCCTCGTTTCGACATCGAGAAGGCTGCCAAAAGTTTCCGGAAAGTCAGGGGACCTTTTGCTGATATAATTTTTGAGTATTTTTGTAAAATTTGAACCTTTAAAAACTGCTTTTTCCTCATGTGCGTTTAGCTATTTTTGCACATGAGAAGTTATGAAAAGTCAATTTATTTCCCTCTTTTAGCATTTTTTAGATATTTTATGAGATATTTTGTGCCTTGGGCTTTGCAAAGCCTCAAGGACAAGTTTAGATATTTTGAATAGGCCAATGAGAGTGAAAATTGAAATAAGAGGTTTTCCTCACTTGAGCCTATATATTCCAAAGGCTTTCATTGTAAACAAGGTTGAACTTGATGATAGAAGAAATATATGGTCATATAAGCTTTGGAAGAAATACTTGTCTCATGCTCTTGGATAGTCTCTTGGATGTTCTTGGATGATGAAAGAGGATTGTTGTTGGATTCCATGACTTGGTAGAATGGTATAGTGTCTCTTTCTTTGTTTTGTTTTCTAGTTTTCATTCATAAATCCATGTTTCTTGCTTGCTATAGATCAGTAGAGAAAAAAATTGAGACATGCCCTTGGAGGCACCTCAAATTTCATGTTTCTTCATAGCTTCCATGTTTTCTTCTTCCTTAGTCATATTAAAGAATTCTTGGTTGCTCTTTAATAACTTAAGGATATTGTTGCTCATTTCATTCATGGTTTTATGCATGCTAAGTATGATTTACGGTATGCCCTGCTTACTCATGGCTAGCCATAGTTCCATCCATGAAATCTCTCTTTGAATAATTATATTGTCATTTTTTGAACCAAGGAGGTCTTGTTCCGATCTTGCCCTTTGCCTAAGACTATGCGATCTTGTTTTCAAAATGCTTGATAACCGTCTTGTGTTTAGGTGTTCCATCATAGTGATTTGAGTTGTTTGTCTCTCTTCGGTGTATTTCCCTGGTATTTCCCAAATCACGAAATTTGAAAGAAGGCGGGATTTCAGGGTAACACCAAACCACACTCAGTCTGGTAGCTAGCCCTACCAGAACAGGAGAGGGCTCTCTCCGGGTCAATCTCAGGAAAAATGTATCAATAGGGCTTGAGATGACTGAAATGAGTGCTAATTTTAGGCTAGGTATATGAATCAAGGAGTTTGGAATGATTTTTAAGGGTTTTTTGTTGGAAAAAGGGAAAGACAGTTTTAGGCTTGGGGATGAGGCCAAATTCTTGTAGAGTTCAAGTTGGGGCAGGGAAAGCAATGGCTTTGATGTATTAGATTCAATGAATGGATAGAAAATACTGTTGAGGAGATGAAGAGGGCAAGAAGGTGCAAGGATCCTCTTCAAATGGAGGAAAACATATAAAACTAAACAAAAGTTTAAGGCAGAGCACCAGCAAACTAATGAATTCTACCTTAGTTACTCATTTGTTTAATTCAGAAGAAAAGAGAAGGGAAATGGCATACATATAACATTAATGAAACTTACAGATACATGGAGAAAAACATCATCAAAACTCAGAGCCACAAGGATCCCAACAAGTGCTGCAAAACCCTGGTCTTTCCTTTGCCAAAAATGCTGAAATGAATATACAATGAAGTGCCAAACTATTCCCAAGAGTCCAAACCTGAAAATGTCTCAGAAAATACAATATATAGACAAGTATAACCCCTTCCCATGCCTCTAGGGGTCGAGCTCATCCTTCTAGGAGCTGTTTCAACCAATTCTAAACAAGGAACTAAAATCTAGGCAATCAAACAACTTGCCTCTATATGGAAGGAAACTGATTCATTCATTTAATTTTCACTTTTTAGTGAATGAATCCTCTAGAAAAAGTAAATATGAGCCAAAATTACATCATATTCATCAAATTACATCAATATAGATCAATAGTTATATCAAAAAGTGAAACTAGTCAAAACTGGGTGAATTTCTGAGCTAAAGAGTGAAAATGAGGCCAAATTTCTCTATGCGCAGCGCCCAAAAACTCAATGCGTTGCGCCACTTTGAGCTTGTTTTTTAGGCACTTCCTGAAGTCCAAATTGAGCTCAGAATAGCTCGTTGGAAATCCGTGCCTGTCTACTATCCAACCCAAGTGGAATTTGTCAATTTAGAGTTCATTTACCGCTCCAAAACTGCAATCTCCCAAGATTGGTTCCTGATGGTGCAAAAGGTGGCAGAAAGGCCATTTTTGGAGTGTTTTTGACCCTTAAGGCCATCCAAAACTTGATGAAATCCTTAGATAATCCATGAGCATGCATAATTTATCATAAAAAATCCAAAAATATCAATTTTTCCTCCAGAAGATCTCTCAAACATAAGCGCGCACAAGGTGGCGCGACACGTCGGGCAGGAAAATCTGTTTTGTGATCAAAAAAACAAAATTGAAAACATTTTCTCCAAATTCCTTGAAATTTGGAGTGTAGGTCCCACATCAAGTATCATGCTCATCCAACGAAGCTTCGGCCAATATTTGGAGTGGATCAGGGCTTTTGCGCCTCCTCAGTGCCCTTCTCAGCCTCGCTTTCAGAATCTTCATCTTCGCTTTACAAACATTTGTGTGGGCCCAATAGTGGTTCTTCATGTGCCTAAGCATGTCTTTGTCCCTATTGGCCTTCACCAAAAGTTTCTCAAGATGAATTTTGACTCTCTTAAGGCAAATCTCCTGCTCAAACGGTGTCATGTCACCTGGTCTTTTTCGGGCCAATTCACGGTCTTCACGAATTTTCTACAGCTCCATGAGTGTCTACTGATCCTCCAATTGTTTATTCCACTGCTCCAAGTAATTTATAACCCACTGAGCTCTCTGCAACTTCACGGTCAATGTGTCGATCTCAACTTTCTGCTCCTTGATGGTTTCTTTCAGCTTTGAGCTGGGAGAGGTCGAATCAACATCGATCAATATAAAATCAGTATCTTGGCCTCCTGAGGGGCCTTCATCTTGCATAGGCCTCTTGCCTCTTTCCTGTCCCTGTATCTGTGCTGATGTCAAAGGAGGGACCCCTTCCACCCCAAGTGGAGATAGTACTCGCTGAGCTGATGACGGTGGCAAGACCCCTTCCACCACAGGTGGAGATAGTACTCGCTGTGTTGCTGCAAATAAAGATCTGGTGCCTCTTTGATAGGTAACATATACTAGAGCACTGATAGGCACTATCTCAGGAATCTCAAACTGATGTGAAGGCTCTCCTGCATCATGAACAATCTCGGGAGGAGGCTGAGGGGCTGTAAAAAGGTCACGGGAAATGAACTCCTCACATGCAATGCCCTGCAATCCAAGTTGATGTACCACAATGATCTTGATGAGCGCATAATGATAAATGTTGTTATGTTGCTGCTCTGGAGTCTTCTTCTGCACAAGGGTAGTCATCCTTTCTATGTTTCGGCACATAAAATATAGAATGTTCATCATCTGTACTCTCGTGAAATGCATCAACAGCCGGATGTGGTATGCATAAAGGCGGGAGAATCTACCCTCGCAACTGAAATACTGGATAATAAGTCTCATCAATGGCGCATATGACTCCTTCAGAAACTGGAATGGGAATAACCTGCTGAGCTGCTTGATATACCTGGGTTTGATGTATGGCTCATAGAACACTTTGTCCAGCTATTGTCTCTTATTCCACTCTTCACCTACATTGGGTATCCCGGTGGCCTAAGAAATGGTTTTTGGTGTCAAGGTGAAATTCACTCTAGCAAGGTTTACATGACCATCATGCAAATGTAAAACAAACAAGCGAACCAACTCCTAATGATGCTGAATCTGAGCAATCATCTCACAATACTGAAAGCATGACTGTTGTTGAAAGCATGCCATTGCAAGCGGGCAGGCCTGCAATTGAGTCAAGGAAGCGGGCTCTTCTCTGACGTGCTTGCAACTTTTATGAGGCCTTCTCAGTACATTAAGCTCAGTGGTTGAGTCACTGTCTTGCTCATATTCTTGCTCATATGATGAATTTGTCTCTGTCATGGTGCTGCAAATGTATGTGTCAACTGTATGTTTGGTTGGTTTGAAAATGAGTAAGTGGTGCTTTGGTTTCAATGCCAAATGTGTGCCAAGGGAAATGAAGAGTTGTGGTAAGTATGAACAGTGGGAAAGTGGGGGTTTGTCAAGTGAAATTATACAATAACAGTCACTTGATTATGTTTGGGAACTTTGGGATTTCAGAGCTTTTGTAAATGACATGCGAGGGGGATGATGATGGGGAATTGTAGTTTTGTAAATGAGAACAAGATATATTTGAGTCAAGTGGAATTAAGGATGTGGAGACAGTCACTTGACTGTTTTAGGAATTGGGAATTTATAAGTGATATGAAAGGGGGAGGGCTAGTAGGGTTTTAGTGATAGGGAAAATGGGAACAAGGGATATGATTGGTTTTGAGACATAAGAGAAAAGGGAGAGAATTATGATAACAGTGTGACAGTGATGGGGAATGGAGTTCGAACAAATTGGTATCAACAAGAAGACTTTAAATTTCAAACATAAACCCTATGGAGCAGTTTTTGATATGAATATGGGGTTTAAAATTTGGCCTTCAAACTCTTACAACCTCCTCTCCAAATTGCAGCAAACACAGACTGAAATCAATGGCAAGGGCGCACTAACACTTACTTGGAGAAAAAGAGTTGAGTCGATTTGGTGTTTTATGAAGCCGTGATGAATTTCTGTCTTGGAGGCTTTGTGCGCCACGCACAAGCCTAGTGCACCGCGCCTCGTGGATGCACCGCGGCAGTGCAATTTAACACAGTCAGACTTGGCCCAATGCGTCGCGCCTCGTGGATGCGCCGCGCCTTCCTCCAATGAGCCGCACGCACTCCAAACACACGGTCTTGGCTTTCAAAACACAGCTTTGATCTCTCACCACTTAAGTCAACTTCAATCGATCCCTTGGCATACCAATGGATGTTTGAAACAATGAAAATATCTTATAGTGATGGATTTAATTTTTGTTTCTTACAAACCCATTTTTGTAATGTTTGGCATTGGCACTTTTTCACATTTTAATACAGCTCTGTTCTTTTTGTTTCCTCTTTGATTTTTTGGCTGAAATGATGGCTTCTTGGTTGATTTTTTGCAGGGATGGTGGCATTGGATTTCGGAAAAGGAGGACCAGGGCTGCCTCTGAATTCTTCATGACGGAAAACTTTAAAAATTACATATTTATTACAAACAATAAATTTGACGATTTCTTCTTCAAAACAGAGTTTTGAAGAAGAATCGTTCTCAAGCATTATTGATATTGAAAAATTTGAAATGAAAACTTATTTGGAACCTCCCTCTGGCCTGCTGGCATTATTGGACACTCTGAAACACAAAATTTGAGAAACCCTAGACCTAATGACTGAGATGACTCTTTAGTTAACCAAAAGACCAAAACAAGACTATGAATGACTTTGATTTTGACGAACAGACCTAAGCCAGCAGGTACAAGGCATGAGGGGAATGAGTGACAAAGCCCTTCCGTCAGATGATGGCATGCCCCTAACGGAATGCAGATGAATGAGCTGAATGAGACACCTAAAAATGAAATGCAATAAGAGAAATGATCTATGATGGAGGGATGTAAAGACCGACTCTAACATTGGCTCCAATGGGGATGGTGGCTCCTTGGAGGTGCCAAGAATGGAAAATCTCTGGGAGAGATAGACAGTGCCTTCGTCCATTAGGCTATGGAGTCCATTATTTTGACAAAGCAACTCAATACTGTTGAATGAATTTATTTGACTGAAACTTTGACTTAGACTGACTCAACTTTTAAAACTGAAATGACTGAACCAAACCAACTAGACAGACTCAAACCAAAACTGAAATCCTTCTTCAGAATTATAGCCTTCACTTTGGGCCCCAAACTGAAGAAAATACCACAGTGCACACTTGCGATGAAATTGAAATAAATGATATGTACAATGACAATTTGATTAGCAGAAAACATCTTAGAAATGGTACCGCTTGAGCAGCCGACCATTGGCCGACCCTCCTGGACAATCTTCCCCATTCATCTCCTTCAGAAGAAAGGCGTTCTGACCTCAATATGCTGCAATCTTAAAGGGACCTTTCCAGAGATTTTCAAACTTACCTTGTTTACCTTTGTCCTCATTCCTAGTATCCCACTTTAGCACCACTTCCTCCAATTGGAATTTATCCGCCTTCGCTTTCCTGTCATAGATTTTCTTGATTCTCTCCTGCAACTTAAATGTGTTCTAGAAAACCTCTTCTCTCGTTTGCTACAAATGAATCATTTGATTTATCCTTCTCTGCATATGGTTTTCTTCACTGCCAGCTTCCTGAAGAATCTTGACCACCGGAACAGCAAGAGAGGTAGGAAACATTGTATCCACTCCATAAACTAACTCAAAGGGGGACATACCAATGGATTTCTTTTGACTCACCCGATCAACCCATAGCGCATTGACCAGCTTCTTATGCCAACTCTTCTTGTTTATGTCCAGCAACTTTTTAATGATGTTGACTAAAGATTTATTGGAAGATTCCGCCAATCTGTTGCCTTGCGGATGATAGGCGGTTGAATGTCCCAAAATGATTTTATACTTGGCACAAAACTCAATCATCTTTCTTGATTTGAAAGCTGCTGCATTATCAGTGATCAATTTATTCGGGCAACCAAAGCGATACAAAATGTTATTCTCAAGGAAGGAAATGATTACCGAATCCGTGGCTTGCCTGGTGGGAACTGCTTCGATCCATTTCGTGAAGTAATCAGTCGTTGTTAAGATCCATCCATGTTGTCCTGAAGAAGGAGGATGGATCTCCCCAATGAAATCCAAACCCCACTGCTGAAAAGGGGGGCTTACCTCAATAGGTTTAAGCGGCAAAGGCTGTAATTTCTGTCTTCCTTCGAAAATCTGGCACTCATGGCAGCCTTCGACAGTCTTATACACATCAGCAAACAATGTCGGCCAATAGTACCCCGCTCTCAAAATCTTATTGGCTGTTGTTTTCCAAAAAAGGTGACACCCGCAGTCTCCTTTGTGGAAATCGTCCATTACCTTCTTCGCTTCTTCTTCCACCAAACAATTCAACAAAACACCACCCGAATCTTTCCAATAAAGTGCAGAATTCAAAATACAGAATTTTGCAGCCTTCAGTTTCAGAGTTCTACCTTTGTTTCTAGTCAAGCTAGGCGGTGGTGACAAATTTTGAAGAACATACACGATATCTGAATACCACGGAGAAGCAACAAAATTTTCCAATACCTGAAGTGGCGAATTCTCCTCATCCTCATCAGACATAGCAGCAATCAGATTTATGTCTAATGCATGCAAATTCGATTCAGCCATAAGTTTCGCCAGCCCCTGTCCCTTGATAAGCTTCTTGGGCCTTATCTCCACATCATACTCCAGCAAAGCTGCAATCCACTTGCCTCGTCTTCCTTCCGGATCAGTTTGTACTAAAACATCTTTCACGGCAGCGTTAGGAACATAAGCCAAAATATGAGAATGCAAAATGTATACCCGGAAATCCTTTAATGATTTCACAAGTGCCAGAGATTGCTTCTCAATGATGTTGTACTTAAAGGCTGTGTCTCTTATAGTTCGACTGAAAAAAGCTATTGGCTTCTCATGCCCATCTCTTTTCTGCATTAACACAGCTGCCATGGTATGCTTCGAAGCAAAGGAAAACAAAATAAAATCTTGGGTGTAATCCGAGCTTATTAACACTGGAGCTGAAGATAGTGCCAACTTCACTATATTAAAGGACTTTACCGCCTCTTCAGTCCACTTCACTTGGTTGTCCTTTTTAGGCATATTTGTTATCTCTCTTAGATGTTCAGCAAGGTTCGGCACAAAACGGCATAAAAAGTTAATCTCCTTCTTGTTCCTGGGAGGGTCAATTTGCTGAATTGCTTCAACATGTGCTGGATCAATACGAATGCCATCTTTTGAAATAATGTGACCAAGTAATTTGCCCTCATCCATGGCAAACAAGCTCTTTTTCGGATTAAGTGAGACACCATATTTTCTGCACTTTTGAAAAACAACTTTCAAGTGATACATATGCTCTTCATCTGAATTGGAAAAGACCATCAAATCATCAAGGTATATAACAAGGAAAACATCCTTCTCATTCGAAAAAGCCATGTCCATCGCTCGCTGAAAAGTTGCACCAGCATTTTTCAAACCGAATGGCATCTTGGCATAGTGGAAAGTTCCCCACGAAGTGGTGAACGCGGTTTTGTCTCAGTCGTCCTCATGGACCAAAATTTGGTTATACCTAGAGTAACCATCGAGTAGTGACATACGAGATGCTCCAACTACTCACTGAAGTATATGATCCATTTTGGGCAATGGATAATTTTCCTTCAATGACACCTTGTTCAAATTTCGGAAATCAATGCACAACCGAATCTCACCTGTCTTTTTCCGCACTGGCACCAAATTAGAAATCCAATCAGAAAATATGATGGGGACAATGATTCCTGCTTTGTACAACCCGTTCACCTCCTTCTCAATTGATGGCAGCAACTTCGGATTGATTCTTCTCAACTTCTGTCTGAAAGGCTTATGATTAGGCTTGATTGGGATAGTGTGCTGAATTATATTGGTATCATACGTCTTTAAATCTGAATAGTCCCAAGCGAAAGCATCAACGAAAGAAGACAACAAACTGATATATTTAGCCTTTACCTCCGGTGGCAATGATTTGGATAACTTCACCATCTTTGGGTCTTCAACTGTTCCAATATTTACATCTTCAACTCCTTTTTCAGTCGGACATAAGGTTGGTTTTTAGCTACATCATCATGATCGAAGAGCTCTTCTAAAGGTATCAAACCTTTAGGAATAACGTTATATTTCAGCTGCAACACTTCCATTTGATTGACTTGCACGTCAGCTTCACCATCATCATATTCTACATCAATTGAGGTATCTTTGAACTTACCTTTATTTTGCAGAAAATCATTAATCTCATCATCATCTTGGAAAACTTGCCAACATCTTTGATTATCCGGGATGGTAGGACGGTGCTTCACATGGATTTCGAACTTATTACTTGAATTCATTGGGATCTTCAAATTACTTGCTGCCTTAGCAAGTGCATCTGCAATTCCATTTTGAATGCGAGGAATACAAGTCAAAGTATAATCTGAAAATTGCTTCAAAATATCCAGAACAGCATTTCGGTAAGCCCGCATTCGAGGATGCTTCGTTTGATATTCACCCTTTACTTGTTTAATCACCAATTCGGAGTCGCCATAGACTGCAATTCTCTTAGCATTCATCTTTCTAAGAATTTTTAGGCCAGCAATCAGAGCTTCGTACTCAGCCTCATTGTTCGAACAATCGAATGCTAATTTGTAAGAACATACCCGTACATTGCTCGGTACCTTGTTTGGAGCGGAAAAAGGACTGCGTACCCAAATACCAATTCCAACACCATCATTTCCCACTGCACCATCGAAATCCATGGTCCATAGACCCTCTTCATCATCTTCTAAGTGTTGAAATTGTGCTAGCTCTGTTTTTTCTGCTTGCTGTCCACTATCTTTAGCTGATTGCTCAACTGTGCTTTCCGGTTTTTGCCTTTCTTTCTTCAAAACTTCTCTGAAATTCTCGGTAATCTCTGGAATATCTTCTGCTTGAACTAACTGACTATCTACATCATTGAAACTATCGGCATACAAAACAAAAGACTCTAAATCTGTATGTACATAATTAATCGGATGATTAACCGGTTTCTCCTTGCTTGTAATCATGTACTTCATTTTTTGTTCCCGGTACAACTTTCTCATTTGGCCAAACACGGGAATCGTTGCATAGGAGAAATCTAATTGTAATGTCCCTTTCAATTTTGCTCCCCAAGATCTGGAAAGCAACATACCAAACCTGGGAGGAATGTCTGCCACAACTACGTCCATCAAAACATTCTTTGTGGGAATCTGATCCAAACTAACAACCAAGTCTTTAATGAGCCCAATACATCTCACTCTGCTAGAATCAAATGAATAAATATCATGGTACTTCCTAGTGATGTCTAAACCCAACTTCTCCATGATTGCCTTCGGCATAAGATTATGGGAAGCACCGGAATCGAACATGGCATTATGCAATACAAACTCATGCAATCGAAGACTGATATAAAAAGGAGGCACTTCGCTATCTGGAGACTCACCATCTAAAGCTAGTCCAAATATCAGTTCAGGTTGATCATCTTCAATATTCACCATATCAGACATGGGATCGAAATTCAAAATTTTAGAAACTTGACCTCTATAACTGCTGTTCTTCATTAGTTCAGTCAAGGGAATGGATACCTTTAATTTAGAAATCTCATTCTCCAAACTAAAGGCTGAAGTCTTTTCGATCTCTTTGGCTGGAACATATTTCTTTTCAGCCTTCTCCCTCGATGTAATTGGCTGATTTGATTTTTCTGCTGATGATGACTTGGTGGCAGTGGGATCAACTATCTCTTTTGCTTTCTTTTGTGCAACAGGTGAATCGTTTTTAGGTGCTGAAACTTCCTTTCTCTTTTGGATTGGGTTGACAGGCACATCTCTGTTTCTAAGAGAATATTGCTTCTGCTGGGCTGACAAGGCATTCATATAACCTCTCTGATACTCATCCGACTCTTCCTCAAGAGCTGCATCATTGGCCAAGATAAAATCCTCATCTCTTTGTACAGCTGAACTTTCTACATACTCCTCATCTTCAGTGATATAAATGGGCAAATCATCAGGAGTAAAGAAGTGATTTTCCTCCCCTACTACATCATCTTCATCATCTGAATCCTGACCAACAAAATTCTGCTGAAGAGGTGTCTTTACTTGCTGCTGGACTGCTGGTTCTTGTACTCGCTGCTCTCGTTGTTTGATCCTGAATTGGGGCTGCTGCTGACCACGGAAATTGGGATTTCGGATCTGCGGTTCGGGCTTATCAAGTGTGAACCTTTCAAACATTTTTTCCACTTTACGAAGTAGCTAATCTGATGTAGATGTAGAAGCTTCTTCCTTTATCACAACTTTCTTCTCTGCTCTCAATCTAGCTCTCTTGTCATTCAAATTTGCCTCGACACTAATGACAATCTTCTGCATGTCCTCTAAGGTGGGAGGATCTCTATCTCGTAATGAATAGGCCATCTCCGGATCAAAACCATCCAGGAATTTTAACAAATCTGACTTCTTAGATGGCCTCAAGTCATCAGGAATTGCATTATAAACCGCATTAAATCTGATAATATAGTCTTGGACGGACTCATCAGCATTACGTTTGATCTTGGTATATTCAGAAGTGATTTGAAGTGGATCTTTCTTCATTTCCCACCGATCTAGAAAATGTCTCTAAAGCTCATCTAATGTATTAATACTTCTGGGCTGCAAAGCTCTAAACCACTTGCGTACCTCACCTCCAAAAGTTTGCACAAACAATCTCATGGTGACATTCTCTTCATCAATTTCATGGAGATCAAAGAAGTCTGTCATTCTATCAATATGCTGCTGAGCGGGCACACTTTGAGGAGTACCATCAAACAAAGGGATCTTACTCTGATAATCAGCGGGCATGGGATCCAAGTTTTGGGGCAAGACAAGAGGTGCGAATCTAGCAGCCATTACTCTTGGTGGATTTATAATCTGTCTTGGAGAAACGGGTGGAGTAGGAGCAGTAGATGTACGAGGTGTATGTGGTGGAGATGGAGGAGGAACTACTGTAGATTGCTGATCAGATATAGATGGTTGCACGGGAATGGTAGGAATGAAAGAAGGCTCAGCGTGAACTTGTGAATCAGAAGTAACTGCTGATGGACCAAGAGTTTCAGAAGCAAATTCGATAAACTCAGGAATATTCGTTGCCACAATAGAGTTTTGAATGTTCAAGATGTAACTATCAATGGATCTATTAGCTTGTTCAATCTCAAGATACTTGATAAACTCGGGATTTATGACAGTAGAACTAGTAGCACTTTCAGACTTAGTTTCAAACAACGACAACTCAAATTGATCATCAAACTCAATATCTTCAAGGAATTCAAATACAGTAGGGCATGAATGAGATTTAAACAAAGGGATCACAGGACTTTCTCGACGGAGGATTCTTGAAATCAGATTGGGATTCTCATACATTGGAGGCGGATCAGGATCAGGATTAGCTCTAGTATGTCTTCTGGAAGCCAGTGTGTTGATCTATTCAAAAATCAAAGGACAAAACCGATCTATTTCAGCCTATCAAATTCTAGACTCAATCACCCAAAAGTCCAGAACGATGTAATATACTGGGGTAATTCACAAGTCAAATGTCACGTTCACAAGCTAGACCGGAGATTGACTGAAGCAGCGTTTATCTACTTCCTCTAATGCAAAGCAAAAGCGTTTCGAAGGCTACCTGGCATAACTTCAGGCTCCGTTTGTAGCTTATGAAACAAATAACACCAACAAGCAAACCATTTTCTCCCCAGTATGGTCGCCACTATGTTATTTCCCAAATCCACCTTAGGCTGAAGGAAGGCGGGATTCAGGGTAACACCAAACCACGCTCAGTCTGGTAGCTAGCCCTACCAGAACAGGAGAGGGCTCTCTCCGGGTCAATCTCAGGAAAAATGTATCAATAGGGTTTGAGATGACTGAAATGAGTGCTAATTTTAGGCTAGGTATATTAATCAAGGAGTTTGGAATGATTTTTAGGGGTTTTTTGTTGGAAAAAGGAAAAGGCAGTTTTGGGCTTGGGGATGAGGCCAAATTCTTGTAGAGTTCAAGTTGGGGTAGGGAAGGCAATGGCTTTGATGTCTTATATTCAATGAATGGATAGAAAAGACTGCTGAGGAGCTGAAGAGGGCAAGAAGGTGCAAGGATCCTCTTCAAACGGAGGAAAACATATAAAACTAAACAAAAGTTTAAGGCAGAGCACCAGCAAGCTAATGAATTCTACCTTAGTTACTCATTTGTTTAATTCAGAAGCAAAGAGAAGGGAAATGGCATACATATAAAATTAATGAAACTTACAGATACATGGATAAAAACATCATCAAAACTCAGAGCCACAAGGATCCCAACAAGTGCTGCAAAACCCTGGTCTTTCCTTTGCCAAAAATGCAAAAGTGTATGTACAATGAAGTGCCAAACTTTTCCCAAGTATCCAACCCTGAAAATGTCTCAGAAAATACATGATATAGACCAGCATAACCCCTTCCATGCCTCTAGGGGTCGATATCATCCTTCTAGGAGCTTTTTGAACCAATTCTAAACTAGGAACTGAAATCTAGGCAATCAAACAACTTGCCTTTATATGGTAGGAAACTGATTCATTCATTTAATTTTCACTTTTTAGTGAATGAATCCTCTAGAAAAAGTAAATATGTGCCAAAATTACATCATATTCATCAAATTACATCAAGATAGATCAATATTTACATCAAAAAGTAAAACTAGTCAAAACTGGGCGAATTCCTGAGTTGAAGAGTGAAAATGAGACCAAATTTCTCTATGCGCCGCGCCCAAAAACTCAATGCGTCGTGCCACGTTGAGCCTGTTTTTGAGGCACTTTCTGAAGTCCAAATTGAGCTCATGATAGCTAGTTGGAAAGCCCTACCTGTCTACTATCCAACCCAAGTGGAATTTTCAATTTGGAGTTCATTTGCCCCTCCAAAACTGCAATCTCCCAAGACTGGTTCCTGCTGGTGCAAAAGGTGGCAGAAAGGCCATTTTTTGAGTGTTTTTGACCCTTAAGACCATCCAAAACTTGATGAAATCCTTAGGTAATCCATGAGAATGCATAATTTATCATAAAAAATCCAAAAATGTCAAGTTTTCCTCCAGAATATGTCCCAATCATAAGCGCGCGCCAAGTGGCGCGACGCGTCGGGCGGAAAAATCTGTTTTGCGACCAAAATTTCAAAAATGACAAAATCTTCTCCAAATTCCTTGAAATTTGGAGTGAAGGTCCCTTATCAAGTATCATGCTCAGCCAAAGAAGCTTCGGCCAAGATTTGGAGTGGATCAGGCCTTTTGCGCCTCCTCAGTGCCCTTCTCAGCCTCGCTTTCAGAATCTTCATCTTCGCTTTGCAAACATGTGTGCGGGCCCAATAGTGGTTCTTCATGTGCCTGAGCATGTATTTGTCCCTATTAGCCTTTTCCAACAGTTTCTCAAGATGAATTTTGACTCTCGTAAGGCAAATCTCCCGCTCAAACGGTGTCATGTCACCTGGTCTTTTTCGGGCCAATTCACGGTCTTCACGAATTTTTTGCAGCTCCATGAGTGTCTGCTGATCCTCCAATTTTTTATTCTGCTGCTCCAAGTAATTTATAACCCACTGAGCTCTCTACAACTTCACGGTCAATGTGTCAATCTCAGCTTTCTGCTCCTGGATGGTTTC
This sequence comes from Pinus albicaulis, assembly GCA_034641835.2. Classification (NCBI taxonomy): domain Eukaryota; kingdom Viridiplantae; phylum Streptophyta; class Pinopsida; order Pinales; family Pinaceae; genus Pinus; species Pinus albicaulis. The sequence continues at coordinate 84,563 of JAXQQM020058225.1, forward strand.
TTTCAGCTTTGAGCTGGGAGACCTCGAATCAACATCGATCAATATAAAATCAGTATCTTGGCCTCCTGAAGGGTCTTCATCCTACATAGGCCTCTTGCCTCTGTCCTGTCCCTGTACCTGTGCTAATGTCGAAGGCGAGACCCCTTCCACCCCAAGTGGAGATAGTACTCGCGCTGCTGATGAAGGTAACGAGACCCCTTCCACCCCGGGTGGAGATAGTACTCGTCGTGCTGCTGCAAATAAGGCTCTGGTGCCTCTCTGATAGGTAACACATACTGGAACACTGATAGGCTCTATCTCAGGACCCTCAAACTGATGTGAAGGCTCACCCGCATCATGAACAATCTCTGGAGGAGGCTGAGGGGCTGTAAAGAAGTCACGGGAAATGAACTCCTCCCATGCAATGCCCTGCAATCCAAGCTGATGTACCACAATCATCTTGATGAGCGCATAATGATAAATGTTGTTATGTTGCTGCTCTGGAGTCTTCTTCCGCACAAGAGTAGTCATCCGCTCTATGTTTCGGCACATGAAGTATGGAATATTCATCAGTCTCACTCTCGTGAAATGCATCAACAGTCGGATGTGGTATGCATAAAGGCGTGAGAATCTACCCTCGCAACTGAAGTATCTAATGATGAGCTTCATTAATGGCGCATATGACTCCTTCGTAAACTCGAATGGGAACACCGCCGAGTCGCTTGATATAGCTGTCCGATGTATGGCTCACAGAACACTTTGTCGAGTCGTTGTCTCTTATTCCACTCTTCACCTACATTGGGTATCTTGGTGGTCTGAGAAATGGTTTCTGGTGTCAAGGTGAAATTCACTCCAGCAAGGTTTACATGACCATCACGCAAATGTAAAACAAACAAGCGAACCAACTCCTGATGATGCTGAGTCTGAGAAATCATCTCACAATACCGAAAACATGACTGTTGCTGAAAGCATGCCATTGCAAGCGGGCAGGCCTGCAATTGATTCAAGGAAGTGGGCTCTTCTCTGATGTGCTTGCCACTTTTATGAGGCCTTCTCGGTACATTAAGCTGTGTGGTTGAGTCACTGTCTTGCTCATATTCTTGCTCATATGGTGAATCTGTCTCTGTCATGGTGCTGCAAATGTATGTGTCAACTGTATGTTTGGTTGGTTTGAAAATGAGCAAGTGGTGCTTTCGTTTCAATGCCAAATGTGTGCCAAGGGAAATGAAGAGCTGTGGTAAGTATGAACAGTGGGAAAAGTGGGGGTTTGTCAAGTGAAATTAATGCAATAACAGTCACTTGACAGTTTGGAATTGGGGATTTTTTTGCAAATGATATGGGAGAGGAATAAGGAGAAGGAATGATAGGGTTTAAGGATTTGAATGATATGAATGGTTTTATAAAGGAATAGGGAAGGGATATGAATGATATCGTGACAGTGATGGGGAATTTTCTATGAAGTTATTGGCACCAAAAATCACACCTTTTAAAATTCAAATACAAACCCTAAGAGTAGTTTTTGAAAAATGAGAGGGTTTATCATTTTGGCATACAAATTCTTATATTTCACTTTCAAACCACACCAAAAACCAGCTAATATCAATAGCCAAAGCCCACAAACTTACTTGGATCATTAGAAAACTGAGTTGATTTGAAATTTGGTGAAGCGGTGGTGAAAATTTGTTTGGAGGCTCTGTGCGCCGTGCACAAACCCAGTGCGCCGTGACCAACGTATCCGCCGCGCCAGTTGAAAATTACACTGTGAAAATCAGCCCAATGCGCCGTGCGGCGTATGTGCGCCGCACCATCCTTCCTGTGTGCCGCGCAACTCCAAACACACAGTCTTCAGTTTTAAACTCACAAGTTTCTCCCTTCCACAACTAAACTCGACTTCTCTGATGCTTCTTGGATGAAAATGGCTTGATAAACATAGAAATATCTTAGTAAAGTCATGGATTTCATTTTTTCTTTGTAAAGACCCACTTTTGTAATGTTTTGAAATTGGCATTTTTTTACTTTTAATACAAACTTTTTTCTGCTTGTTTCCACTTGAATTTTTGGCTGAAAAGATGAAAATCTTGGCATTTTTTTGCAGGGATGGTTGTCATTGTATTTTGGCAAAGGAGGACCAAGGTTGCCTCTGAATTATTCATTACGGAAAACTTTAAAAATTACATATTTATTACAAAAAATAAATTTGACAATTTCTTCTTCAAAACAGAGTTTTGAAGAAGAATCGTTCTCAAGCATTATTGATGATGAAAAATTTGAAATGAAAACTTATTTGGAACCTCCCTTTGGCCTGCTGGCATTATTGGACACTCGGAAACACAAAATTTGAGAAACCCTAGACGTAATGACTGAGATGACTCTTATTTAACCAAGAGACCAAAACAAGACTATGAATGACTTTGATTTTGGTGAACAGACCTGAGCCAGGAGGTACAAGGCATGAGGGGGAATGAGTGACAAAGCCCTTCCGTCAGATGATGGCATGCCCCTAACAGAATGCAGATGAATGAGCTCAATGAGACACCTAAAAATGAAATGCAATAAGAGAAATGATCTCTGACAGAGGGATGTAAATACCGACTCTAACAGGATTTACGAGGAGCTATGTTTATCCTAACCTATACTTCAAGGTTGAAAAGGAAATACATCTTATTTTGCTCCTTTATGTTGATGATCTGTTTTTGACTAGTGCATACCCTCTCATTTATCAATGCAAGAGGGAGTTGATTTTCGAGTTCGAGATGAAGGACCTAGGTCTGATGCACTACTTCCTAGGCCCAAAGGTCTGACAAAAGAAATATTTTCCTTTCTTAAGGAAAATACATGGTGAAGCTGCTAGAGAGATGTGGGATGGTAAACTCCCAACCGAACATATGCTTCGTTGTGAATACTTTGTGTCAATTTATGGTTGAGCCTCATCACATACATTGGATTACTGCTAAGAACCTCTTGAGATATCTCCTTGGCACAATTAAGTATGGTATGAGATACGTTGCTGGGAATTTGAGACTACATGGATATTTTGATGCTGACTGGGCTGCTAGTGTGGTGGATAGAAAGAGCACTTCAGGATGTTGCTTCTCATTGGGATCTGCTTTGATTTCTTGGATGAGCAGGAAGAGAAAATTGGTTGCTCTAAGCACCATCGAGGCGGAATACATTGTTGCTAGTATGGCCTTTTGTGAATCTATGTGGTTGATGAAGCTCTTTAGTGAGCTATTTTAGCACGTGCTGGATATCACCATGATCTATTGCGAAAACCAGAGTGGGATTCACCTTTCAGAGAATCCTATGTTCCACGACCGCTCCAAGCACATTGATATCAGGTACCACTTTATATGGGATATGACACAATGGGGAGCAATAAGGCTCCAACATATCGAGTTTGGTGAGAAGATTGCTGACATTCTCATGAAGCCCTTGGGGAAGCTCAAATTCTTAGCCTTCCAAGGGAGGATTGGTGTCATGGAAGGAACCTCTCATGAGGGTCCCACTTGAGTTTGAAATTGAGCTCTAGGAGCTCCTAGGGGCTTGGGGTGCTTCTTGGAGCTATGAGCGACCATAGGGTGAGTGGTTCACCTTCCCCTATAGGTGTGTTGTGTATAGGGTGAGTGGTACACCTTCCCTTATGATACCCATGATGGTTGACATGTGTGTAGGGTGAGTGGTTCACCTTCCCTTACGATTGATGACACATATGTGTAGGGTGATTGGTTCACCTTCCCTTATGATTTACGATATATGCATAGGATGAGTGGTTCACCTTCTCCTATGGCCTATGAGCAGGATGATTGGTTCACCTTCTCTTGTTGATGCTCCAACATACATACAACCCATGTAGTATGGGATTCATGTGAAGTACCTCTCATTTGGTCTATGAGTTGGGAAAAGTGGATAAGGACCATAGCACTGCAAATGCATCATGTACTATTGTACTCCTTATGTCTAGGATGCATGGTGTTCAACAACTTGATCAGGGATTAAGTCTGATTGGGGTTATACCCCCAGGTTGAATTTTGTCAAGGGAGAGCGGTAAGGTCTTGTGACTCACTCTCAATCGATTCTTCTTCATTATATATATAAGTGTTCAACAAATTTGATATGAGATGAAAAGATGGTACATGATGACAGGTTGGATTGATAATGGATCGATTGGCAGGTGGAATTCTCCCCAGTTGAGAGGGAGTGTTAAAAATGGCAACTAGGGAAAAATTACCCTTAAGACAAATCATTTGATGGAGATGATTATTGCATTGAATTCTTCTTTTCGAGATGACCAAAATCGTCCTAAAGATCATAAAATTTGGATAAGTAGACATGCATTTTTGAATTTATACCCACACATGTGAAAATTGTCAAGGTCGACCATATCATCATGTAAGCTCATGAAGCTCAAGAGACATGTCACTTCACCCTCAAGGAATTGTATAAATATGAGAGACCTCAAACCTCATTTGGCACCATCTCATTTCACACATTCTTCTCTCTCCTCATTTGATTGGTTCGAACAACTTATTGGGCATCTCTTTTCCTCACACGTGTGGCAATGGAAGGATGAATTGCAGGGCAAATTACAAGGCCAAAATTTAAGAGTCTGTTGCAAGTTTGACTAGCATTGACCAAGGGTGTCTTGAACACATTTGACTACGATTTTTGGGTCAGATTTTCACTTTTTTCAGGCCGCTTTTATCGACACAAGAACCGAGGAATTTTTTTGACTTTGACCATTAACCAATTGCAGGGTTGACCGTAGGCCTAACCACAAAGTTTGACTAAGTTTGACCATTGTTTCATGAATTTTTTGGGCTGAATTTAAACAAAAAATAAGGTTGAGTTTGACTGGGTTTGACCAAGCTGCATAAAGAACTATTTGCTACTGCATTGACCAATGTTGAATTTTTGGTTAGGGAAAAATTGACTGTTGTTGAATTTAGATTTGATAGGGATGTTTTGACTATCATTTGGAGACTCAAATTTGATTTTATTTTACTCTCTCTCTCTCTCTGATAAACATTTGATATAATAATAAGAATAATTGATCAAATGGTTTTCCCCATCTTAGGGCTTTTCCTTGACATTAGCCAAATATGGTGTTCTCTTGTCTTGAATTGTCTTCTACATTTTACTGTTCATGTTCTATCTATAGTCACTGTCATTGTGATTTATGGTTAATGTGATTACTATTGGAAACTAATTTGGAATTTTTCATTGGGCTGATAAAATTACATTGAAGTAATTGTGCTAAGCATAAAACATACCATTGTTAACTAAAATTAACATGCTTGGAGGAAGGAGTAGGTTGTTTCGCCTGTTGCTCATCAATTCTAAAAAATATTGGTTTAAAATAACATAAGGAGGTTCAAAAAGTAACTAACTGAAACTCAATGCAATAGAATTATTCTTTCTTCTTATCCAAGAGATCTTGGCAGATCCCAAGCAAAAGCAACACCTAGAAGTTCTCTTTCTATCATCAAATTTACCAGTCTAATCAACATCAATATATCCGTGAATTCGTACATTTTTAGCAGTATATCTCAATCCAAGATTGATGGTCCCATGTAAGTATATCATCACATGCTTTTCAAAAATCCAGTGTGCATGTGATGGCTTAATTGTATATTGGCTCAGAGTATTGACCGCAAAACATATGTTCGATCTAGTGTTCCCTAAGAGCATCAGTGCCCTAATTAGTTGACGATACTCAGAAGGATATGCCAAATCAATAAATACAACTGCACCTCATAGCTTCTTGAGATTCATTTCCATTGGATAATTCATGGACTTGCGTTTTCATACCAAACCATTCCATCAACTTGACAACATGTTTTCCTTGAGAAAGGAAAATCTCATCGGCTCTTTGCCATACTTTAAGACCCAAAAAGTAGTGCATCAAATGAATATATTTCATTTCAAATTCAAAATCTAACTCCCTCTTACACTGGTGGATAAGAGGTTCACCACCTATCAAAAATAAATCATAAACATATAATACCAAAATCAAAATGCATACCTTATAATTTATTGAAGTAAATATTTGGGTCAACATTACCTCTAGTAAAACCAAGCTTCACCAAGAAGTTACCAATGTAGGCATACCAAGCTCTTGGAGCTTGCTTCAAACCATATATGGATTTCTTCAGTCTGTACACATCAATTTTCTGGTCATGTACTTCAAAGCCTTGTGGTTTCTCCACAAATACTTCTTCCTTGAGGAATCCATACAAAAAATAAATCTTCTCATTCATTTGAAGAGACCATCCTCGGCTAGCAGCTAGAGAAAAAACATATCATATGGTTGTATAATGGGAAACAGGTGCAAATATTTCATAATAGTATGTTCCCTCCTTCTGAGCGAACCCTTTGGCCACAAATATAACATTGTATTTTTCAATACTACCATCAACACCATGTTTAATTTTATACAGGAATTTAAAAGACAAAAAAAATTTACCTTGTTGTCTTGGAATCGCTTCCCTTACATCATTATGAATGATGGAGTCATATTCTTCAGCCATTGCATCTTTGCACACTTGATATTTCACTTCTTCTTCAAAAGTGCATGGTTCATCCTGAATAATGTTGCTCATGGTTACCGCATATTCCTAGAACCGACATGGTTTCTTGCTTTCTCTGAAGGTTCCTCGGGGAGAAACATGTCTATCAACATAATGTAAAGTGTCACAAAACCATAATCATTTTTTCCTATCATGTGGTGAAAGATCCAAGGAGTCCATGGGTTTATCAAAAAGATCAAGCTCAGGCTTGGGATCTTCTTTTGCATCCAAGGCATCATCCTGTCTTTCAACATTAGCAGGAGGAGTGTCTATGGATTTTCAAAGAGTTGCATCTTCATAAAATGTTATATGTTTTCTAAACTCTATATTTCTTTATCCAGGTACATATATTAAATAAGCTTTAGAATTTTCACAATAACCAACAATCAATCCTTTCTTACATGAAACTTCCAGCTTGGAACTCTTTTCCTTTGGCACATGAAAGTAGACAGGGAAATTAATGATATTTAAGTGCCCATTTTATTTTGGGTATATAATGTTATCACTCTCCCCAACTTCCTAAGGTCGAGGGCTCTCTCTTTGTCACTTTATATAGTCAAATGAATGGCTGAGTATCATAAGATTTTAGGCTAGATATGTAAGCTTAAATGGGTAATTTTTTTTTGATATTTTGAATGCTGGATAGGAAAGTCAGTGAATGGATTGTAAATGAGATTTTTAGGCCTGAACTTCGAGTTTAAACTACATAGAGAGGAAACGTAGGTAGTTTGGAAACATATTAATAATTAATTGAGTATAGGATGAAGATGGAGTGAGATTGAATGAGCATTGAGGTGAATTCATTCAATTTAAGAAGCAAATAAACATAATATGGTGAATATTGTATAAAAAAGAGCATGCATAATATGAATTCTTCTCTCAAACACATAAGATAGAAATATATGAAGAATTAGACATGGCATTAAGCATAAGATAATAATAAAACATGAGAAACATAGATGTTCCAAAGCATACCACAAGTATCTCACAATATTTCTTGCAAATCTATCTTTGATTTCATTCCACAAACTGTTTACAAGAGCTCCACTACAAAATATGAGACTATCCAACCCAAAAAAATACAAAAGAGAGTATAATTATTGAAAATATAGACAATGACACCTCATCAGGTCGAAATCCCAACCAAAATGAATCATAAATGAAAAATATGAGTCATTTCCTAGTTTCTAGGGAGGTTAGAAACCATTCTCCGAATTTTAGCTACAAACTATGAGTGTTTGTCCCTTACATTAATAACAGATTCCATTGTAATAGGAAGCAAAGGCGAACCTAATAACTCTAATGAAAACTCATAACCTCGAATTTGTGACCATTTATGAGCTTGACAACTGTCCTGAGGGAATCCAATGCTGATCTGTGACAATTCTGACTGAATATTTAAAAAAAAAATTGCAGAAGCGTAGCAAAAATTTGGAGGCACTTTTGAGACACTTCTAAGAGTAAAAATCCACTTCTAAAAGAATGGTTAACTATCCCTATGTGTCTAGTTTCCAGAACATCTTGAATTTTTCAAAATGGACCATGGGAAGGCCTTCAAAAATCCATTCTCCCAAGGTCACTCAAAAGCGTAACAGAGGGTCCAAAAATGAGGCAGAAACATGAAAAATCGGTGGTTTTTGAGATTTTTCTCCCAAATTGTAGCTTGTTATGGCAGGAGGGTTACTAATGTACTAATAAAAATACATCCATCCATTTAAATGAATCACCATTTAGCTGCCTCCAAAACAAAAAGTCATAAGTGTTTGTTACCCTTCTGCAATGTAAAATTTCCAGAATTCTACCAAAAATCATGTAAAATACCAAAATTGCTCCAAAGCCTTCAAAATTGGTTCTTTCACACTTGAAAGAGATAGGATACGCAACTAATTAAGCTTAAGCCAATAAATCCAAGTTGTCCTTCTCCTTGAGCTTCATTTTCACCTCTTTAAGCCTCTTTTTGACTTGTTTCAACCTTACTTGAGAAATGGTATCCCTGGTACGATAATGACTTGTCATGTGCATTTGCAGCTTGTTATCCATTTTACCCTTCTTCAATAACTTATTCAGATGCTCGTTAACTCTTGATAGCCCAATCTCTCTATCCTCATTGATCTCCATGGCAATGAGCTCATCAAATGTCAATTCTTTAGATTGATGAATTTGTTGTCTCTCTTGCTCCAATGCCCTTTTTAGGCCTTTTGTTCTTGGTATTTCTGCATGTGCTTCAACCTCCATCTCCTGCACTTGGTAAAAAAAAACAATATTCTTGCCTTTACCTCTGTTTTCATCCATGTCCGATTTGTATTTAATTTGGAGGAGCTGATTCATTTCCAATTGAATATTTTCCTGCTCAAGGAAAGTAATTCAAGATTGGGAAATGGAGAAGGATTATTTCAACTCTGAAATCTCTTTATCCTTCTCTTTGATGATGTCTTCAACTGATCTGACCTCCTCATGTTCTGATACCTCAAGCTCCACTAGCACTGACTCATCATGCTAATGCAAAAGAGGCCGCTCCTCTATCTGACATTTCTCATCATGGGTGCCAAGTGTAAGAAATCTCCTGGTAGACTTAGGCACAAAAAGTTGTCTCCTCCCTCTTTCATATGTGTGAGAAAATACCACAACACTAGGGACATATGAAAGCTGAATAGGCATGCTAGAAGAGCCAATATCCATTGGTTGTGGTGATGATGTAATAGGTATGACAGAAAGCGCTATTGACAACCTCTCCAAGAAGTCTTCCCATGTCATTTTTATGGATGAAAATTGATGCAACACAATGATCTTGGTAAGGCAATGATGAAAGAGACTAGTATGATGATATTATCTTCTACTCTGAACATTCTCAGCCATCTTAATCAAGCTCCTTTATAAATAATGAGGCAAATCAAGTGTTTTGACAATGGTAAAATGCATCATAATCCTGATGTTATACCTATATAGCATGGAGAATATTCCTTTGCATGTAAAGTACTTCATTATAAACATCATCAGAGGAGCATAATTGTTTCTGAGGATTATAGAATGAAAAAGAAATTCTGGATCATCTCTAGCATGAGGCTTTAGAAACTTCTTGTAGTTTTCAATGTCAAGATCCATACCCTTGAAACACTACTCTCCTTGAGAAGGGATACCTATAGCTGAAGCAATTAGGTTAGATGATAAGCTGATATCCATACTTGTAAGAGTGACCTTTCCCACATTGTAGCTGCTTGCAAAAAGGCTGTACAATTGAAGATGATACCCTCCTTCCATAAGCCTTTCACAAAATGTTAAGCACTGACTTCTTTGAAAACATCTTCTGGCCAATAGTGAAGCATTAATCTCGTGCATGGTGAATGGCTCAAGTCTGATATGGCACCTGATGGTCCTCTAATTGAGACATAAAATAAGGCCCATCTAACCTTCTTAGGCCCATCTACCTTCCTTATGCACATGAAAAGATACATTAAATATCTCCTTCTGCACTTAATAATGTTTTCTTATGCTTTAATATGTTCTTAGGAAGGTTCAAAGGTAATTGAATATTTGTGCCTAATATTGGTTATTTTTGTAGAATATTGTGAGAATATTGGGAAAATTATGAAGATTTGGAGAAGGAGATAATTTAAGGACTTGCTCCCTACCACTGGAAGATCATGATTGGAGAATAAATGAGCACAATATCAGGAAATTATTGAGAAATCTTGGAGAGATTCAAGGGGATTGTCCACCCTCCTTAACTCTCAAAGGCAACCAAAGGATCTCCAAGGATTCTCTCCAGCAATTCAAATTCTAGAGGTAGGCAAGAAACTCAAAGAGGAGTGCACTCAATCTATGTTTACTTAGAGTCAAGTGGATTCAATCACTATTTTCAAGGAGCTATTGGTAGTTTCCCTCTAAAATAAATAGATCAAAGCTAGAGCTAGGAAGGATTCTTCGATTCCATTCAAAACTTTTGTTGCAAGCTATTAAGATTTTTATTATTGTACTCAATGATTAAACTTTCAGAAATGTAATGAGGCTATTCTCGTCCTGAAATGAATAGGCAGACTCCATTTTACTGATTTAGTTCCAAAGAGACGGGCTAGTGGGTTAGGGCCCAACCCATGTGCCTCAACTTCTCTGTTGTTTTCATTCTTCCCTTTCTGTCATTTAGCTAGTTTTGTTTCTGACATTTAGTTAGTTTTTCTTCTGATAATTTCGTTGTTGTTTAGTTTTTGCTTCCATTTTGCTGTTGTGGTTCATTTTCTTATGAGAGTAATAGAGTAGAGGAAAAATTCAAAAGCTATGGTCAAGCCTTCCCCTCTCATCTCTGTCAATAGAGTTCGAGCAGGGTTGACCTTCCCATAGGAAAAAAAATGCTTTCTGTTCACTATTTTTATCATGCATTTTGTCTATTTGTCCGTACATGAATTAGCAGGTTGATTGCAAGAATTATTTCTAAAACCCAAGAGTAGTTCCATGGTGCCTCCCCACTCCATTTTCCATATCTGTCTTCACAATCCACACACTTTTGTTACTCCCTCCATTTCTGCTTTTTCTCGCTTATTCTCACTGCCGCACCCAACTTTTTATTCATAAAAACACTTAAACCATTCATTCCATTTTATTCCTTTTTTTTATTAGTCATGGTTGCCTTACCCTTTTCAATGCAAAGCACTTGAAAACCATTGGAATTCAACCTCCTCCCTTTCTCCTCAAACTTCTCGCTACCATAGTTCGCAAATCGAAAATCACACTTTGTGACCTTTTCCCTTTTTCTTTTAAGAATTACCACTCCAAACACTAATTGCGATAACTCCACCGCATCACACATCACAAATTAGATATTTTATTTGGTTCCCATTAACACTTACCGCTCCAACCACCGATTGTGATAATCCTCCGTGATCCACCACATCGCAAATCGCAAATCACATTTTGCAACCTTTTCCCTTTTCTTTTAAGACTTACCGCTCCTGACGCTGATTGCGATATTCTCCATACTCCGCCACATCGCAAATCACAAATCACAGTTTTTATCCCGTTGCATTTCACACTTCAGAACTTCTACCCCATCGCATTTTGCATTTCACTCATGCTCCCGAACGTCGCTTCCACTACTCCTCTAACTTTGCGATATCACATATCGCATATTGCACTTCTGGTCCGCCATCACACTTTTCAAATTATTCTTCTCCAAAGGATTTTTGCACTATAATAAAGTTTTAATAATATTTAAACCCATATTTTCACTTCTAATCCTTGTTTCATGTGTTCATCCCTCCATTAGCACCTTTACCCCTTTCTTCTCCAAGCTGCAAATCAACACTTTTTCAATTAGAATTAAGTCATGGATAGCTTAGATGCATGGATATAAGCATGGTAGATAGAGCATAAGATAAGTAGGGTGTGTTTAGCTGATTGGCCAAGTTAAGTGTGGTTTAAATTAGTTTTCTTTATATAATTTATATGAGTTTCCTTTCTTCTATTTCTCTTCAGCAATTTAGATTAGTCTCCTTTCTACCATTTATTTTAGCAATTTAATTTAGTTTCCTTTTGTCATTTCCTTTTTGCAATTTAGTTTAGTTTCGTTTAAGTGTGAAAAAATTCACCGAGAAACCCTAGAAGTAGCACCCTTTCATAGAGAGGAAGAGGATGACATGAGTAGAATGCATCTGCTGTGTATATAGCACTGTCACCTCCAAGTTTGTACGAACCCCGGGTTGATAAAGTAAAGTAGGGTAGCCCCTTGGAAATTGTAGCACTCTTGGTGAAATACCAGGGCTCACTAGCACCCTAATTTGAAGCTCTTCTCGTTACTTTCCATGGTGTTGGTCATTGGAATGATGAAAACCCTAAGATGTCAATGAAATGAGTGTATGAGAATGGAAATTTGGAAAACATAGTGTATGAAGGTGTGAGTTTGGTGGATGAAATGGAGGGCCTTGAAGCTGAGAAAAATTCTATAAACATTTGAGTGGGTAGTGTTGTGTGTCAGCTTCAAGTTGAAGGTGGAATGAGAGAAAATGGATGAGTGGAAGGTGTCAAAATGTCTAAAACATAGGAAATTCCCAATTTTGACTATGAGAGTAGCCTGTGCAACAATAGGACAAGTTTGTGAGGTGAAAAATGGGTGATGGGGTTGAGTAAAAATTCTGAAAAAAATTAAATGAGTAGGATTGTGTCTTATATCCATAATTAAGGTGGAATTAAGGTAAATGGATGAGTGGAAGTCATTCAAATCCTCAAAACATAGTCATTTCCTAATTTTGGCTGTGGGAAAAACTAGTGAAGAAGTGTTTTTGATTTTTGAGGGTCATGGAGCTGGAAATTTTTTTTGATAAAATTTGAGAGGATATGCTGAAACCTTAGCTCCATAATGCAAGTGGAATGGATGAAAATGGATAAGCCTAAGTTCCTCAAAACCCTAAAACACAGTCATCTATGTCTCCTCTCACTATGTAAAATAGCCTCAGATGAGGATTTTAATAGTTTGATTTGATGTCATGGATGATGTGTGGGAATAGGTATATGTAGATGGGCATGGATGATATAGGTTTTTAGTTTGTGATAGGTTAGGGTTTGGGTTGAATAGGATAGGGTTTTGACAAAAGTTTATTTATTTAGTTTTATTTATTTTAATTTAATTTTTATGTGGACCGTGGAGAGATGGAAAAAGCATAAAAGACATATAAAAACAATGTAAATCTAATCCAAAACAAGCAAAAGATGTAGAATTTCCTTGTGAAATATCTAGAGGAATGAATGGAGGCTAGATTCCTTTGAAATTTGTAGATTTTTGGGCTTCAATCAACACCAGAGGCTACCTACAGGAGCATAACAAGAGGTTTTCACTCGATTAATGAGAAAACAAGCCTCAGAAGGGTAACAAAAGAATTTTTAATGCTTGGATTTGGAGTTTAAAAGAGTGAAAGGTTTCTCTCTTATATGTGGAAAGGGTAATAATGAAAAACATGAAGTTCACTCACCTTTTATAAACATTAATGACTCTTACCTTTTACCTTTGATGCTTACAAAAACCTTTTTGACCCTTTTATGCTTTTGAAAATGAATTTTTACTCCTTCACATGGGATGAAACAAAACAAATTTTATTTCCTTCACTCTTCTTGACTTTTGAAATTACGTTTTTAAACCCTTTGTGCAACTTGGAGGATGACATGCTTTCTTTTTCAAATGAGGTAAGAAGATAGAAAAACACTTTTTGAACCCTTTGACATGAAAGGTGACTCTTTGGATCTTTGAGTAAGATGAGAGGACAAATTTAACCTATTTTGCATTCCTTGACACTTGAGATGACCTTCTTAGGCTTTTTAAAATGATACCTTGAGACAAATTTTACCCTTTTCATGAGACATCAAGACTGTTATTAATTTTTTTTTAAAATAGTTCACCTATGGACTTTCACATTGGATAATGACTCTTCAAATAGATAAGATGTATTTGAAGCTTTAAATGACACTCTTTTGCACTTGACTAGGAAAGTAGGTCAAACTGACCTCCCTTAGAGCTCTGAAAATGGATGATGAATTTTTGATCCTTTAAAAGAGACAATGAGACAGAGTTATTCAATTTTCATGAAATAGTGAGACAAAGATGAGATGTTTGAATCTTTTTCTTGGAATTTGAGCCATATGAAACAAGAAATATGGCTTTATTTGAATTTCATAAACTTGCTTGATCCTTCATTAGGGTTTCATCGATGATATGGAGGATTACTGCCTTAGGTTCAGTGAAAATCAGAATATTTTTCCAAAGTCAGGGATGAACCTAGACTTGACCTAAATGAAATGAAATAACATAACCATAGACCTCTTGAATGATGACGATGGAGATGGTGACCTTGAAAATGATGATGGTGATGACCTTGATAATGATGATGATAAATGAAATGAAGGATAAGCATACATGGTTTAGCCTTCTCCAGTTACCAAAATTATTTCTAAGAATTAGTTCGAAAAATAAAATTTTTGAGCTATGACCTAATGGAAAACAACTGAAAGATTCATTTGATCACTGAGATACCTGGGCTAACATTGGCTCCAGCTGGGGATGGCAGCTCCTTTAGGAGGTGTCAAGAACACTGTAGACCAAGTATCCTTACCATTGGGTGATGGATTCAAACTGGAGTTTTAAAAACTTTGAAAAAACTGGAAACTTTGAATAAAAACAACTAACTTGACTATGACTTGACAACTAACTGAAACTTTTCTAACTTTTTGAAAGAAAATATGAGATTTTTGTATAAGTCTCATGGTCTTCTCCTCGGGCTTAAAACTTTTGTAATAAATTCCTTATTTGTTGGGACATCAAATTTAAAATGATATGTACAATGACATTGTACTTATTCTTCAATGATCAAGTTAGATAGTGTTTGAGGAACCTACCATTTATTGGTTCTCCCAGCACTTCTTTCCCTTCGAGATCCTCTAGTAGAAATGCTTTGTTTCCTATGAATGTAGTGATCTTGTAAGGTCCTTTCCATAGATTTTTGAACTTCCCATGCTTACTCTTGTATTCATTTTGGGCATCCTAGCGAAGAAAAACATCCCCAAGCTTGAAATCATCCGCTTTGGTCTTCTTATCAAAATATTTTTAATTTTCTCATGAAGCTTTGAAGTATTGTTGAAAACTTTGTTTCTTGACTAATTTAGATGGTTCATTTGGCTGATTCTTCGTTGAATGTCATTAGGCTCAATGTCGATATATTGCATAATTTTCATCACCAGTACAACTAGAGAAGAAGGGAACACTGTGTCAACACCATAGATGAGCTAGAAAGGTGACATGCTGATTGATCTCTTAGTGCTAAATCTATCCGCTCATAGAGAATTAGTGAGTTTCTTGTGCCAATTCCTCTTGTTTTCTTGCAACATATTTTTGATTATGTTCACCAAAGATTTATTTGATGATTCAACAAGCCCGTTTTCATGAGGATAGTATGTTGTTGAATGACCAAGCCTAATGTGATACTTGTCACAAAAGTCAATCATCTTCTTAGACTTGAAGGCAACTACATTGTCTGTGATGATCTTGTGTGGAAAACCAAAACGAGCCAAAATATTTTTCTCAAGAAATTGAATGATAACAGTGTCAGTAGCTTGCCTCGTGGGGATGGCTTCAATCCATTTGGTGAAATAATATGTGGCAGTGGGTATCTATTTGTGCTAAGATTATGACAGGGGATGAATTTCGCCAATGAAGTCAAGTCCACACTGCTGGAATGGTGCTTGCACTTCAATTGGTTTTAGAGGTAAAGGCAATAGCTTTCTCTTTCCCTGAAATATATGACATTCATGACAACTCATGAATTTTTTGTAAACATAAGAAAATAAGATTGGCCAATATAAGCCCTCTCTCAAGATCTTATTATATGTATTCTTCCAATAAATATGACCACCACAATCACCTTTATGAAAACCTGTCATGACTTTTTCAACTTCTCCTTCAACCAAAAAATTCAACAATACTCCAACCAGATCTTTCCAATATTAGACGCCATTAAGAATGCAATACTTAAGAGATTTTAACTTTAAATATCTAGCCTTACTACTTTTCAAGCCAAGAGAAGGATTCAAATGTTGCAAAACATGTACTATATCAACATACCAAGGCGATAGAGAGAAAATTCCATCTACCTAGGTAATGTTTCAACATCTTGTTCTTCAGATAATGCAACAATGAAATTGATGTCCAAGGCATGAAGATTTGAATCCGCCATGAGCTTTGACATGCCCTATTCTTTGATCAGCTTTGTGGGCTTGATATCCAAATCATACTCTAACATGGAAGAAATCCATTTACCTTGATGCCCTGCATGATCATTCTGTGTAAGCACATCTTTGACAACAACGTTTGGAAGACATGCAATGACATTACAATGTAAAATGTAGACCCGGAAGTCCTTCAATGCTTTGACTAATGCCAAGGCCTATTTATCAATGATTTTATATTTCAAGGTTGCGTCTGTTATGGTTCTACTGAAGAAGGTGATGGGCTGTTGTGTGGTCTGATTTTTCTTTTGTATGAGGACAAAAAAAAGAGTATGCTCCGAGGAAAATTAAAAAATGATAAAATCAAGTTATAATCTTGACTAATGAGGATAGGAGCATGAGACAAATCCAACTTGGCTTTATTGAATGATTTTTTCGATTCTTTAGACCACTTTACTTCACTATATTTCTTCACCATGTCAGTAATCTGCCTTAAGTGTACAATAAGATTAGGAACAAAACTTCTCAAAAAATTGGTTTTTCCATTGAATGACTAAATGTCATTTTTTCTCCTTATTACACGTTATTTTGTCACTATGACATTTGACTGTCTATATAGGTTCATCACTGCCTATATTGTGCTCCCTTAGAGGTAAAAAACCCTAATGTTCCTTAACGAAGTCTTGTAATTGGAGAAAAGCTCATTAAAACCCTTAAAAGTCTAACTCCACACTTTTCCTAGCTCTTTCCTACGGATCCGCAAATGTTTTCTCTATAGCTTGCAACACATACCTCATGTTCTGGTTATTGTTGACAATATGATGCAATGTGTTGTCCTTGATGGAAACCTACTTGATGGATTTGTCCTTGATGGAAACTGACTTGATGAGTTGTCTTTGGATAGCAACCTATTTGTTAATGATGTAAATCTAATGTATCTACAGAGCAGTTCAGAAGTAACAAAGAAAGAAATTCCAGTAAGTGCTAGAGTAATGATGAATAAGATATGTCACAAAGCATACGCGGGTTTGTAAAGGCAAAGTAGCGTATGTACGCGTAAAAGTACGTACCAAGTAGCGTATGCCTATTTGCGCTCTAAATTTATAAAACCAAGGGACATGACCATGGTATTGACCCACAGTATTGAGCACTAGATTATCTATTTGATCCCATCCAGGAATACCATCAGCGGTTAAGTGGTTTTGACTCATGGTATTGATAAAGGCTAAAACTATATAAGGAGAAGAGGATCATAGTGCAAGGTGTGGAAAAAAAAAAAAAGGGTTATTGAGGAATAAATCTCTTTGAGAGATATCTGCATGGTTGAACTCTGTTTCTGATACATCTAAATTTATGATGCACCCATGGATATGATGAAAGTTCAATATCTCTAGATCTAGAAATGATGAATCTCTAGGCTGATCTGCAAAAGAAATGATGAAGAAATGGTGCAAGTCTACTGATGATAATGAAGAAATCTGGGTAAGTTTATAGATCTGGTATATTCTGCAAAGTATACCATTTACAGATATATACGCTAGTTTGTCTTGGTAAAAGCACGTGTATACGCGGGTTCTCTTAATAAAAAGCGCGTATGGAAGTTAGGGTTTCTGAAGCTTATTTACAGATATTACTTCTGTGATTTTTGTTTTCTCTCTGCTGTCGGTCAATGAAGTCTTCTTGAAGTTCTGGGTTGATTGAATATGGAGTATGCTGCTGATTTGATAATGAACAAATCTAATCACTGATTGAGAAAACATGATGAAGGATGAGTGAATATCTAAACAGTTCTGCATTGCTGATAGATTGTCTGAATTGAAAGTTTCAGATCTGAATATGAGTCTAAATAGATTTTGAAAGAAAGCATACTCTAGTTGGTGAAAAGAAAAGCGCGTGTATACGCAGAGACTGTGAAGAAAAGTCGCTTATTATTTCAAGAATATAAAAAACTAGCATGCACTGAAGCATACGCAGTTTGGTGTGAAGAAAGACGCGTATATACACCGGTTACATAAAGAAAAACAACGTATTGTATTTGAATTAATGGTTGTTCAAGGTTGAATATGTATCTGATTATCTACTTTGAATTATGGGTTATTTCTGATATTTTGGTTACAGTGGTCTTACTGTTCTGATTGAAGTTTTGGGAAAAGTATGGTTGTTAATGTTAAAGGGTTGTGTTGAAGCTGTTTAGATCCAGTATGAAAATTGATGAAACGTGGTCTGAGGGTTGAAGCCTTTAGTATGGAAGTAGAAGCTTTCAGCTAGTAGAAGCTGGTGTTGAAATCAGGGGGTCAAAGCTCCCTTCCAGGAGAGGCTGGTAAACAAGATCAGGGGGTTGGAGCTCCCTTCCGGTTGCAACTGGAAAACGAGAGAAGGTTTCAGCCTTCTATAGGTAGAAGCCTACATACTGGTATAAGTCTGCATCAGTACAATGTTGTAAAAGGTTTTCTATATAATAAAGATTGAAGACAGAGACGACAACAGTGGTGGTTTTCTCCCGAATTGGGTTTCCACCTTAAATATTGGTGTTCATGTGTGTGATGCTTTATACTGTTGATTACTGCTCATAAATTCTGATTATCTAGCCTTATTCATAACTGATAAATCTGTTTAAAAGACTGTTCCTGAGAAATTCTCTAAATCTGAAAGGTAAATCAGTATGCGCTAGTTTCCTTCTATATTTCTACGTGCATACGCTAGTTCAGTTCATAAAAACCGTGTATGGAAATCTGATCAAAGAAAAGGTTTAATTTACTTTATAAACTCTAAATACTGATTCACCCCCCCCCTCTCAGTATTTTTCCCAAAAATTGGAATCAGAGCAGGTCCTTCTGAAAAAGCTTAGCTACTAGAAGGAAGATCAAACAAGATGAGCAATCAAGATGGAACAACATCTATCAGGCCTCCGCTCTTCAACGAAAATAATTTAATCTTCTGGAAAACAAGGATGAGATCCTATCTTCAGTCTCTGGGAGCAGATGTATGGGCTATTGTTGAAGGAGAATATCAATATCCAGCCGCAGTACCAACAGATCCAACGGCAAGAAAGAATTATGAAAAAAATGCAAAGGCGGTCAATGCTCTATTGGGAAGTCTAACTGAATCAGAATTTTTCAAATTC
>JAXQQM020078131.1:0-14525 GCA_034641835.2 Pinus albicaulis
TATTAGATTTAGTTAAGATCATGCTTACTTTAGGTTGATCATGGATTGGGTTTGTTGAGGAAGTTGAGAGAATCTATCAACTTCTCTCTCTAAGATTAGTATGAGTTCACCTATATATTTGATGTATCTAATTAGTGCAATATAGAAAATAATTATTTTATGTGAATCCTGTGCGTTTCTGCTCTCTCACAATTTCTGTCATGGTATCGGAGCCTGGCTGGGCTTAATCCCTCACGGGAATACCCAGGAAGATGTGAGAGCTGTGTCGCTGGTTTGAAATGTTTGTAGTGTGAAGTTTTGTGTGTTTGTTATTTTGTTTTGTACAAATTTGTTTTTCGTTGCCCAGTTTATCACTGTTGCTGCGTTGCAAATTGGGGAGCGGGATTTCTGAGTCGCCGAGTGAATCCGAGTCTGCTTGATCTGTGCATTGGAGCTCGAGATCGATTGGCAAATTCTAATGCGTTTTGAATGAAGCCCACGACAGTCAACTGACTGTAGAACATGGTTCATGATGTTACAGGTGTGGATGACAAGGAGAAAATAAAAAGTGTACTGGATATAAATGCTCTGGAACCTGGTAGTCTCATCTTCATAACGTCTCGTTCTAAAGATATATTGGGGGCCTCCTCTGCACACACTTTGTTGTATGACGTCAAGCCATTGAAGCGATACCTGCTCGGCAGCTGTTCTGCACACACTTTGTTGTATGACGTCAAGCCATTGAAGCGATACCTGTTCGGCAGCTGTTCTGCCATTACGCCTTCCGTCAATTAAATCCACTTGAAGGATACGGAGATTTAGTGGAGCAGTTTTTGGAAATTTGTGGAGGAGTGCCTCTCTGCTTAGAAGTTTTGGGGCAGCAGGTCTCTGGCAAGCTTGACAAAACACATTGGGAGAAACATTTGAAAAATTTCTCCCAAGGAAAACTACTGACCGAACTAGACCCTGTGATTAACACATTGAAATGGAGTATGAAGTTGAGAAGCAGAGGCAAGATATCGCATTTCGTATGGGAAAGAAGGTAATACTGCCGGCAGTATTACCGAGGCGTGGTTCAAAAATTATATTACCAAGGCGTCGTTCAAAAATTATAATGCAAATCTGTAATCCATATATCAATTTTTATGATCAGTGTTGTAGATACATAGCACAAGGGAAGAAGATTTTCCGGCCTCTTCAAAAGCTTCAAGATGGGTTATTTGGAGATGTCTTAAAGTACATTGAGTGTGAAGGATAGCTACATATTGGAGCAAGCAAACAAAATGAAGCTGCAATATTTACTAATTTAGCAGCCAAAAACGTAGTGAAAGACTTTGCCTATTTTATTAATTATTTGAATGATGTTTGGATACATTTGTAAATTCTGTTGTTGTGAGATTTGTGGAGTGTAGAACCAACTATGAACAATTTAGCATTATTTAAATTAGTCGTTCTTGACGTCCTACAGGGACGAGAGAACAATTGACTAATTTAATTGTGTGAATTTGTTATATGCTGATCTTGTTGTGCTACGGGCCAAGGAGCATCAGTTACAGGTTACAGTAGGTCAAGTTGTTAGATTAGCTCTTGAACACATTCAGTATTCAGACCATTTGCCTAGCCACTGATGGAGAGCCGAAAGCGAAATCAGATGGTGATTGGTCCATAGGATGGTTCATCACTTGTCAGCTCTATCGCGGAAGCCCCGACGAGCCGAGTTGTCAATATTGTTGATCTTGCAACAGTTCATTATTGCTGGTCAGAAACAATGTATTTTAAATGGGTTGAATGGTAGCTCGAAAATGGTGGAGAAAAGAGCGTTTCCTATGACATCTCAGAGTGGGTACAGATGTTAATGAAGACCAGATCAGACAAAGACACAAAAAGTTTAAAGTGTTGTAATTGTTATTAATTATATGTTTTGTAAAGTAAGCATTAAGGGAGGGTATTAGATTTAGTTAAGATCATGCTTACTTTAGGTTGATCATGGATTGGGTTTGTTGAGGAAGTTGAGAGAATCTATCAACTTCTCTCTCTAAGATTAGTATGAGTTCACCTATATATTTGATGTATCTAATTAGTGCAATATAGAAAATAATTATTTTATGTGAATCCTGTGCGTTTCTGCTCTCTCACAATTTCTGTCAGAAAGGAGACAAGGCAAACATTTTCGTAGATGACCAGTAGCTAGTATTACAAAGTTTGATCTAAATACAACCATTCTACTCTTTTATTTTGTATCCTAGTGTATATCCTTAATAGTCGGTCCTTATATTCAACGTTATTCTAGCCAATTTAAAGAGTTATTCCCCAAAAAATACTTCGGGGTCTTGGATATCTATCACAAATTGGCTAAGGAATTTATAAACAAATTTTCAACTTGAGAGGCAGAATACTCGCTGACGCTGGGACAAAGTCAACAATATTCCTACCTCAAAATCCACTTCTATCAATTGCATATTCTGCACATTCCATATTCTTTCCATTCAATCCAATTGATGTACAACACATGAATTCCCAACGTAACTTTATTTGGCTTTGGTGGGAATGGTTTATCTTATTTGGAAAATATGGCATGTCAAATATTTGTGTTTGATTTCTGTTTTATACATTCCTAATGTTTTAGAACACTGAAACAACATGGTGATTTTCTTCTGTGAAACGTCTTTAATTATATTTTCTAGAAGAACAAAATGATAATTTTCTTGTAGGAAACATCTATAATTCCACGACAGGTTCTTCATCTGGTCTTATACAGTTACCTGTTTTCTTTGTGGCAGTATGTTCTTTTATATATTCGAGAAAGCACTGACCGGGTGAACAGGCTCTTTTATTGTGATCTTGACGCTCTTCCTCAAGGCCTTGAAGGATTCAAAGGCAGGGAAGAGATGCTTCCTTTCCAAAAACTTATTGACAACTTTGAAGCAGGGTATTATCTTGTTGCAAATGATGGTACTTTGTTCACTTTTCGAACCAATAAAAATGCCCCTAGGTGTAAATTGGTTCGTGTAGACCTTATGCAGCCGGAAGCTTGGAGTGACGTTATTGGAGAATCTGAGAAGGACGTGCTTGAATCAGCTGACTGTGTCAATGGAAATCAACTTCTATTAAGCTATTTAAGCGATGTCAAGCATGTTTTGCAAATACGAGACTTGCAATCTGGAAATTTGCTTCATAATTTGCCAATAGATATTGGGTCAGTTTCTGGAATATCAGGAAGGCGTAAAGACAAGGAGATATTTATTGGTTTTACAAGCTTTCTTAACCCTCGCATTATCTATCGATGCAACCTTGATGTCGAAAAACCGGAGTTAGTAGTTTTCAGAGAGACTGTTGTTCCAGGGTTTGATCGGACAGAGTTTGAAGCTAAACAGGTAACTATTATTTTTACTATTTTTTTCTTCTACAGATTTGCTTGGCTATCTTTAGGGAGAAAATCTTCTCTATTGAGTGTTTTAAACAAGTAATGCTCTCTATGATTGTAAAAGCAATTGGGTTTCACAGTAGAATTCATTTAACGTAAAGTGCATTCCAATAAATATAAGTTTTCTAGTTATTTATCCGTGCTACAAGAAAAAATCTTTCTATTCTCCTCGCTCAGTTGAAACGATAATAATGACATTATTCAATTGGACAATATTATGCAGTCCTTCTGGATTGACTACTGATTTCTAATATAATAGTGTCACTGATCCATCTTCGATTGTTGTCAGGTTTTCATAAACAGCAAGGATGGAACTCAGATACCAATGTTCATTGTATCCAAGAAAGACATTACTCTTGATGGTTCTCATCCAGCTCTATTATATGGTTATGGGGGCTTTAACATTAGCATCACCCCAAACTTCAGTGTTGGTCATATTGCCATTTCAAGACATCTAGGGGCAGTTTTTGCAATTGCAAATATTCGTGGTGGTGGTGAATATGGAGAAGAATGGCATAAAGCAGCTTCTCTTGCCAAAAAACAAAATTGCTTTGATGATTTCATATCTGCCGCCGAGTTCCTTGTATCAGAGGGGTATACGCAACCTAAAAAGTTATGTATTGAAGGAGGCAGTAATGGTGGACTTCTTGTTGCAGCTTGCACAAATCAGGTATGCCCATGTATTTGATGATAAGATGCATGGTTAATCAAAGGTCCTGTATAAACCAGTTGCTTGCTTCAATCCTTCCTCTCCTTTCGTTTCAATGTAGAATCCGATCGAAAAAGTTGTTTATATTATCCCAAAGAAAATGCTTTTGTCTCTTTATTGGTTTTTCTAAAAGTTAATCAGAAGGAAATGTAGAGAGGATTTAACAGAATATTTTTCGGTGAAATAAAAGGTTTTGATTGTTAATTGTGCGTTTAAACAGAGACCTGACTTATTTGGTTGCACACTGGCTCGTGTGGGTGTTATGGACATGTTGCGTTTTCATAAATTTACTATTGGTAAGTTTTACTGTGATAACAATATTCAACTTCTTCTCCCCCTCTGGTTAGGGTAATCTCTAGACGTAAGCATCTGCAGGGCAACTGATGATGGAACTTGTACTGAAATCTGCAGGTCATCGATGGACTACTGATTATGGCTCTTCAGATAAGGAAGAAGAATTTCATTGGCTGATTAAGTAAGAAGAGAAATGGAAACTAATGAGTAAAAGAGTGTCTAAAATTTAAATAATATTCAAACTGTTAGAAATCTGTAATGAATATAAATTGCTGGTTACTTTTCTATTCACTTTATCAAAAAGTGTTAAGTGAGGTTTTGTTTTTCTTTTTTCTACTTGGAATGAAAGTGAGGAACTTCCCCACATTCATGTATAGTAAACCAGGTAAACCGTTGATCAGGGTCTTGCCCCAAGGGAATTAAAGAACTTGTGATCAATATCAACTAACAACAATATCAAAAGATTTCACGAGACCACTTAAGCTAATCCTTGGCGTTATTGCTCTATTATGTTATATCACTTATATGAACTTCTCGCTTTTTGAAAAAGACATGATCGACTGTTTGTATAAAACATTCTTCATTGCTGCAGATACTCACCATTGCATAATGTAAAGACACCACGGGACAAACCTGGACAGAATTTACAGTATCCTGCTACAATGTTATTGACAGCAGATCACGACGACCGTGTTGTGCCACTCCACTCTCTGAAATTCCTAGCAGTGAGTACTTGATATGGCTCTGGCCCTGCATTAAATGTCAACTAATATTTGATATTTGAATGTTGAAACTTATAGGCAACTATTGATGCATAAACCATTGGTGGCTCTTTTGCGTCCCTATTTGACAAACAGACTATAATGTGTGTTTTATTATAATTTATGTTAAATCCATAGCTAATTTGTTTATATCGATTTTGAACTTCTTGTGTATATAGACGATGCAACATGTTCTATGTAAGAGAGTGGAGAATAGCCCACAGACCAACCCCATTATTGGTCGAATTGATACCAAATCTGGCCATGGTGGAGGAAAGCCAATCCAAAAAGTGGTGAGTTATTATTTTTCCCTAATATGTTTTTTCTATATGCAAATTTTCAGTGATTTCACTGATTTTCTTGTAAGAAATAAAATATGTAGACAGCTAGCTGAGTGTGTCTAATTGTTTGTAAAGTTCTGATATTTTCTATTCCACACCTGTGAATGACATTGTGTTCCAGACAAGGATTAGAACTCGATTTACTCTGTGCAGAAATGTCCGCTTCATACTGAATATAACAGTTTTTCCAACTGCAGATTGACGAAGTAGCAGACAAATATGCATTCATGGCCAAAGTGGTCGGTGCATCATGGATTGACTAGCCTGAAGTTGCTGCTGGAACTGATATTGCAACAGATGGACAAGAAATTACTCTTTCTGACTTCGACAGTGTCACACAATTGTCATCCCAATTATTATGGAATTTATATCCAATATATATACATGGATTTCCATATTTTTTGGTTGTTCAAAAGATTTTTGTTGGCAATGAATGCCACTAAAGATTTAAAGGGCTTCTTAAGGAGCCAGACTCGAAACTGGTGCTTATGAATGATATATGTGTTTTTCAAGAAATCAAGTAGACACAAATCAGCATATTGTAGAGTATACTGGAGATGACTGATACACTGGTAATATGTCAAAATGTACAGTCTTCAATATAGGCACACAAGTGAAAAAAAACGGCATCCTAGTGTAAAAAAACAAAAAAGGTACTGAAAGGATTTTTTTAATATGCCCGTTGTTGTTATGTGACCACTGAAAGCTAGCTTGCCAGGAATACTCTTTGCAAGACTCCAATGACGTTAATGAAATTATGTATGTGGTGAAATGTATGAGTAATTAGCATGGCTACATGAGCAATGGATGAATGAAGATAAGAATCTGGAGAGATCAATAGTGGTTATTTTACACTCTTTATGTTTATTATATTAGGAGGTATTTGAGTTGTGTGGAAGTTTTTCCCTCCATGGAAGTATGTGATAAAATGTGTAATTAGTTTGTTACATGAAGAATGAATGAATACAGATAAGTATATGCAGAGATTAATGGACATATATGTGGTGAAATACGTAATTAGTGTTTGATTTAAGAGGTGGAAAGTCAATGATTGACCCCTTCACATTGTTCAATAGTAAGCCCTTCTGGTACGTGTGAAGAAGGTGTTGGTATGAGTTCAAAGGAACCCTCCTCCGGTGATAGGTTATCTATATTTTCATGTCTAGAGAAATGTAAGGTCCTTTCCGTAGTTCAATTGACTCTTCAATTGGTAGGTTTCGCAGTTCAATGGTTCCGCAGTCAAATTGTATGGTGTTCTGACTAGTTTATAGGTGGTTACACTTAGTAAATCCTGCTGGTTGTGGTAATGTATCGAATATTGGTAAGGGATGAAATCTCGATAATTTATTCCGTTATCACCATATGTTCTTTCCTAATGGATAAGTAATTAAATACTGTTCTGTAACGGTACCTAATGAGAGGATTGATAGCTGTATCTGATTCGACAAGAGCTCTAGTTTGAAAAGAATAGCTCCTATAGTTATTCAAGAATGAAAAATCTAAACTGAGAGTTTGATGAAAATAGCAACATTTTATGATACAAGAGCTATTATTGCTAAAGAATAGAACCTATTATCAAAGACCTAAGGACTCTAACCCATAAAAATCATTTGTTATACTGTATACTCGGATTCAACCTGTTACCTATCTCATTTGAGTAAATACTTGCACTTGCCTTAGACTACTACTTGCCTACCGTCTTAGCACAATTGTTACCAGCGCTACACCTTCCCCGAACACCTTACCTTGACGGAACTATGTTCCTCAACGCTTACCTTAACGGAACCTTGTTTCTCTAATCTAATACTGACGGTTCAATGCCCCTCAAGCTCATACTATGGTTCACTGGCTCTCATCTTCTCCCATGTAGAGTGCATAGCGAGAGTGGATTAGCATAGTAGGCAGAGAAATGAATCTATAGAGCACTATGGAAACCAGACGTAGCTATAGGTAAACTGAGCAATGGTGCACTTCCCTCTGAGAACCGGTTGCAGCATAGTAAATTCCTCTCCAGCGAGGTGGGTCGCAGGTGGTCAATTTCTCTCTGTTGGGGCAGGTCACAGGCAGGCAACAGAGACTTAGGCAGATCCTAAGCTAGTCGTAAAGCCTATTAGGGAGCCTGTTGCCTTTACCATAGCTCTTGCCCCTTCTGATACCTCCGCGAGATAATTCACTGGTCCCGGATCAATTGGTTCATCAAACGCCTCTGTAACTACTCGCTTTGCGTATGCTTCTCGAATTGAATCAGCTTCAAATGCTTCATAACGTTTGAGCAAAGATAAATGCCCTACTGAACCGGCGGAAAATGGTTCTAGTAAACTGAGTGGGATAGGGGCCACTATATATGTAGCAATTGACGCATGTACTTTAGCTGCGGGAGAGATCGAAACAAAGATTAGACTGTTCCACTCATTGATTTCTTAGTTCAGGTCAAGCGCCTCATATAGAGTCATCTGTAGGGGTTCAATAGGGGTGAGTAATCGTCGAGTGATGAGTAAACCATTCTTCTATTCACCAATCACTAAGTGGGGCGCATCGGTCACCTTTCTGAAGCTACCATCCATTCCAATAGTGGTGCGGAAAATAATACATCACTAGAGAAAGATCCTAGAGGCACAGGTCTTTGCTAAGCTCTGCTCGGTACTGTTTCGTTCAAAGTGAATCGTTGAAGTTGGTGATAGGTCAAATGTTCTGGCTCTACGTAGTTCAATGCGAGCTATAGTTTCTAGCTACTTTAGTAATGCCAAATCGAGACACCGCAAATTAGATTATTGAAAAAAAGATGCTCTGAGTTAAGCCTTCGCTACACTTAAGGTATAAAGTTACTTACCTTATTATGGACCTTACGGAACTTGCTTACCTTAAGGGCTAGTACTTGACCTATGGAGTACCTTATTAAGGCGACTATACCTTATTCTTCTTCGCTAGAGCCTAGGGAGAAAGGAAAGGAAGGGAAGGGGACTAGTTTATTTTTCTTTGAATGGAGACTTGGATTTCACACTTGGCTTCCATTTTCTATGTTTGGCCTTACGGCATGGGACTAAAGGTAGTTCTTAGTGCATATGGACTACAACTAAAGGCAGTTCTTAGTGCATGTGGACTACAACTACTCTACAGACCACAAGTAATAGTAGTACTTAGTACAAAAGGAAATGAAGACTTTCACTAGCAGATTGAGAAGCTTAGAAAATCTAAATCACTTCGAGATGAGGCCAAGATTAATATGGAAAAGGTCAGCCAATAATGAAATTTGTTGCAGGTTTTGCACAATGATGCAAGTTGTTGCCGCTACATTAATTCAAGCAACCGAGATACATTGATACATATCAAAAGAAGTAACGACTATTATTTCCAGGTCATCTTCTGTGGACTTAAAATGGATTTGATTGTTTGTGAAATAGGCCATTTCATAAAGTTACCCTATTATGGGTGGGGATGCCCTTGCACCCTTTTCAAAGTTGGTTCCCACTTACATAGTCGAGAGGAAGGAGAAGCGAAGTTCCCCATTGTTTTAAGAATAATACAGTGGATCCATCCATGTTGACGAGCCCTCCTATGGTAACCTCCTGGACATGGTGGCTCGTACTAGACAGACATGCAATCTTTAAGATGTAAATCGATTCCGCTGGAATAATTAGATATTATGATACATTTTGTTTCGCTATTTTGGGGAGGAAAGGAATAATTAGATATTACGATACATTTTATTTCGCTATTTTGGGGAGGAAAGCGAACGAGAATGAGCAAAAGATATTGGAACATTGATTTGGAAGAGATTATGGAAGCAAGGGGCATAAAACTAGGAAATGGAGCCCTAAGATGGCACCTTACATTTTTACAGAGTGTAAAGATACTCATATTATAAATTTGGCTAAAACTGCTTGTTCTTTATCAGAAGTTTGTGATTTGGTGTTTGATATAGCAGGTAGAGGAAAACAATTCCTGATGGTCAGTTAACTACTTCATGGTTAGATATACGATTTGAGTTACGAAGGATGGTGGTATGAATGTGCTTCTGTGGTAGGGGTAAATAGGCGAAATAGGGAGGGTTATGTCTGGGACATTAGAATATGTGTTTGATTTGTGACTATAAGGTTCTGGTGCTTCCATTGTTGTTCTATGCTTCGGTAAATTCATAGGTGCTTATAAAATTTCTACGTTTCGAATGGGGTAGAGGAAAAATATGGGGTTTAGGGCCCAACGAGTTATTAACTCATGTTCGCTCAACAAGCAAGCAAAAGTTGCCACACGAGGGAGAACGATAAATTATCTACGAGAAAAGTGCTCCCTGGACTGAACGTGAAAGTTGTTTTCCATCATACGACTCTTCCTCTCGAGCATATAATCTAAATCAGAAACTACGGAATCTCCATCTTTTCCTAGGCCCTATAGGGGTTATCCTTTAGGCGGTTATCCTTTATTAGGTGGTTACTCATGTGGTAGCGGTGGTTACCCATGCAACGGTTGTCCCTTCCAACAAGGTAAGCTCCTTCAACTAGATCGATTGCATAAGCAACAGAAACAATTGCTAAACCAACAGGAGAAATCTCAAGATTCAGATTTGAGTTCGAGGTTGAAAGTTATGCATCTTCGTAGTCTACTTGCATCGTTGACTGACTCATCATAGGAGTGCTTTTGGCGGTGTTTGAACTAACTGAGACACTCTACGTTCAAACTGTTGACTTTAGCCATATCCGCTATGTTATATATGCAATTACACGACATCAAATCAAATTGATTATTTACAATATTGTCGCGATGCAATTATACAGACCGCAAAACATGTGTCACGAAGACCTTGTAACAGCTATTGCAGAAGGATATTTTTCATCTCTCCTTAAGTGAAATGTGATACCTTACCTTTCATTCTTGACTTTGGGGTTAAGCAAGATAAGGTTATCACTTCAATTTCAGGTTATAACTTAATAAAGCTTCTAAATTGGTATTGTTATCCATAGGTAGTACCAAAATCCATTCACGGAACAATTCTTTTAGATGTTCCTTTAGATGTTCCTAGAGAGCTCGATCTTCATGCCATCATCTCCAAAGACCTTTCTAGTTGTCATTCAAGCTCTTTAGTATCTCAATGTCTCTTCTTTAATGCTCTCAAGGTGTATCCAAATGAAATATCCAAAGAGATTCACAGTCTCACCCAAGAAGAGAGTTGGGATAAAACCTATCTTCCTTTGTCATGTTTCATGTTGAATGAACTTAGATTCATTAAGTTAATACCACCTTTTCACATATTTCCAAATGATGTCAACATACTCATAGGTCTTCCTCTTTCATTCCTTAGTTGATCTTATCCATGGGAATCATCAATCAATCCAAAAGGGCAATATTTATCCCCATACCTTCCTCCAAGTTGTCACTCTACATCCCAGTTGTATGACATCATACTCCTTTGTTGTTGAGTGACCTATTTGATGCTTGCTTGAAGTGATAAGGGCCTTAGAGGTATGTCCAGTAACTAAGGGAAAGTCCAGTCACATTTATCATCTTGTCAAGGAATAAGAAGAATATAATAATTTCCCAAAGCTCCTTACAAAAAGAATACATCTTTTATCATGTGCCTTCAAATAGTGCGAGAAGGTCCAAAGAGTTTTTTGTAGAAATTTGCTGAATAATGAAGAATTATCCACCGAGATTATCCTGATCACATATCAATTCCACTCAGATCATCACACATGCGGAAATAAAACAAGCGGTATGCGATCAAACAATCATCAAAACATCACACACATTACACAGTATGTATGGGGAAAGCTTATAGCTGAAAACCCCGCAGCTATTGTGTATATTATAATGGAGAAAACATGTAACAAAATCAGTACAATACTCCTCACAAGTACTCAGTACTATCTCATGAAGTTACACACAAACTAGCTTGGTTTTGAACAAGTCACTGGTTCAAAACACATCCACTAATTGCCTTGCCTCTATTGCGCAATCATGGCCTGTCTAAATAGAGATCCAAGGTTCGAATCTCCTTGGCTTGACAGCGCAATCATCATGGGCAATTCCTCCAAGTGTGGTGCAAATCTCATGCACAACTGATGTCACAACTGATAGTTATCTCAACCCTTTCATCTACCTCTTTCACTGGTCTCCACTGAACTGTCCATGCACTGTAGTGAACTGATGTGTTCTTGAGTTGAATAATGAGTTACTAATTAATGAATTAAATAATATTTGATTCACTCCACTCATTACTAGTTGATTAGCTAGTTAAACTAATCTCAACTAGTTCAACTAAGTTAAACCGAACACAACTCCACTAGCTGTCTCATTAACTCCACCAAACTTCTGCCACTGAAGTCCTAGCTGAAGTCAACCATGCATGTGCTCACCAAACCCTTAGGAATAGCGTAATTCCTCTGTCAGATGCATGAGCCACTTCCAAGGCTCGAACTGAAGTGCTCCAAGAGAGTAAACTGAAGTTTATAGTCCAAATATTATTAAGGGTAAATAATATTTGACTTCCCTATTTTAAGGAGAGGCAGTCTAAAAATAGACTTAGACCTATAGGTCCAAAAAATAGAG
This sequence comes from Pinus albicaulis, assembly GCA_034641835.2. NCBI lineage: Eukaryota > Viridiplantae > Streptophyta > Pinopsida > Pinales > Pinaceae > Pinus > Pinus albicaulis. The sequence goes on from JAXQQM020078131.1 coordinate 12,052, forward strand.
TCCCATCTATTTTTACCAACATGACCAATGCTCCAAGAATCTCATACTGCAATCCCCAGACCATGCTCCATATGTCTAAAAATAGACATAGTCTAAAAATAGATTTTGCGCCAGAATGCTGCCAGACCATAGTTCCGCGGCTTCATTTCTCACGCTGCCTCATTCTTCGCTGCATTTTCAACATTTTTTTCACTGACCAGTGAGTTACTTCATCCTCATCTTCAAAGAACCTTCTTGTCATCAAAAGATAAGCATCTCTTCAAATCAAGCAGTGAAGATCTACTCCCTTAACTCTCATGTTGATTCCTACTCTTTTTCCTTGTGACATCTCACTAACTAAAAGTAGAAAAAACACTCCATTTTCAATCATTCTACTTGAGCAAAGACGTTAAAGCAAAGGGAACCAGTAGCTCTCCGTACTCCTCCATACAGGAAAGAGGACTTCTTCCATGCAATTCTTCATACCAAAGTGACACTCTTCAAAAGTAAGATAGTGGCTCTCTTCCACAAAGAAGAGGTGACATCTCTCTCTCTGTAATAGGTCAACTCTTGATAGCTAAGAGAGATCAAAACATTATGAGGCTAGGATTCTTCCCATGTTGATGTCCTCATTAGTATCACAAGTTATTTCAAAAGAAACCAAGGTCCAAGGTCTTGTTTCACATTCAATTCTTGTTATATATTCATCTTATTTTACTTCTTTCACCACGTAAAGTGAGATTTCCTTCAATAGACTTCTGGGAATGCTAGCAAATCTTACTTAAAAAGGCTCAAGGACTTGTTCTCATATGATATTGTAATGAGCCATTGCACATAAGCACAATTGAAAGAGTTATATAATGAAATCAAAATCAAGCCAAAAGCACATGAAAGCATTAAGTGAAAGGCATTATAGAAGTATCATCATAACTCAAAGAGCATACAACCAAAAGATTTTATCAAATAACCAATAAGGGCTCTTCTTCTGCACAAAAGTATTTATAAGCCAATAAGAAATCAACGACCAAAAGTGAAACCATATATAAAAACTATCATGAGAGTAATGGGAAGCTTATATTATTGACATGCCCGTCAAAGTCAAAGGAAGGATAAACAAAAGAAAGGAGAAGTGGATCCTAAGTATCAAAATTGTAGGAGGGGTCCCCAATTTGATTGACAAAGTCTAGAAAATAAGGGGGTTTTTTTGGCAACAACAAATGACGACACACTGGAAGAACCAATTCTCTTTGTCTAAAAAAGAATTAAGAACACTTATTCACATGAGAAAGTGATTGATAAGCTCTAACATTTGCAGAAACTTCCTCCTAATTATGGGTACCACTTTAGTGCACATTATTTTATGAAAGATATGATCTTCTAGTACTTCAAGCATCTGATCGTCTTAGACATGTTATCTGAGAGCTAATAGATGGGGTGAATTTTCCTTTCACTTTCAATCCACATCTGATTGTCTTTGGGTATGACCACAAACCTTCACTTATAATGAGTAAATAACTGCCTAGGTGTGTTCCTCGTATCTAACTTCCGACATTGCCTCACTTCCAGTGAGCATCTATAGCCCCTTAGGAGTTACTTGCACTTCCCACACTACTTACAGTGCCATGCCATCTTACTCAACTAAACACCCTTGTATATGTATATATAGATATTGCTACATATTGTTTTATTTCTTATATGCAATGGGTGTAGGAGGAGGCTCGGGTGATACAAGAGTGACTTGATTTGCTCAGCATATTATTCACTCTGAAGTTTACCCATTGGTTTACCCTCCTCCAATCATTGTATATATCAGCTATTTAATGTGAGGTGGATGGAGCTCTTAAATAACAAGTGAAAGATACCCTAACTTAGTTTGTACTAGAATTTTTGTTAACAACCACAAGGCACAAGTGTTCCTTCATAGTTAAGGGTTAATTCTAGCAAAACAGAACTTGAAAAGAGATTTATTTAGTGATGGTTCTATTAAAGACTTGCTTTATTTTCTTCCAGCATGCTTGATCGATCCAGGATAAAATAAAAATATAAATGCTAAACAAAACATGAACCTAAATGAAAGAAAATAAGTAGGGAATGCAAATCAAATTGTAAGGAAAGCAAGTTGAATACAAGAAAGCAGACCAAATGAACCAAAACAAGAAACTATTGAAAAGAAAAGAACTAGAAGAACACTAATAAAGACAAATATTTTTTTCTAAGATTGATTAATTCTATTGATATGGTACAAAAAGATTACATTTGACACAGGGTTGTTAGAATTGCTTGTGCTAGCCAATTTATTTGAGACAAATTCAAAAACTCAAAATGAGGAGGCGCGGTGGAAACCGTCCAGAATGTGTTGCCCAATAGGGGGAAACCGGCATGAGCCATAATTGTCCTTAAGAAGAAAGTTTGGCGTATACAAAGAGACATAAGCGATGCGGGCATTAGACACTAGCCAGCAATGTAGGAGGTTTTTTCCACATGTTGTGGCTAGG
>JAXQQM020082657.1:0-196366 GCA_034641835.2 Pinus albicaulis
TGGGATTATTCAGATCTAAAAACATATGACACTAATATCATTCAGCATACTATTCCCATCAAACCAAATCAGAAGCCTTTTCGTCAAAAGTTGAGGAGAATCAATCCAAAGCTGCTACCATCGATTGAAAAAGAGGTAAACAGGTTGTATAAGTCAGGAATCATTGTGCCTATCCGATTTTCAGAATGGATATCAAATTTGGTGCCCGTGAGAAAGAAAACAGGTGAGATCCGTTTATGTATCGAATTCAGAAATTTGAATAAGGTATCATTAAAAGACAATTATCCGCTGCCAAAAATGGACCATCTATTGCAGTGAGTAGTTGGAGAATCAAGGATGTCACTACTCGACGGCTATTCAGGATACAATCAAATTTTAGTGCATGAAGATGATCGTGACAAGACTGCGTTCACCACTCCATGGGGAACGTTTCATTATGCAAAAATGTCGTTTGGTTTGAAGAATGCAGGTGCCACCTTTCAGCGTGCAATGGACATGGCTTTTTCCAACGAGAAAGATGTATTTTTGGTTGTTTACCTTGATGATTTAACTGTTTTTTCAAATTCTGATGAGGAACATTTATATCATTTGAAAATTGTTTTCCAGAAGTGCAAAAAATATGACATTTCGCTGAATCCGAAAAAGAGTCTTTTTGCCATGGATGAAGGCAAGCTCCTTGGCCACATCATATCGAAAGATGGCATTCGTGTTGACCCTGCACGTGTTGAAGCCATTCTGCAGATTGAACAGCCCCGGAACAAGAAATAAATACAGTCATTTAATGGTAAAATGAATTTTCTGCGTCGTTTGATTCCAAATCTTGCAAAACATCTTAGAGAAATCACGAACATGCTGAAAAAGGACAGTTAGGTAAAGTGGACAGAAGAGGCGGTGAAATCATTCAATTTGGTAAAGTTAGCTCTTTCTTCAGCCCCTATCTTAATCAGCCCGGACTACACACAAGACTTCATTTTATTTTCGTTTGCTTCTGAGCACACTTTGGCAGCTGTTTTAACGCAGAAAAGGGATGGAGTTGAGAAGCCCATTGCTTTTTTCAGTCGGATTATAAGGGACGGAGAATTGAAATACAACATTATTGAGAAACAAGCACTTGTGCTTGTAAAGGCCTTGAAAGATTTCTGTGTGTATATACTGCATTCCCACATTATAGCATACGTTCCTAACGCAGCAGTTAAAGATGTTTTGGTACAGGCAGATCCAGAAGGAAGACGGGGTAAGTGGATCACTACGTTGTTAGAATACGATGTGGAGATTAAACCGACCAAGCTGATCAAAGGACAAGGACTCGCCAAGCTTATGGTTGAAACAAATCTGCATGCGCTAGATATAAATTTGATCGCTGCCATGTCCGATGAAGATGAGGAGAGTACGTCATTTCAGGTATCTGATATTTTTGATTCTTCCCCTTGGTATGATGACATTTTATACGTGCTTCAAAATTTGTCTCCACCTCCCGGGATGCCTAGAAATAAAAGTATAACATTGAAGTTGAGAGCTGCAAAGTTTTGTATACTGAATTCTACATTGTATTGGAAAGACCCTGGGGGAATGTTGTTGAATTGTTTGGTAGAGGAGGAAGCCAAAAGAGTTTTGGAGGACTTTCACAGAGGTGACTGCGAAGGCCATTTGTTTTGGAAGACCACAGCGAATAAGATTCTAAGGGCAGGGTATTATTGGCCTTCTTTGTTTTCTGATTATTATAAGGCTGTTAAGAATTTTCACGAGTGTCAAATTTTCGAAGGGAAGCAGAAACTACAGCCTTTGCCTCTCAAACCAATTGAAGTTAGTGCACCATTTCAGCAGCGGGGATTGGATTTTATCGGGGAAATCCACCCAGCATCTTCCGGACAGCATAGATGGATATTGACATCTACGGATTACTTCACGAAGTGGATCGAGGCGATTCCCACTCCACAGGCCACGGATGCGGTAATTATCTCTTTTCTTGAAAATAATATTCTGTCACGTTTTGGGTGTCCTAGTAAGATAATCACAGATAATGCAGCGGCCTTCAAGTCGAAGAGGATGGTTGAATTTTGCTATAAGTACAATATCATCTTGGGACATTCAACTGCCTACCATCTGCAAGGAAATGGTTTGGCGGAATCTTCAAATAAGTCCTTGGTAAATATCATCAAGAAATTGCTGGAAATCAATAAAAAGGGCTGGCACAAGAAATTAGTGAATGCACTATGGGATGATAGGGTAAGTCAGAAAAAGTCTATTGGCATGTCTCCTTTCGAGTTGGTGTATGGTGTAGACACAGTTTTTCCCACGTCTCTTGCTGTCCCGGTAGTCAAATTGCTTCAGGAAGCTGGTAGTGAGGAAGATCCCATGCAGCGGAGGATTAATCAGATGATTCATTTACAGCAAACACGGGAGGAGGTCTTTCAAAATAATTTCAAGTTGCAAGAGCGCATAAAGAAGATTTATGACAGGAAGGCAAAAGCAGATAAGTTTCAGCTGGATGAGGTGGTTTTGAAGTGGGATGCTCGGAATGAAGATAAGGGAAAGCACGACAAATTTGAAAACCTATGGAAGGGTCCTTTTAAGATTGCGGCGTATCGTGGTCGAAATGCCTTTCTTCTCAAGAAGCGAATGGAGATGATTGTGGAGAAACCGATCAATGGTCGTTGCTAAACGATATCCTTACGGTATTTTATGTTGATTTCATCATCATTGTATACTGTGTTCCTTCATTTTATTACAGTGTGTAACGACCTCTCATCTTGATTACGGGGCCGGAGGCAAAGGCTATAATTCTAGAGATGGAGGTTAGTCGGTTTGAATTTTGTCAAGTCGGTTTATCGGTCTTTTAGGTTTAAAACATCGAGTCAGTTTTGGTCAAGTTTCAGTCAATTTTCAGTCAATTTTGCAGTCAATAAATATGTCAAAAGTTTTTGTTTTATCTATTGAAATAATGACTCCATCGCCCAATGGATGAAGGCACTGTCTGACTCCCCCAGAGATCTGTCGTTCTTGGCATCTCCTCGGAGCCACCATCCCCATTGGAGCCAATGTTAGAGTCGGTCGTTATAGCTCTCCGTCAGAGATCTTTTCGCTTTTTTGATATCATTCTTAGGTGTCTCGGTTGTTCCACTTCGTTTCATTTCGCTAGGAGCATGCCATTGACTGACGAGGGGGTCTACTTGTCTTGTGTTTCCTTATGCTTGTACCTGCAGGGCTAATTAGAATTCCTTAAAAAAAAATCACTGAAGTTCATGGTCATTTCATTCATGGTCATAAATGATTAGTTTCGTTAAAAAGAGTCTTTAGTCTTAAAGTCTAGGGTTTTCAGTCTTTAGCATATATGTAATAAAAGCCCGCAGGCCATGAGGTTGGTTTCGAAAGATTTTTGTTTCATATTTTTATTATCAAAAGTATTTGTAGACATTTCTAGCCCAAAACTCTGTTTTGGAACTAGAAATTGTCTAGTTTCATGTTTGTAATAATTGTATTTATTTCATCATAAGAAACTTTAGAGCAAGCCTCTGATATTTTCCAAAGCCAAGTGTCGCATCCCTACAAAATTCAACAAAGTATTATCAGTCCAAGACTCAGAAAAAGCAAGAGAAATTCAAAGAACAGCATTGTATTAAATGACCAAATGACAAAGTGCCGAAACATTATAAAAGTGGGTTAGCAAAAAAATTTAAAATCAAATCTGATTTTATAGGATATTTTTCTTCATATATAAGCCATGGAAAATCATCCATTTCCACCAATTCTCAAGGCAGAAGTCGAATTTGTGAAGTGGATGGCCGAAGACGTGTTTTGCAGAGCCGTGGACTGGATTGAAGGTGCGTGCTACCCATACAGGAGGCGCGCTACCCATATAAGGGGCACTACGCATATAGCATCCCCAGCCCTTGCAAAAGAACACGGGCGCTACGCGTATGGTGCGCGCTACGCGTTGGGCAGGGGCGCTACCCATATAGTGACAGAGCCAAAAAATTTGTCTTTGCGTCCGATTTCGAGCTCAAACGCCTCCATCAACTTGCAAGTAGGTTTTTGAACATTGCTCAGTGATTTTTGAACAGGATTTTGGTATTTTTAAAGTGGGAAATTAGTGAGTTTGATGTGGAAAGAGGAGAAATCTATAAACCCTATGTTCGTAGCAAATTCAATTCTCAGGGTTTTAAAAGATATATGACAGTCTTGTGAAGGGTTTGTAAACTTTCATGATTGGTATATATGCTCATGCCTGTATTGCTAGTGGTGCCCTAGCACATTATGTACATAATCCTCATGCCTTTTTCTTTGCCTTTTACCAATGCCGCCACGTCCTTTCATGTTTTCCATAGTCTCCATGTTGACTTATCCATATCCTCCATCACCATAATATTACCACTGTTGTCATTGCTATTGTTTCATTGCCACTGTCTCCTATTGACAAACACAGTCCTTTGACAAATCCTTGGCCAGTATTGCAAAGGTTGTACCATACATTACACTGTCTACTCATTTGTCAAAATTTTCTTGTGATCAAAACAGAGATTGTTTTTATGCCACTAAAACAGAGCTATTACCACTGTCACTTGTTTTCTTGTGGAAGTGCTTTGGTACATATAAGGCATATTTTGGTTTTGATAGCCATTGAAACTTTGTCGTTGGTTCACTACACCTATATCAACATACATATTGCAGACATCTTGTTTTCGAAGCCATGTCAGAGACGGATTCAGTTTATGAGCAGGAGTATGACAGTGATTCCACAGCAGAGGGTAATGTGCCACGGAGGTCTCACAAAAGTGGCAAAGGTGGTAAGCATCTCAGGGAGGAGCCTACTTCTTTGGCTCAATTGCAGGCTTGCCCACTTGCAATGGATTGTTTTCAGCATCAGTCATGTTTCCAATACTGTGAGATGATTTCACAAACCCATCTTCATTGTGAACTAGCTCATCTATTTGTTCTACATTTACATGATGGCCGTGTAAACCTCGCCGGAGTAGATTTCATTCTGTCACCAATGACTATTGCTTAGGCCACTGGCATACCAAATATAGGAGAGGAATGGAATAAACGTCAGCAGTTAGAGAAATTCCACTATGAGCCATACATCAAACCTGGGTATATGAGGCACCTGAGCAGGGTTTTTCTTTTCATATTCCTAAAGGATGAGTTTGCACCACTAATGAAACTCATCATTCGGTATTTCAGTTGCGAGGGCAGATTCTCGCGTCTCTATGCGTACCATGTCTGTTTGTTGATGCATTTCACGAGAGTACGTATGATGAACATTCTGTACTTCATGTATCGCAACATAGAGAGGATGATGATTTTTGTACAGAAGAGAACTGACTCCTGACATAGAAGTATATCTGTTACGCTCGATCGAATCGTAGTGGTACATGTGATGACACGAGGCATCACTTGGTGATGTGCCATCTCCGGCCCTTCCTCACGAGCGCACGGCCCGCCTCTCGAGATAGTTCGTGATGAGAGGGGAAGGCAGCTTCATCAGCCTAACATCCCCGAGACAGGCTTATCGGTGCTCAGTATATGTGACATACCGGTAGGGTCCACGGGGCCTTGTTGCAGCTACACGGCGCGAGTAGTATCTCCACCCGGGGTGGAAGGGGTCTCACCGACCCCATCAACAGAGCGAGTATTATCTCCACATGATGTGGAAGAGGTCTTGCCTTCTTCTTCAATACAGGTACAAATCCAAAACAGGGGCAAGAAGCCCATGCATGATGAGGGCCCTTCAGGAGGTCGGGTCACTGATTTCACGATCATTGATGTTGATGCGAGCTCTCCTATCTCGAGACTGAAAGAGATCATCCAGGAGCAAAAGGCCGAGAATGACACGCTGAAAGAGAAATTTCAGAGGGCTCAGTGGGTGATAGAATACCTGGAGCAGTGCAACAAACAGCTAGAGGATGAGCACACACTTTATGAGCTGCGGCGAATCTGTGAGGATCAAAAATTGGCCCGGAAGAGACCAGGCGATATGACACCGGCTGATGGAGATTCTTGCCTCACGCATGTTAACATTCATCTGGAGAAGTTGTTGGCAAAGGCCAATAGATACAAAGACATGCTTCGCCACATGAAAGGTCATTATTGGGCTCACATGCATGTCTGCAAAGCAAAAATGAAGATTCTGAAGAGGAGGTTGAGCAGAGCACTAAAACGGCGGAAAAGGCCTGATCCACTCCGGATTTTGGCTGAGGCTTCGTTGCCTGGACATGATACATGATGGAGGGTCTTCGCTCCAAATTTGAGCAAATTCGGAGAAATTTTTGTCATTTTGAAATATTTTGGTCCAAAAACAGATTTTTCAGCTATACGAGTAGCGCGTCAATATGCTCACTTTTGTTTGGGACAACACTTGCTGAAGGAAAACTTTATATTTTTTGGTTTTTCATGGTAATTTATGCATGCTCAGGTATTTCCGAAGCATTTCATCAGGTTCTGGATGATCAAAAGGCCCAAAAACACCATGAAAATCACCGTGCTGCCACCTTTTGCACCAGCAGGAAGTACTTCTGGGAGAATGAAGTTTTGGAGGGGACAATGAGCTCCAAATTGGGAAATTCCACTTGGGTTGGATAGCCAACATACAGGGCTTTCCCACGAGCTATCATGAGCTCAATTTGGATGCTGGTAAGTGCCCCAACATCAGGCTGAAAAGCGTGCTACGCGTATGGCTCAGGGGCGCTACGCACATGGACTTTTGGTCAATTTTTCACCTTCCAGCTCAGGATTTCGGCCAGTTGGACCAGTTTTGCTTGTGGATGTAATTTTTGAGTTTTCATGATGTAAATTAAGGGTTGGCATGTAACTTTGGCTCACTTTTACCTATTCTAGAAGATTCACTCTCAAAAAAAGTGAAAATCAAGTAAATGAATCAGTTTCCACTCTTTTAGAGGCAAGTTGTTAGCTGCCTAGATTTTAGCTCCTTGATTAGAATTTGGTTGAAAATGATCCCTGAAGAAGGAATTCGACCCCTAGAGGCATGGGAGGGGGTTAGAGTGATCTATATATTGTAATTTCTGAGACACTTTCATGGTTGGACTCTTGGGAATACTTTGGCACACTATTGTACATATTTTTCATATTTTGGCTAAGGAAAGATCAGAGGTTTTGCAGCACCTGTCGGGATTCTTGTGGCTTTCAGTTCTTGATGGTGTTTTATCTCATTTTATTGTAATTTATTTCATGTTTAATGTATTCCATTCCCTTCTTATGCTTCTGAAACTAAATGAATGAGTAAATGAGGTTGAATCCATTGATTTCAGTGCTCTGCCTTTGAATTTGTTTAGTTTTACATGTTTTCACCTGTTTGGAGAGGATCCATTTTCTCCCTTGCCCTCTTCAGCTCCTTGTCATTCTGATCCATCCATATACTCGATCAAAAGCATCAATACTATTGCCTACCTCGCCCCAACTCGAATTCTGCAAAGATCTGGCCTTATCCCCGGACCCAAAAATTGTTTTTTCCCATTTCTCCAACAAAAACCCAAAAAATTAAAATCAAACTTTCCTATCTCTTTACTAGCCTAAAATCAGTATTCATTGTTCATTATAAGTCATCTCAGCCCCTTTGAAGATCCTTTTCCGAGATAGACCCGGAGAGAGCCCTCTCCTGTCCTCGTAGGGCTAGCTACGAGGCTCAGCGTGGTTTGATGTAGCCTTGAGTTTTACCTTATTTCAGCCTAAGGTAGATTTGAAAGCTAACATAGTGGCGACCATACTGGGGAAAAATCTCAATGGTTTGCTTGTTGATGTGTTTGTTTCATGAGTCTTAGACGGAGTCTGAAGTCACGCCAGGTAGCTTTCGAAACGCTTTTGCCATGCATAAGCGGAAGTAGATAAACGATGCTTCAGTCGATCTCCGGTAAGCTTGTGAATGCAGCACTTGATTTGAAAATCACCCCAGTATATTTGTTCATTCTAGACCCTTGGATGATTGAGTCTAGAAGTCGATAGGCTGAAGATAATTGATTGTGTTCCTTGAAATTTTTCCCGAATAGATCAATACACTGGCTTCAAGAAGGCATACTAGGTCAAATCCTGACCCTAATCCACCAACGATATTTGAAAATCCAAATCTGATTCCTAGGATTTTTAGAAGACAAGGAAGTCAAGAAATTTTTGAAAGAGAAAGTCAAGAGAGTTCTGGAAGTTCTAGATCGCTTTCTAGATCTGCATCCTGTCCTGTGAAAATTATATATGTTGACGAAATTCCTTTTGATGAACGATTTGAAACATCCTTATTTGTAAATTTTTCTGAAAATGAATTATCAAGATTAGTTCCGGATCCATTTTTTTTTGAAGATTTTCAATTCAGATTTGTTTCATATCACTTGGACAGACAGTTGCAAAATTCCATCGTGGCTACCAACATTCCCGAATTCATTGAATCTGCTTCACAAATTCTTGGACCATCTGAAGTTGCATCTAGTTCACGGATTCCCACTGAACCTTCCTTTATCCGTACCATTCCCGTTCAACCTGAGATTTCTGATCAGCAATCAGTAGTAGTTTCTCCTCCGTCTCCACCGCATACACCTTGTTCACCTACTGCTCTTATCCCCCCTGTTTCTCCGAGACAACAGATTATAAATCCGCTAAGAGTCATGGCTGCCAGATTTGCACGTCTTGCTTTGCCGGCCAATTTAGATCCTATGCCTGCTGATTACCAGAGAAATATTCCTATATTCGATGGCACACCACAGAGTATATCATCTCAGCAGCATATTGTCCGAATGACAGACTTTTTGGACCTGCATGAAGTTGATGCAGAAAATGTTTCAATGAGATTGTTTGCCCAGACTTTTGGAGGAGAGGTTCGTAAATGGTTCAGAGCTCTACAGGCCAGGAGTATCAATACATTTCAAGAGCTTCAGACACAATTTTTAGATCGATGGGAGATGAAAAAATATCCGCTGCAGATCACTTCAGAGTATACAAACATCAAGCGTAATCCTGGTGAGTCCGTTCAGGATTATATTATCAGATTCAATACAGTGTATAATGCAATTCCAGATGACTTAAGACCGTCTAAAAAGTCAGCTCTTCTTAAATTCCCGGATGGTTTTGATCCGGAGATGGCTAATTCTCTACGAGACAGAGATCCGCCTACCTTAGAAGATATGCAGAAGATTGTCGTTAGTGTTGAGGCGAATCTGAACGATAAGAGAGCCCGGTTGAAAGCAGAGAAAAGAGTGACCATAAAGGAAGAGGCTTCCACATCTACATCCGAACAGCACTTGCTTCGGGAGATGGAAAAAATGATCAAAAGGATGACACTTGACAAACCAGAAACGCAGATTCGTAATCCAAACTACCGTGGCCAGCAGCAGCCACAGTTCAGAATTGAGCAGCGTGAACAAAGACCACAAGAGTCGGCAGCCCAGCAGCAGATTAAAACACCTCTTTTGTAGAATTTTGTGAGTCAATATTCAGATGATGATGATGATGTAGTAGGTGAGCAAAATCATTTCTTTACTCCCGACGATCTGCCTATTTACATTACTGATGATGAAGAGTATGGAGAAAGTTCAGTTGCACAGAAAGATGAGGATTTCATTTTAGCAAATGATGCAGATTTAGAGGAAGAATCAGATGAATATCAAAGAGGATATCTGAATGCTTTGTCCGCTCAACAGAAGCAATACTCATTGAGAAACCGATATGTGCCCATAAATCCAATTCAGAAACGAAAAGAAGCTTCAGCACCAAAGGCAGATTCACCGATACCACAGAAGAAAGGAAAAGAGACAATTGATCCCGCAGCTAGTAAAGTATCATCAGCAGAAAAGGTAAATCAGTCAAGTATAATGAAGGATAAGGCTGAAAAGAAGGAAGTTCCGGTCAAAGAAGTCGAAAGAGTTTCAGCATTTAGTTTGGAAAATGAAATTTCCAAATTAAAAGTATCTATTCCTTTGACAGAAATCATGAAGAACAGCAGCTACTGCGGTCAAGTCTCCAAAATTCTGAATTTTGATCCAATGTTTGACACGGTAAATGTTGAAGATGATCAGCCAGAATTGATTTTCGGGCCTGCATTAGATGGTGAGTCCCCTGACAGTGATGCTCCTCCATTTTATATCAGTTTGAAGTTGCATGAATATGTTTTGCACAATGCCATGTTCAATTCGGGTGCTTCGCACAATCTGATGCCAAAGGCGATCATGGAAAAGTTGGGACTAGACATTACAAGAAAATATCATGATTTGTATTCATTTGATTCCAGCCGTGTGAGGTGTATAGGACTCATCAAAGATTTGGTTGTAATCTTAGATCAAATTCCAACGAAGAATGTCTTAATGGATGTGGTTGTGGCGGACATTCCTCTGCGATTTGGAATGCTCCTTTCAAGATCTTGGGGAGCAAATTTGAAAGGTACACTTCAGTTAGATTTTTCCTATGCTACAATTCCAGTCTTCGGTCAAATGAGAAAGTTATATCGAGAGCAGAAGATGAAATACATGATAACCAGCAAGGAGAAGCCAATCAATCATCCTGTAAATTATGTACATACCGACTTAGAGTCGTTTGTGTTGCTTGCTGATAGTTTTAATGATATAGATAGTCAATTAGTTCAGGCAGAAGATATACCAGAAATCACTGAGAATTTTAGAGAAGTTCTGCAAAAATAAAGAAGAGAAAAACAAGCTACTATGGAGCAATCAGCTGAAGACAATGGGCAGAAAACAGGAAAAACAGAGCTGGCGCAATTTCAGCATTTAGAGGACGATGAAGATGGTCTTTGGACCATGGATTTTGATGGCGCAGTGGGTAGTGACGGTGCTAGAATTGGTGTTTGGATTCGTAGTCCATTTTCCGCTCCGGATAAGGTTCCAAGTAACGTGAGAGTGTGTTCCTACAAGCTAGCATTTGACTGTTCTAATAATGAAGTGGAATATGAGGCTCTAATTGCTGGCCTTAAGATTCTTAGAAAGCTGAAAGCGAAAAGGATTGCAGTCTATGGTGATTCAGAGTTGGTGATAAAGCAGGTTAAGGGTGAGTTTCAGGCCAAGCATCCTCGCATGAGGGCTTACCGTAATGCAGTTTTAGATATTCTGAAGTTATTTTCTGATCATACCTTGACATGTGTGCCTCGCATACAAAATGGTGTTGTTGATGGACTTGCTAAGGCAGCAAGCAATTTAAAAATTCCAATGAATTCCAGCAACAAGTTCGAGATTCATGTGAAACATCGCCCCACCGTTCCAGACAATCAGCGATGTTGGCAAGTCTTTCAGGATGATGAGGAGATTAGTGAATTTCTGCAGAATAAGGGTAAGTTTAAAGACACCTCCATAGATACAGAATTTGATGATGGCAGTGATGACATACAAATAAATCAAATGGAAGTGCTGCAACTCAAGGATAACATCATTCCTAAGGGATTGATTCCTTTGGAAGAGTTGTTTGATCAAGATGATGTAGCCCGCAAACCGACATTGAGGCCAACAGAAAAAGGTGTCGAAGAGGTAAATATTGGGACAGCTGAGAACCCCAAGATGGTAAAATTGCCAAAGTCATTGTCACCAAAGGTAAAGGCAGAATATGTGAAATTTTTGTCTTCATTTTCTGATGCGTTTGCGTGGGATTATTCAGATCTAAAAACATATGATACCAACATCATTCAGCATACTATCCCCATCAAACCAAATCAGAAGCCTTTTCGTCAAAAGTTGAGGAGAATCAATCCAAAGCTGCTACCATCGATCGAAAAAGAGGTAAACAGGTTGTATAAGTCAGGAATCATTGTGCCTATCCAATTTTCAGATTGGATATCAAATTTGGTGCCCGTGAGAAAGAAAACAGGTGAGATCCGTTTATGTATTGACTTCAGAAATTTGAATAAGGTATCATTAAAAGACAATTATCCGCTGCCAAAAATGGACCATATATTGCAGCGAGTAGTTGGAGCATCAAGGTTGTCACTACTCGACGGCTACTCAGGATACAATCAAATCTTAGTGCATGAAGATGATCGTGACAAGACTGCGTTCACCACTCCATGGGGAACGTTTCATTATGCAAAAATGCCATTTGGTTTGAAGAATGCAGGTGCCACCTTTCAGCATGCAATGGACATGGCTTTTTCCAACGAGAAAGATGTATTTTTGGTTGTTTACCTTGATGATTTAACTGTGTTTTCAAATTCTGATGAGGAACATTTATATCATTTGAAAATTGTTTTCCAGAAGTGCAGAAAATATGGCATTTCGCTGAATCCGAAAAAGAGCCTTTTCGCCATGGATGAAGGAAAGCTCCTTGGCCACATCATATCGAAAGATGGCATCCGAGTTGATCCTGCACGTGTTGAAGCCATACAGCAGATTGAACAGCCCCGGAACAAGAAAGAAATACAGTCATTTAATGGTAAAATGAATTTTCTGCGTCGTTTCATTCCAAATCTTGCAGAGCATGTTAGAGAAATCACGAACATGCTGAAAAAGGACAGTCAGGTAAAGTGGACAGAAGAGGCGGTGAAATCATTCAATTTGGTAAAGATAGCTCTTTCTTCAGCCCCTATTTTAATCAGCCCGGACTACACACAGGACTTCATTTTGTTTTCTTTTGCTTCTGAGCATACATTGGCAGCTGTTTTAATGCAGAAAAGGGATGGAGTTGAGAAGCCCATTGCTTTTTTCAGTCGGATTATAAGGGACGGAGCATTGAAATACAACATTATTGAGAAACAAGCACTTGCGCTTGTAAAGGCCTTGAAAAATTTATGTGTGTATATACTGCATTCCCACATTATAGCATACGTTCCTAACACAGCAGTTAAAGATGTTTTGGTACAGGCAGATCCAGAAGGAAGACGGGGTAAGTGGATCGCTGCGTTGTTAGAATACGATGTGGAGATTAAACCGACCAAGCTGATCAAAGGACAAGGACTCGCCAAGCTTATGGCTGAAACAAATCTGCATGCGCTAGATATAAATTTGATCGCTGCCATGTCCGATGAAGATGGGGAGAGTACGTCATTTCAGGTATCTGATATTTTTGTTTATTCCCCTTGGTATGCTGACATTTTATATGTGCTTCAGAATTTGTCTCCACCTCCCGGGATGCCTAGAATTAAAAGTACAACATTGAAGTTGAGAGCTGCAAAGTTTTGTATACTGAATTCTGCATTGTATTGGAAAGACCCTGGGGGAATGTTGTTGAATTGTTTGGTAGAAGAGGAAGCCAAAAGAGTTTTGGAGGACTTTCACAGAGGTGACTGCGGAGGCCATTTGTTTTGGAAGACCATAGCGAATAAGATTCTAAGGGTAGGGTATTATTGGCCTTCTTTGTTTTCAGATGTATATAAGGCTGTTAAGAATTGTCACGAGTGTCAAATTTTCGAAGGGAAGCAGAAACTACAGCCTTTGCCTCTCAAACCAATTGAATTTAGTGCACCATTTCAGCAGCGGGGATTGGATTTTATCGGGGAAATCCACCCAGCATCTTCCAGACAGCATAGATGGATATTGATAGCTACGGACTACTTCACAAAATGGATCGAGGCGATTCCCACTCGACAGGCCACGGATGCGGTAATTATCTCCTTTCTTGAAAATAATATTCTGTCACGTTTTGGGTGTCCTAGTAAGATAATCACAGATAATGCAGCGGCCTTCAAGTCTAAGAGAATGGTTGAATTTTGCTATAAGTACAATATCAGCCTGGGACAAAAGACTGCCTACCATCCGCAAGGGAATGGTCTGGCGGAATCTTCAAATAAGTCCTTGGTGAATATCATCAAGAAATTGCTGGAAATCAATAAAAAGGGCTGGCTCAAGAAATTAGTGAATGCATTGTGGGCTGATAGAGTAAGTCAGAAAAAGTCTATTGGCATGTCTCCTTTCGAGTTGGTGTACGGAATAGACACGGTTTTTCCTACTTCGCTTGCTGTCCCGGTAGTCAAATTACTTCAGGAAGCCGGTAGTGAGGAAGATCCCATGCAACGGAGGATTAATCATATGATTCATTTACAGCAGACACGGGAGGAGGTATTTAAAAATACTTTCAAGTTGCAGGAGCGTATAAATAAGATCTATGATAGAAACGCAAAAGCAGATAAGTTTCAGCTAGATGAGGTGGTTTTGAAGTGGGATGCTTGGAATGAAGATAAGGGAAAGCACGGAAAATTTGAAAATTTATGGAAGGGTCCTTTTAAGATTGCAGCGTATCGTGGTCAAAACGCCTTTCTTCTCAACGAAATGAATGGAGATGATTGTCCTGGAGGGCCGATCAATGGTCGGCTGCTAAAGCGATATCACTTCTGAGTATTTTCTGCTGATTTCATCATCATTGTATATATCGTTTTACTTCTGTTTTATTGCAAGTGTGTATTGATATCTCATCTTCAGTCTGGGGCCCGGAGCGAAGGCTATAATTCTGGAGATGGAGGTTAGTCGGTTTGAAGTTTGTCAAGTCAGTTTTATCAGTCTTTTCGGTTTAAAAAATCGAGTCAGTTTTGGTCAAGTTTCAGTCAGTTTTCAGTCAAGTTTGCATTCAATAAATATGTCAAAAGTTTTTGTTTTATCTATTGAAATAATGACTCCATCGCCCAATGGATGAAGGCACTGTCTAACTCCCCCAGATATCTGCCGTTCTTGGCATCTCCTCGGAGCCACCATCCCCATTGGAGCCAATGTTAGAGTCGGTCCTTACAGCCCTCCGTCAGAGATCTTTTCGCTTTTTGCATATCATTCTTAGGTGTCTCGCTTGTTCCACTTCGTTTCATTTCACTAGGAGCATGCCATTGACTGACGAGGGGGTCTGCTTGTCTTGTGTTTCCTCATGCTTGTACCTGCAGGGCTAATTAGAATTCCTTAAAAAAAAATCACTGAAGTTCATGGTCATTTCATTCATGGTCATAAATGATTAGTTTCATTAAAAAGAGTCTTTAGTCTTAAAGTCTAGGGTTTTCAGTCTTTAGCATATATGTAATAAAAGCCCGCAGGCCATGAGGTTGGTTTCGAAAGATTTTTGTTTCATATTTTTATTATCAAAAGTATTTGTAGACATTTCTAGCCCAAAACTCTGTTTTGGAACTAGAAATTGTCTAATTTCATGTTTGTAATAATTGTATTTATTTCATCATAAGAAACTTTAGAGCAAGCCTCTCATATTTTCCAAAGCCAAGTGCCGCATCCCTGCAAAATTCAACAAAGTATTATCAGTCCAAGACTCAGAAAAAGCAAGAGAAAGTCAAAGAACAGCATTGTATTAAATGACCAAATGACAAAGTGCCGAAACATTATAAAAGTGGGTTAGCAAACAAATTTAAAATCAAATCTGATTTTATAGGATATTTTTCTTCATATATAAGCCATGGAAAATCATCCATTTCCAACAATTATCAAGGCAGAAGTCGAATTTGTGAAGTGGAGGGCCGAAGATGTGTTTTGCAGAGCCGTGGACTGGATTGAAGGTGCGCGCTACCCATACAGGAGGCGCGCTACCCATACAAGGGGCGCTACGCATATAGCATCCCCAGCCCTTGCAAAAGAACAAGGGCGCTACGCGTATGGTGCGCACTACGAGTTGGGCAGGGGCGCTACCCATATAGTGACAGAGCCAAAAAATTTTGTCCTTGCGTCCGATTTCGAGCTCAAACGCCTCCATCAACTTGCAAGTAGGTTTTTGAACATTGCTCAGTGATTTTTGAACAGGGTTTTGGTATTTTTCAAGTGGGAAATTAGTGAGTTTGATGTGGAAAGAGGAGAAATCTATAAACCCTATGTTCATAGCAAATTCAATTCTCAGGGTTTTAAAAGATATATGACAGTCTTGTGAAGGGTTTGTAAACTTTTGTGATTGGTATATATGCTCATGCCTGTATTACTTGTGGCGCCCTGGCACATTATGTAAATCATCCTCATGCCTTTTCTTTGCCATTTTACCAATGCTGCCACGTCCTTTCATGTTTTCACATAGTCTCATGTTGACTTATCCATATCCTCCATCGCCATAATATTACCACTGTTGTCATTTCTATTGTTTCATTGCCACTGTCTCCTATTGACAAACACAGTCCTTTGACAAATCCTTGGCGAGTATTGCAAAGGCTGTACCATACATTACACTGTCTACTCATTTGTCAAAATTTTCTTGTGATCAAAACAGAGACTGTTTTTATGCCACTAAAACAGAGCTATTACCACTGTCACTTGTTTTCTTGTGATGCTTTGGTACATATGCAGCATATTTGGGTTTTGAGCATACATTGAAACTTTGTTTTCACTACACCTATATCAGCATACATATTGCAGACATTTTGTTTTCGAAGCCATGTCAGAGACAGATTCAGTTTATGAGCAGGAGTCTGACAGTGATTACACAGCAAAGGGTAATGTGCCACAGAGGCCTCACAAAGGTGGCAAAGGTGGTAAACATCTCAGGGAGGAGCCTACTTCTTTAGCTCAATTCCAGGCATGTCCGCTTGCAATGGATTGTTTTCGGTATCAGTCATGTTTTCGATACTGTGAGATGATTTCACAAACCCAATTTCATCGTGAACTGGCTCGTCTATTTTTTCTACATTTACATGATGGTTGTGTAAACCTCCCCGGAGTAGATTTCATTCTGTCACCAATGACTATTGCTTAGGCCACTGGCATACCAAATATAGGAGAGGAATGGAATAAACGTCAGCAGTTAGAGAAATTCCACAATGGGCCATACATCAAACCTGGGTATATGAGGCACCTGAGCAGGGTTTTTCCTTTCAGATTCCTGAAGGATGAGTTTGCACCACTGATGAAACTCATCATTCGGTATTTCAGTTGCGAGGGCAGATTCTCACGTCTCTATGCGTACCATGTCCGTTTGTTGATGCATTTCACAAGAGTACGTATGATGAACATTCCGTACTTCATGTATCACAACATAGAGAGGATGATGATTTTTGTACAGAAGAAGACCCCAGCACAGCAGCATAGAAGTATATATCATTACGCTCCGATCAAGATCGTAGTTGTACATCAGTTGACACAGCAGGGCATCACTTGGGAGGATTTCATCTCCCGTGACTTCTTCACAGCGCCACAGCCGCCTCTCGAGATAGTTCGTGATGAGGGAGAGCCTTCACATCAGCCTAACATCCCTGAGGTTGAGCTTATCAGTGCTCCATTGTATGTGACATACCATCGAGGCCATAGGGCCTTATTTGCAGCTACACGGCGAGTATTATCTCCCCCCGGGGTGGAAGGGGTCTCGCCGACTCCATCAGCAGAGCGAGTATTATCTCAACATGATGTGGAAGGGGTCTCGCCTTCTTCTTCAGTATAGGTACAGATCCAGGACAGGGGCAAGAATCCCATGCATGATGAGGGCCCTTCAGGAGGCCGGGTCACTGATTTCACGATCATTGATGTTGATGCGAGCTCTCCTAGCTCGAGACTGAAAGAGATCATCCAGGAGCAAAAGGCCGAGAATGACACGCTAAAAGAGAAATTGTAGCGAGCTCAGTGGGTGATAAACTACCTGGAGCAGCGCAACAAACAACTAGAGGATGAGCACACACTTTATGAGCTGCGGCGAATCCGTGAGGATCGACAATTGGCCTGGAAGAGACCAGGCGATATGACACCGGTTGATCGAGATTCTTGCCTCACGCATGTTAAGATTCATCTAGAGAAGTTGTTGGCAAAGGCCAATAGAGAAAAAGACATGCTTCGTCACATGAAAGGTCATTATTGGGCCCGCATGCACGTCTGCAAAGCAAGAATGAAGATTTTGAAGAGGAGGTTGAGCGAAGCACTAAAACGGCGGAAAAGGCCTGATCCACTCCAGATTTTGGCCGAGGCTTCATTGGTTGGAAATGATACATGATGGAGGGTCTTCTCTCCGAATTTGAGCAAATTCGGAGAAATTTTTGTCATTTTGAAATATTTTGGTCCAAAAACATATTTTTCAGCTATACGAGAAGCGCGTCGATATGCTCACTTTTGTTTGGGACACTTGCTGAAGGAAAAATTTTTATTTTTGGGTTTTTCATGGTAAGTTATGCGTGTTCAGGTATTTCTGAAGCATTTCATCAGGTTCTGGATGGTCAAAAGGCCCAAAAACACCATGAAAACCACCTTGCTGCCACCTTTTGCACCAGCAGGAAGTACTTCTGGGAGAATGAAGTTTTGGAGGGTCAAATGAGCTCCAAATTTGGAAATTCCACTTGGGTTGGATAGCCAACATCCAGGGATTTCCAACGAACTATCATGAGCTCAATTTGGATGACGGGAAGTGCTCAAAAATGAGGCTGAAAGGTGCGCTACGCGTATGGCTCAGGGGCGCTACGCACATGGATTTTTGGTCAATTTTTCACCTTCCAGCTCAGAATTTCGGCCAGATTGGACCAGTTTTGCTTGTGGATGTAATTTTTGAGTTTTCATGATGTAAATTGAGGGTTGGCATGTAATTCTGGCTCACTTTTACCTATTCTAGAAAATTCACTCTCAAAAAAGTGAAAATCAAGTAAATGAATCAGTTTCCACTCTTTTAGAGGCAAGTTGTTAGCTGCCTAGATTTTAGCTCCTTGATTAGAATTTGGTTGAAACTGATCCATGAAGAAGGAATTTGACCCCTAGAGGCATGGGAGGGGGTTAGAGTGATCTATATATTGTAATTTCTAAGACACTTTCATGGTTGGACTCTTGGGAGAACTTTGGCACACTATTGTACATATTTTTCATATTTTGGCTAAGGAAAGATCAGAGGTTTTGCGGCACCTGTTGGGATTCTTGTGGCTTTCAGTTCTTGATGGTGTTTTCTCTCAGTTTATTGTAATTTCTTTCATGTTTAATGTATGCCATTCCCTTCTTATGCTTCTCAAACTAAATGAATGAGTAAATGAGGTTGAATCCATTGATTTCAGTGCTCTGCCTTTGAATTTGTTTAGTTTTACATGTTTTCGCCTGTTTGGAGAGGATCCATGTTCTCCCTTGCCCTCTTCAGCTCCTTGTCGTTCTGATCCATCCATATACCCGATCAAAAGCATCAAGACTACTGCCTACCTCGCCCCAACTCGAATTCTGCAAAGATCTGGCCTTATCCCCGGACCCAAAATTGTTTTTCCCATTTTTTCAACAAAAACCCAAAAAATCAAAATCAAACTTTTCTATCTCTTTACTAGCCTAAAATCAGTATTCATTATAAGTCATCTCAGCCCCTTTGAATATCTTTTGCCGAGATAGACCCGGAGAGAGCCCTCTCCTGTCCTCGTAGGGCTAGCTACGAGGCTGAGCGTGGTTTGATGTAGCCTTGAGTTTTACCTTATTTTAGCCTAAGGTAGATTTGAGCGCTAACATAGTGGCGACCATACTGGGGAAAAATCTCAATGGTTTGCTTGTTGATGTGTTCGTTTCATGAGTCTTAGACGGAGTCTGAAGTCACGCCAGGTAGCTTTCGAAACGCTTTTTCCATGCATAAGCGGAAGTAGATAAACGCTGCTTCAGTCGATCTCCGGTAAGCTTGTGAATGCAGCACTTGATTTGCAAATCACCCCAGTATACTTGTTCGTTCTAGACCTTTGGATGATTGAGTCTAGAAGTCGATAGGCTGAAGATAATTGATTGTGTTCCTTGAAATTTTTCCCAAATAGATCAATACACTGGCTTCAAGAAGGAATACTAGGTCAAATCCTGACCCTAATCCACCAACGATATTTGAAAATCCAAATCTGATTCCTAGGATCCTTAGAAGACAAGGAAGTCAAGAAAGTTCTGAAAGAGAAAGTCAAGTGAGTTCTGGAAGTTCCAGATCACTTTCTAGATCTGCTTCCTGTCCTGTGAAAATTATATATGTTGATGAAATTCCTTTTGATGAAAGATTTGAAACATCCTTATTTGTAAATTTTTCTGAAACTGAGTTATCAAGATTAGTTCTGGATCCATTTTTTTTTGAAGATTTGCAATTTAGATTTGTTTCATATCACTTGGAAAGACAGTTGCAAGATTCCATTGTGGCTACCAACATTCCCGAATTCACTGAATCTGCTTCACAAACTCTTGGGCCATCTGAAGTTGCATCTAGTTCACAGACCCCCACTGAACCTTCCTTTATCCCTACCATTCCGGTTCAGCCTGAGATTTCTGATCAGCAATCAGTAATAGTTTCTCCTCCGTCTCCACCGCATACACCTCATTCACCTATTGCTCCCAGTCCTCTTGTTTCTCCTAGACAGCAGATTATAAATCCGCCAAGAGTCATGGCAGCCAGATTTGCACCTCTTGCTTTGCCGGCCAATTTAGATCCTATGCCTGCTGATTACCAGAGCAAGATTCCCATATTTGATGGCACACCACAGAGTATATCAGCTCAGCAGCATATTGTCCGAATGACAGACTTTTTGGACCTGCATGAAGTTGATGCAGAAAATGTTTCAATGAGATTGTTTGCCCAGACTTTTGGAGGAGAGGTTCGTAAATGGTTCAGAGCTCTACAGGCCAGGAGTATCAATACATTTCAAGAGCTTCGGACACAATTTTTAGATCGATGGGAGATGAAAAAAGATCCACTGCAGATCACTTCAGAGTATACAAACATCAAGCGTAATCCTGGTGAGTCCGTTCAGGATTATATTATCAGATTCAATACAGTGTATAATGAAATTCCAGATGACTTAAGACTGTCTAAAAAGTCATCTCTTCTTAAATTACCGGATGGTTTTGATTCGGAGATGGCTTATTCTCTACGAGACAGAGATCCGCCTACCTTAGAAGATATGCAGAAGATTGCTGTCAGTGTTGAGGCGAATCTGAACGATAAGAGAGCCCGGTTGAAAGCAGAGAAAAGAGTGACCATAAAGGAAGAGGCTTCCACATCTACATCCGAACAGCACTTGCTTCGGGAGATGGAAAAAATGCTCAAAAGGATGACACTTGACAAACCAGAAATGCAGATTCGTAATCCAAACTACCATGGCCAGCAGCAACCACAGTTCAGAATTAAGCAGCATGAACAAAGACCACAAGAGCCGGCAGCCCAGCAGCAGATTAAAACACCTCTTTTGCAGAATTTTGTGAGTCAAGATTCAGACGATGATGATGATGTAGTAGGTGAGAAAAATCATTTCTTTACTCCCGACGATCTGCCTATTTACATTACTGAGGATGAAGAATATGGAGAAAGTTCAGCTGCACAGAAAGATGAGGATTTCATTTTAGCAAATGATGCAGATTTAGAGGAAGAGTCAGATGATTACCAAAGAGGATATTTGAATGCCTTGTCCGCTCAACAGAAGCAATACTCATTGAGAAACCGAGATGTGCCCATAAATCCAATTCAGAAACGAAAAGAAGCTTCAGCACCAAAGGCAGATTCACCGATACCACAGAAGAAAGGAAAAGAGACAATTGATCCCGCAGCTAGTAAAGTATCATCAGCAGAAAAAGTAAATCAGCCAAACATAGTGAAAGACAAGGCTGAAAAGAAGGAAGTTCCGGTCAAAGAGGTTGAGAAAGTTTCAGCATTTAGTTTGGAAAATGAAATTTCCAAATTAAAAATATCTATTCCTTTGACAGAGATCATGAAAAACAGCAGCTACCGCGGTCAAGTCTCCAAAATTCTGAATTTTGATCCAATGTTCGATACGGTAAATGTTGAGGATGATCAGCCAGAATTGATTTTCGGGCTTGCATTAGATGGTGAGTCCCCTGACAGTGATGTTCCTCCCTTTTATATCAGTTTGAGGTTGCATGAATATGTTTTTCACAATGCCATGTTCGATTCGGGTGCTTCGCATAATTTGATGCCAAAGGCGATCATGGAAAAGTTGGGACTAGACATTACACGAAAATATCATGATTTGTATTCATTTGATTCCAGCCGTGTGAGGTGTATAGGACTCATCAAAGATTTGGTTGTAAGCTTAGATCAAATTCCAGCGAAGAATGTCTTAATGGATGTGGTTGTGGCAGACATTCCTCCGCGATTTGGAATGCTCCTTTCAAGATCTTGGGGAGCAAAGTTGAAAGGTACACTTCAGTTAGATTTTTCCTATGCTACAATTCCAGTCTTCGGTCAAATGAGAAAGTTATATCGAGAGCAGAAGATGAAATACATGATAACCAGCAAGGAGAAGCCAATCAATCATCCTGTAAATTATGTACATACCGACTTAGAGTGATTTGTGTTGCTTGCTGATAGTTTTAATGATATAGATAGTCAACTAGTTCAGGTGGAAGATATACCAGAAATCACTGAGAATTTTAGAGAAGTTCTGCAAAAAGAAAGAAGAGAAAAGCAAGCTACTGTGGAGCAATCAGCTAAAGACAATGGGCAGAAAACAGGAAAAACAGAGCTGGCACAATTTCAGCATTTAGAGGATGATGAAGATGGTCTTTGGACCATGGATTTTGATGGCGCTTTGGGTAGTGATGGTCCTGGAATTGGTGTTTGGATTCGTAGTCCGTTTTCCGCTCCAAATAAGGTTCCAAGCAATGTGAGAGTGTGTTCTTACAAGCTAGCATTTGACTGTTCTAATAATGAAGCGGAATATGAGGCTCTAATTGCTGGCCTTAAGATTCTTAGAAAGCTGAACGCGAAAAGGATTGCAGTCTATGGTGATTCAGAGTTGGTGATAAAGCAAGTTAAGGGTGAGTTTCAGGCCAAGCATCCTCGCATGAGGGCTTATCGCAATGCAGTTTTAGATATTCTGAAGTTATTTTCTGATCATACTTTGACATGTGTGCCTCGCATAAAAAATGGTGTTGCTAATGGACTTGCTAAGGCAGCAAGGAATTTAAAAAGCCCAATGAATTCTAGCAACAAGTTCGAGATTCATGTGAAACACCGCCGCACCGTTCCAGACAATCAGCGGTGTTGGCAAGTCTTTCAGGATGACGATGAGATTAGTGATTTTCTGCAGAATAAGGGTAAGTTTGAAGACACCTCCATAGATACAGAACATGATGATGGTAATGATGATATACAAATAAATCAAATGGAAGTACTGCAACTTAAAGATAACATCATTCCTAAAGGATTGATTCCTTTGGAGGAACTCTTTGACCAAGATGATGTAGCCCGCAAACCGACATTGAGGCCGACTGAAAAAGGTGTTGAAGAGGTTAATATTGGGACAGCTGAGAATCCCAAGATGGTAAAGTTATCAAATTCATTGTCACCAAAGGTAAAGGCAGAGTATGTGAAATTGTTGTCTTCATTTTCTGATGCTTTTGCGTGGGATTACTCAGATCTAAAACCATATGACACTAATATCATTTAGCATACCATCCCCATTAAACCAAATCAAAAGCCTTTCCGTCAAAAGTTGAGGAGAATCAATCCAAAGCTGCTACCATCGATTGAAAAAGAGGTAAACAGGTTGTATAAGTCAGGAATCATTGTGCCTATCCGATTTTCAGATTGGATATCAAATTTGGTGCCCGTCAGAAAGAAAACAGGTGAGATACGTTTATGTATTGATTTCAGAAATTTGAATAAGGTATCATTAAAAGACAATTATCCGCTGCCAAAAATGGACCATATATTGCAGCGAGTAGTTGGAGCATCAAGGATGTCACTACTCGATGGCTATTCAGGATACAATCAAATCTTAGTGCATGAAGATGATCGTGACAAGACTTCGTTCACCACCCCATGGGGAACGTTTCATTATGCAAAAATGCCGTTTGGTTTGAAGAATGCAGGTGCCACCTTTCAGAGTGCAATGGATATGGCTTTTTCCAACGAGAAAGATGTATTTTTGGTTGTTTACCTTGATGATTTAACTGTGTTTTCAAATTCTGATGAGGAACATTTATATCATTTGAAAATAGTTTTCCAGAAGTGCAGAAAATATGGCATTTCGCTGAATCCGAAAAAGAGTCTTTTTGCCATGGATGAAGGCAAGCTCCTTGGCCACATCATATCGAAAGATGGCATTCGTGTTGACCCTGCACATGTTGAAGCCATTCTGCAGATTGAACAGCCCCGGAACAAGAAAGAAATACAGTCATTTAATGGTAAAATGAATTTTCTGCGTCGTTTCATTCCAAATCTTGCAGAACATCTTAGAGAAATCACGAACATGCTGAAAAAGGACAGTCAGGTAAAGTGGACAGAAGAGGCGGTGAAATCATTCAATTTGGTAAAGTTAGCTCTTTCTTCGGCCCCTATCTTAATCAGCCTGGAGATTAAACCGACCAAGCTGATCAAAGGACAAGGACTCGCCAAGCTTATGGCTGAAACAAATATGCATGCGATAGATATAAATTTGATCGCTGCCATGTCCGATGAAGATGAGGAGAGTACGTCATTTCAGGTATCTGATATTTTTTTTTCTTCCCCTTGGTATGCTGAAATTTTATACGTGCTTCAGAATTTGTCTCCACCTCCCGGGATGCCTAGAAATAAAAGTAGAACATTGAATTTGAGAGCTGCAAAGTTTTGTATACTGAATTCTGCATTGTATTGGAAAGACCCTGGGGGAATGTTGTTGAATTGTTTGGTAGAGGAGGAAGCCAAAAGAGTTTTGGAGGACTTTCACAGAGGTGACTGCGGAGGCCATTTGTTTTGGAAGACCACAGCGAATAAGATTCTAAGGGCAGGGTATTATTGGCCTTCTTTGTTTTCTGATGTATATAAGGCTGTTAAGAATTGTCACGAGTGTCAAATTTTCGAAGGGAAGCAGAAACTACAGCCTTTGCCTCTCAAACCAATTGAATTTAGTGCAACATTTTAGCAGTGGGGATTGGATTTTATCGGGGAAATCCACCCAGCATCTTCCGGACAACATAGATGGATATTGACAGCTACGGACTACTTCACAAAATGGATCGAGGCGATTCCCACTCGACAGGCCACGGATGCGGTAATTATCTCTTTTCTTGAAAATAATATTCTGTCATGTTTTGGGTGTCCTAGTAAGATAATCACAGATAATGCAGCGGCCTTCAAGTCTAAGAGGATGGTTGAATTTTTCTATAAGTATAATATCAGCTTGGGACATTCGACCGCCTACCATCCGCAAGGAAATGGCTTGGCGGAATCTTCAAATAAGTCCTTGGTGAATATCATTAAGAAATTGCTGGAAATCAATAAAAAGGGCTGGCACAAGAAATTAGTGAATGCACTGTGGGCTGATAGAGTAAGTCAGAAAAATTCTATTGGCATGTCTCCTTTCGAGTTGGTGTACGGAATAGACACGGTTTTTCCTACTTCGCTTGCTGTCCCGGTAGTCAAATTACTTCAGGAAGCCGGTAGTGAGGAAGATCCCATGCATCGGAGGATTAATCAGATGATTCATTTACAGCAGAAAAGGGAGGAGGTATTTCAAAATACTTTCAAGTTGCAGGAGTGTATAAAGAAGATCTATGACAGAAAGGCAAAAGCAGATAAGTTTCAGCTAGATGAGGTGGTTTTGAAGTGGGATGCTTGGAATGAAGATAAGGGAAAGCACGGAAAATTTGAAAATTTATGGAAGGGTCCTTTTAAGATTGCAGCGTATCGTGGTCAAAACGCCTTTCTTCTCAAGGAAATGAATGGAGATGATTGTCCTGGAGGGCCGATCAATGGTCGGCTGCTAAAGAGATATCACTTCTGAGTATTTTCTGTTGATTTCATCATCATTGTATATATCGTTTTACTTCTGTTTTATTGCAAGTGTGTACTGATATCTCATCTTCAGTCTGGGGCCCGGAGCGAAGGTTATAATTCTGGAGATGGAGGTTAGTCGGTTTGAATTTTGTCAAGTCAGTTTTATCAGTCTTTTCTGTTTAAAAAATCAAGTCAGTTTTGGTCAAGTTTCAGTCAGTTTTCAGTCAAGTTTGCAGTCAATAAATATGTCAAAAGTTTTTGTTTTATCTATTGAAATAATGACTCCATCGCCCAATGGATGAAGGCACTGTCTGACTCCCCCAGAGATCTGCCGTTCTTGGCATCTCCTCGGAGCCACCATCCCCATTGGAGCCAATGTTAGAGTCGGTCCTTACAGCCCTCCGTCAGAGATCTTTTCGCTTTTTGCATATCATTCTTATGTGTCTCGCTTGTTCCACTTCGTTTCATTTCACTAGGAGCATGCCATTGACTGATGAGGGGGTCTGCTTGTCTTTTGTTTCCTCATGCTTGTACCTGCAGGGCTAATTAGAATTCCTTAAAAAAAAATCACTGAAGTTCATGGTCATTTCATTCATGGTCATAAATGATTAGTTTCGTTAAAAAGAGTCTTTAGTCTTAAAGTCTAGGGTTTTCAGTCTTTAGCATATATGTAATAAAAGCCCACAGGCCATGAGGTTGGTTTCGAAAGATTTTTGTTTCATATTTTTATTATCAAAAGTATTTGTAGACATTTCTAGCCCAAAACTCTGTTTTGGAACTAGAAATTGTCTAATTTCATGTTTGTAATAATTGTATTTATTTCATCATAAGAAACTTCAGAGCAAGCCTCTGATCTTTTCCAAAGCCAAGTGCCGCATCCCTGCAAAATTCAACAAAGTATTATCAGTCCAAGACTCAGAAAAAGCAAGAGAAAGTCAAAGAACAACATTGTATTAAATGACCAAATGACAAAGTGCCGAAACATTATAAAAGTGGGTTAGCAAACAAATTTAAAATAAAATCTGATTTTATAGGATATTTTTCTTCATATATAAGCCATGGAAAATCATCCACTTCCACCAATTCTCAAGGCAGAAGTCGAATTTGTGAAGTGGAGGGCCGAAGACGTGTTTTGCAGAGCCGTGGAATGGATTGAAGGTGCGCGCTACCCATACAGGAGGCGCGCTACCCATATAAGGGGCGCTACGCATATAGCATCCCCAGCCCTTGCAAAATAACACGGGCGCTACGCGTATGGTGCGCGCTATGCGTTGGGCAGGGGCGCTACCCATATAGTGACAGAGCCAAAACATTTTGTCTTTGCGTCCGATTTCGAGCTCAAACGCCTCCATCAACTTGCAAGTAGGTTTTTGAACATTGCTCAGTGATTTTTGAACAGGGTTTTGGTATTTTTAAAGTGGGAAATTAGTGAGTTTGATGTGGAAAGAGGAGAAATCTATAAACCCTATGTTCATAGCAAATTCAATTCTCAGGGTTTTAAAAGATATATGACAGTCTTGTGGAAGGTTTGTAAAATTTTGTGATTGGTATATATGCTCATGCCTGTATTGCTTGTGGCACCCTGGCACATTATGTAAATCATCCTCATGCCTTTTCTTTTCCATTTTACCAATGTTGCCACGTCCTTTCATGTTTTCACATAGTCTCATGTTGACTTATCCATATCCTCCATCGCCATAATATTACCACTGTTGTCATTGCTATTGTTTCATTGCCACTGTCTCCTATTGACAAACACAGTCCTTTGACAAATCCTTGACGTGTTGCAAAAGGTTTGTACCATGCATTACCTTTGTCTATGTTTGTCAAAATTTTCTTGCTCAGTCAAAAGCAGAGGGTGTTTTTATGCCACTAAAACGAGCTATTACTTGTCACTTGTTTTCTTGTGATACTTTGGTACATATGCGGCATATTTGGAGTTTTGAACTTACATTGAAACTTTGTTTTCACTACACCTATATCAACATACATATTGCAGACATTTTGTTTTCGAAGCCATGTCAGAGACGGATTCAGTTTATGAGCAGGAGTATGACAGTGATTCCACAGCAGAGGTAATGTGCCACGGAGGCCTCACAAAGGTGGCAAAGGTGGTAAGCATCTCAGGGAGGAGCCTACTTCTTTGGCTCAATTGCAGGCTTGTCCGCTTGCAATGGATTGTTTTCGGTATCAGTCATGTTTTCGATACTGTGAGATGATTTCACAAACCCAGCATCATCGTGAACTGGCTCGTCT
Organism: Pinus albicaulis; assembly: GCA_034641835.2. Lineage (NCBI taxonomy): Eukaryota > Viridiplantae > Streptophyta > Pinopsida > Pinales > Pinaceae > Pinus > Pinus albicaulis. The sequence goes on from JAXQQM020082657.1 coordinate 27,778, forward strand.
ATTTGTTCTACATTTACATGATGGATGTGTAAACCTCGCCGGAGTAGATTTCATTCTGTCACCAGAGACTATTGCTCAGGCCAACGGCATACCAAATATAGAGAGAATGGAATAAACGTCGGCCAGTTGAAAATTCCACTATGAGCCATACATCAAACACAGGTATATGAGGCACGAAGCGGGGTTTTCCTTTGATTTACGAAGGATGAGTTTGCACCAACGGTAGAAACTCATCATTAGGTATTTGATTACGAAGAGCGGTCTCGCGTCTCTGTCGTACCATGTCGTTTGGTGATACATTTTAGGTACGTATGATGAACATTCCGTACTTCATGTATCGCAACATAGAGAGGATGATGATTTTTGTACAGAAGAAGACCCCAGCACAACAACATAGAAGTATATATCATTACGCTCCGATCAAGATCGTAGTTGTACATCAGTTGACACAGCAGGGCATCACTTGGGAGGATTTCATCTCCCGTGACTTCTTCACAGTGCCACAGCCGCCTCTCAAGATAGTTCGTGATGAGGGAGAGCCTTCCATCAGCCTAACATCCCTGAGATTGAGCTTATCAGTGCTCCATTGTATGTGACATACCAGCGAGGCCACAGGGCCTTATTTGCAGCTACACGGCGAGTATTATCTCCACCCGGGGTGGAAGGGGTCTCGCCGACTCCATCAACAGAGCGAGTATTATCTCCACATGATGTGGAAGGGGTCTCGCCTTCTTCTTCGATGTAGCTACGGATCCGAGACGAGGGCGAGCGCACGCGGTGAGGGCCCATCAGGAGGCCGGGACACGGATTTCACGATCATTGATGTTGATGCGAGCTCTCCTAGCTCAAAGCTGAAAGAGATCATCCAGGAGAAAAAGGCCGAGAATGACACGCTGAAAGAGAAATTGCAGAGGGCTCAGTGGGTGATAGACTACCTGGAACAGTGCAACAAACAGCTAGAGGATGAGCATACACTTTATGAGCTGCGGTGAATCCGTGAGGATCGACAATTGGCCCGGAAGAGACCTGGTGATATGACACCAGCTGATCGAGATTCTTACCTCACGCATGTTAACATCCATCTGGAGAAATTGTTGGCAAAGGCCAATAGAGACAAAGACATGCTTCGTCACATGAAAGGTCATTATTGGGCTCGCATGCATGTCTGCAAAGCAAAAATGAAGATTCTGAAGAGGAGGTTGAGCAGAGCACTAAAACGGCAGAAAAGGCCTGATCCACTCCGGATTTTGGCCGAGGCTTCATTGGATGGGCATGATACATGATGGAGGGTCTTTGCTCTAAATTTGAGCAAATTCGGAGAAATTTTTGTCATTTTGAAATATTTTGGTCTCAAAACAGATTTTTCAGCTATACAAGTAGCGCGTCGACGCGCTCGCTTTTGTTTGGGACACTTGCTGAAGGAAAACTTTATATTTTTGGGTTTTTCATGGTAAGTTATGCATGCTCACGTATTTCCGAAGCATTTCATCAAGTTCTGGATGATCAAAAGGCCCAAAAACACCATGAAAACCACCTTGCTGCCACCTTTTGCACCAGCAGGAAGTACTTCTGGGAGAATGAAGTTTTGGAGGGTCAAATGAGCTCCAAATTTGGAAATTCCACTTGGGTTGGATAGCCAACATCCAGGGATTTCCAACGAACTATCATGAGCTCAATTTGGATGACGGGAAGTGCTCAAAAATGAGGCTGAAAGGTGCGCTACGCGTATGGCTCAGGGGCGCTACGCACATGGATTTTTGGTCAATTTTTCACCTTCCAGCTCAGAATTTCGGCCAGTTGGACCAGTTTTGATTGTGGATGTAATTTTTGAGTTATCTTGATGTAATTTTGTGGTTTTAATGTAACTTTGACTCACTTTTACCTATTCTAGAAGATTCACTCACAAAAAGTGAAAATCAAGTAAATGAATCAGTTTCCTTCCTTTTAGAGGCAAGTTGTTTGGCTGCCTAGATTTTAGCTCCTTGTTTAGAATTGGTTGAAACTGCTCCTAGAAGGAGGAATTCGACCCCTAGAGGCATGGGAAGGGGTTAGGATGGTCTATATGATGTAATTTCTGAGACATTCTACAGGTTGGACTGGTTGGACTCTTGGGAAAAGTTTGGCACACTATTGTACATATTTTTCACATTTTGGCTAAGGAAAGATCAGAGGTTTTGCAGCACCTGTTGGGATTCTTGTGGCTTTCAGTTCTTGATGGTGTTTTCTCTCAGTTTATTGTAATTTCTTTCATGTTTAATGTATGCCATTCCCTTCTTATGCTTCTGAAACTAAATGAATGAATAAATGAGGTAGAATCCATTGATTTCAGTGCTCTGCCTTTAAATTTGTTTAGTTTTACATGTTTTCGCCTGTTTGGAGAGGATTCATGTTCTCCCTTGCCCTCTTCAGGTCCTTTTCATTCTGATCCATCCATACACATAATCAAAAGCATCAATACTACGCACTGCCTGTTTGAGCTGGGATTTCTACAAAGATGGGCATACATCACACGGACCCGAAAATTGTTTTTGTTTTTCAACGAGCAAAAATCAAAATCAAAATTTCCTATCTCTTTACTAGCCTAAAATCAGTATTCATTGTTCATTATAAGTCATCTCAGCCCCTTTGAAGATCCTTTGCCGAGATAGACCCAGAGAGAGCCCTCTCCTGTCCTCATAGGGCTAGCTACGAGGCTGAGCGTGGTTTGATGTAGCCTTGAGTTTTACCTTATTTCAGCCTAAGGTATATTTGAGCGCTAACATAGTGGCTACCATACTGGGGAAAAATCTCAATGGTTTGCTTGTTGATGTGTTTGTTTCATGAGTCTTAGACGGAATCTGAAGTCACGCCAGGTAGCTTTCGAAACGCTTTTGCCATGCATAAGCGGAAGTAGATAAACGCTGCTTCAGTCGATCTCTGGTAAGCTTGTGAATGCAACACTTGATTTGCAAATCACCCCAGTATATTTGTTCATTCTATACCATTGGATGATTTAGTCTAGAAGTCGATAGGCTGAAGATAATTGATTGTGTTCCTTGAAATTTTTCCCGAATAGATCAATACACTGGCTTCAAGAAGGCATACTAGGTCAAATCCGGAGAAAGCCTAATCCTACTTGGAAATATTTGAAAATCCCAATCTGATTCTAGGATTCTTATAAGACAAGAAGTCGAAAGTTAGAAGAAAGTCAAGAGAGTTGCGGAAGTTCCGGATCGCTACAGATAACATCTTTATCTGTGAAAAATTATATGTGTTGACGAAATTCCTTTTTGATGAACGATTTGAAACATCCTTATTTGTAAATTTTTCTAAAACTGAATTATCAAGATTAGTTCCGGATCCATTGTTTTTTGAAGATTTTCAATTCAGATTTGTTTCATATCACTTGGACAGACAGTTGCAAAATTCCATCGTGGCTACCAACATTCTCAAATTCATTGAATTTGCTTCACAAATTCTTGGACCATCTGAAGTTGCATCTAGTTCACGGATTCCCACTGAACCTTCCTTTATCCGTACCATTCCCGTTCAGCCTGATATTTCTGATCAGCAATCAGCAGTAGTTTCTCCTCTGTCTCCACCGCATACACCTCGTTCACCTACTGCTCCTATCCCCCCTGTTTGTCCGAGACAGCAGATTATAAATCCGCCAAGAGTCATGGCTGCCAGATTTGCACCTCTTGCTTTGCCGGCCAATTTAGATCCTATGCCTGCTCATTACCAGAGCAAGATTCCTATATTCGATGGCACACCACAGAGTATATCAGCTCAGCAGCATATTGTCCGAATGACAGAATTTTTGGACCTGCATGAAGTTGATGCAGAAAATGTTTCAATGAGATTGTTTGCCCAGACTTTTGGAGGAGAGGTTCGTAAATGGTTCAGAGCTCTACAGGCCAGGAGTATCAATACATTGCAAGAGCTTCAGACACAATTTTTAGATCGATGGGAGATGAGAAAATATCCGCTGCAAATCACTTCAGAGTATACAAACATCAAGCGTAATCCTGGTGAGTCCGTTCAGGATTATATTATCAGATTCAATACAGTGTATAATGCAATTCTAGATGACTTAAGACCGTCTAAAAAGTCAGCTCTTCTTAAATTCTCGGATGGTTTTGATCCGGAGATGGCTTATTCTCTACGAGACAGAGATCCGCCTACCTTAGAAGATATGCAGAAGATTGCCGTTAGTGTTGAGGCGAATCTGAATGATAAGAGAGCCCGGTTGAAAGCAGAGAAAAGAGTGACCATAAAGGAAGAGGCTTCCACATCTACATCCGAACAGCACTTGCTTCGGGAGATGGAAAAAATGCTCAAAAGGATGACACTTGACAAACCAGAAACACAGATTCGTAATCCAAACTACCGTGGCCAGCAGCAGCCACAGTTCAGAATTAAGCAGCGTGAACAAAGACCACAAGAGCCGGCAGCCCAACAGCAGATTAAAACACCTCTTTTGAAGAATTTTGTGAGTCAAGATTCAGAAAATGATGATGATGTAGTAGGTGAGAAAAATCATTTCTTTACTCCCGACGATCCGCCTATTTACATTACTGAGGATGAAGAGTATGGAGAAAGTTCAGTTGCACAGAAAGATGAGGATTTAATTTTAGCAAATGATGCAGATTTAGAGGAAGAATCAGATGAATATCAAAGAGGATATCTGAATGCTTTGTCCGCTCAACAGAAGCAATACTCATTGAGAAACCAAGATGTGCCCATAAATCCAATTCAGAAACGAAAAGAAGCTTCAGCACCAAAGGCAGATTCACCGATACCACAGAAGAAAGGAAAAGAGACAATTGATCCCGCAGCTAGTAAAGTATCATCAGCAGAAAAAGTAAATCAGCCAAACATAGTGAAGGATAAGGCTGAAAAGAAAGAGGTTCCGGTTAAAGAGGTTGAAAGAGTTTCAGCATTTAATTTGGAAAATGAAATTTCCAAACTGAAAGTATCTATTCCTTTGACAGAAATCATGAAGAACAGCAGCTACCGAGGTCAAGTCTCCAAAATTCTGAATTTTGATCCAATGTTTGACACGGTAATGTTGAATATGATCAGCCAGAATTGATTTTCGGGCCTCCATTAGATGGTGAGTCCCCTGAAAGTGATGTTCCTCCATTTTATATCAGTTTTAGGTTGCATGAATATGTTTTGCACAATGCCATGTTCGATTCGGGTGCTTCGTACAATCTGATGCCAAAGGAGATCATGGAAAAGTTGGGACTAGACATTACAAGAAAATATCATGACTTGTATTCATTTGATTCCAGCCGTGTGAGGTGTATAGGACTCATCAAAGATTTGGTTGTAAGCTTAGATCAAATTCCAGCGAAGAATGTCTTAATGGATGTGGTTGTGGCGGACATTCCTCCGCGATTTGGAATGCTCCTTTCAAGATCTTGGGGAGAAAAGTTGAAAGGTACACTTCAGTTAGATTTTTCCTATGCTACAATTCCAGTCTTTGGTCAAATGAGAAAGTTATATCGAGAGCAGAAGATGAAATACATGATAACCAGCAAGGAGAAGCCAATCAATCATCCTGTAAATTATGTACATACCGACTTAGAATCATTTGTGTTGCTTGCTGATAGTTTTAATGATATAGATAGTCAATTAGTTCACGCGGAAGATATACCAGAAATCACTGAGAATTTTAGAGAAGTTCTGCAAAAAGAAATAAGAGAAAAACAAGCTACTGTGGAGCAATCAGCTAAAGACAATGGGCAGCAAGCAGGAAAAACAGAGCTGACGCAATTTTAGCATTTAAAGGACGATGAAGATGGTCTTTGGACCATGGATTTTGATGGCGCAGTGGGAAGTGAAGGTGTTGGAATTGGTGTTTGGATTCGTAGTCCGTTTCCCAATCCGGATAAGGTTCCGAGCAATGTGAGAGTGTGTTCCTACAAGCTTACATTTGACTGTTCTAATAATGAAGCAGAATATGAGGCTCTAATTGCTGGCCTTAAGATTCTTAAGAAGATGAAAGCGAAAAGGATTGCAGTGTATGGTGATTCAGAGTTGGTGATAAAGCAGGTTAAAGGTGAGTTTCAGGCCAAGCATCCTCGCTTGAGGGCTTACCGTAATGCAGTTTTAGACATTCTGAAATTATTTTCTGATCATACCTTGACATGTGTGCCTCGCATACAAAATGGTGTTGCTGATGGACTTGCTAAGGCAACAAGAAATTTAAAAATTCCAATGAATTCTAGCAACAAGTTCGAGATTCATGTGAAACACCGCCCCACCGTTCTAGACAATCAGCGATGTTGGCAAGTCTTTCAGGATGACGAGGAGATTAGTGATTTTCTGCAGAATAAGGGTAAGTTTAAAGACACCTCCATAGATACAGAACATGATGATGGTAATGATGATATACAAATAAATCAAATGGAAGTGCTGCAACTTAAAGATAACATCATTCCTAAAGGATTGATTCCTTTGGAGGAACTTTTTGATCAAGACGATGTAGCCCGCAAACCGACATTGAGGCCGACTGAAAAAGGTGTTGAGGAGGTAAATATTGGGACAGCTGAGAATCCCAAGATGGTAAAGTTATCAAAATCATTGTCACCAAAGGTAAAGGCAGAGTATGTGAAATTGTTGTCTTCATTTTCTGATGCTTTTGCGTGGGATTACTCAGATCTAAAAACATATGACACTAACATCATTCAGCATACTATCCCCATCAAACCAAATCAAAAGCCTTTCCGTCAAAAGTTGAGGAGAATCAATCCAAAGCTGCTACCATCGATCAAAAAAGAGGTAAACTGGTTGTATAAGTCAGGAATCATTGTGCCTATACGATTTTCAGATTGGATATCAAATTTGGTGCCCGTGAGAAAGAAGACAGGTGAGATCCGTTTATGTATTGACTTCAGAAATTTGAATAAGGTATCATTAAAAGACAATTATCCGTTGCCAAAAATGGACCATATATTGCAGCGAGTAGTTGGAGCATCAAGGATGTCACTACTCGATGGCTATTCAGGATACAATCAAATCTTAGTGCATGAAGATGATCGTGACAAGACTGCGTTCACCACCCCATGGGGAACGTTTCATTATGCAAAAATGCCGTTTGGTTTGAAGAATGCAGGTGCCACCTTTCAGCGTGCAATGGACATGGCTTTTTCCAATGAGAAAGATGTATTTTTGGTTGTTTACCTTGATGATTTAACTGTGTTTTCAAATTTTGATGAGGAACATTTATATCATTTGAAAATTGTTTTCCAGAAGTGCAGAAAATATGGCATTTCGCTGAATCCGAAAAAGAATCTTTTTGCCATGGATGAAGGCAAGCTCCTTGGCCACATCATATCGAAAGATGGAATTCGTGTTGACCCTGCACGTGTTGAAGCCATTCTGCAGATTGAACAACCCCGGAACAAGAAAGAAATACAGTCATTTAATGGTAAAATGAATTTTCTGCATCGTTTCATTCCAAATCTTGCAGAACATCTTAGAGAAATCACGAACATGCTGAAAAAGGATAGTCAGGTAAAGTGGACAGAAGAGGCGGTGAAATAATTCAATTTGGTAAAGTTAGCTCTTTCTTCAGCCCCTATCTTAATCAGCCCGGACTACACACAAGACTTCATTTTATTTTCGTTTGCTTCTGAGCACACTTTGGCAGCTGTTTTAATGCAAAAAAGGGATGGAGTTGAGAAGCCTATTGCTTTTTTCAGTCAGATTATAAGGGACGGAGCGTTGAAATACAACATTATTGAGAAACAAGCACTTGCGCTTATAAAGGCCTTGAAAGATTTCCGTGTGTATATATTGCATTCCCACATTATAGCATACGTTCCTAACGCAGCAGTTAAAGATGTTTTGGTACAGGCAGATCCAGAAGGAAGACGGGGTAAGTGGATCGCTGCGTTGTTAGAATACGATGTGGAGATTAAACCGACCAAGCTGATAAAAGGACAAGGACTCGCCAAGCTTATGGCTAAAACAAATCTGCATGCGCTAGATATAAATTTGATCGCTGCCATGTCCGATGAAGATGAGGAGAGTACGTCATTTCAGGTATCTGATAATTTTGTTTCTTCCCCTTGGTATGCTGACATCTTATACGTGCTTCAGAATTTGTCTCCACCTCCCAGGATGCCTAGAAATAAGAGTAGAACATTGAAGTTGAGAGCTGCAAAATTTTGTATATTGAATTCTGCATTGTATTGGAAAGACCCCGGGGGAATGTTGTTGAATTGTTTGGTAGAGGAGGAAGCCAAAAGAGTTTTGGAGGACTTTCACAGAGGTGACTGCAGAGGCCATTTGTTTTGGAAGACCACAACGAATAAGATTCTAAGGGCAGGGTATTATTGGCCTTCTTTGTTTTCTGATGTATATAAGGCTGTTAAGAATTGTCACGAGTGTCAAATTTTCGAAGGGAAGCAGAAACTACAGCCTTTGCCTCTCAAACCAATTGAAGTTAGTGCACCATTCCAGCAGTGGGGATTGGATTTCATCGGGGAAATCCATCCAGCATCTTTCGGACAGCATAGATGGATATTGACAGCTACGGATTACTTCACGAAATGGATCGAGGCGATTCCCACTCGACAGGCCACGGATGCGGTAATTATCTCTTTTCTTGAAAACAATATTCTGTCACGTTTTGGGTGTCCTAGTAAGATAATCATAGATAATGCAGCGGCCTTCAAGTCTAAGAGGATGGTTGAATTTTTCTATAAGTACAATATCAGCTTGGGAAATTCGACTGCCTACCATCCGCAAGGAAATGGCTTGGCGGAATCTTCAAATAAGTCCTTGGTGAATATCATTAAGAAATTGCTGGAAATCAATAAAAAGGGCTGGCACAAGAAATTAGTGAATGCACTATGGGCTGATAGGGTAAGTCAGAAAAAGTCTATTGGCATGTCTCCTTTCGAGTTGGTGTACGGGATAGACACGGTTTTTCCTACTTCACTTGCTGTCCCGGTAGTCAAATTGCTTCAGGAGGCTGGTAGTGAGGAAGATCCCATGCAGCGGAGGATTAATCAGATGATTCATTTACAGAAGACAAGGGAGGAGGTATTTCAAAATAATTTCAAGTTGCAGGAGTGCATCAAGAAGATTTATGACAGAAAGGCAAAAGCAGATAAGTTTCAGCTAGATGAGGTGGTTTTGAAGTGGGATGCTCGGAATGAAGATAAGGGAAAGCACGGAAAATTTGAAAATTTATGGAAGGGTACGTTTAAGATTGCAGTGTATCGTGGTCAAAACGCCTTTCTTCTCAAGGAAATGAATGGAGATGATTGTCCTGGAGGGCTGATCAATGGTCGGCTACTAAAGTGATATCACTTCTGAGTATTTTCTGCTGATTTCGTGATCATTGTATATATCGTTTTACTTCTGTTTTATTGCAAGTGTGTACTGATATCTCATCTTCAGTCTGGGGCCCGAAGTGAAGGCTATAATTTTGGAGATGGAGGTTAGTCGGTTTGAAGTTTGTCAAGTCAGTTTTATCAGTCTTTTCAGTTTAAAAAATCGAGTCAGTTTTGGTCAAGTTTCAGTCAGTTTTCAGTCAAGTTTGCAGTCAATAAATATGTCAAAAGTTTTTGTTTTATCTGTTGAAATAATGACTCCATCGCCCAATGGATGAAGGCACTGTCTGACTCCCCCAGAGATCTGTCGTTCTTGGCATCTCCTCGGAGCCACCATCCCCATTGGAACCAATGTTAGAGTCGGTCCTTACAGCCCTCCGCCAGAGATCTTTTCGCTTTTTGCATATCATTCTTAGGTGTCTCGCTTGTTCCACTTCGTTTCATTTCGCTAGGAGCATGCCATTGACTGACAAGGGGGTCTGCTTGTCTTGTGTTTCCTCATGCTTGTACCTGCAGGGCTAATTAGAATTCCTTAAAAAAAAATTACTGAAGTTCATGGTGATTTCATTCATGGTCATAAATGATTAGTTTCGTTAAAAAGAGTCTTTAGTCTTAAAGTCTAGGGTTTTCAGTCTTTAGCATATATGTAATAAAAGCCCGCAGGCCATGAGGTTGGTTTCGAAAGATTTTTGTTTCATATTTTTATTATCAAAAGTATTTGTAGACATTTCTAGCCCAAAACTCTGTTTTGGAACTAGAAATTGTCTAATTTCATGTTTGTAATAATTGTATTTATTTCATCATAAGAAACTTCAGAGCAAGCCTCTGATCTTTTCCAAAGCCAAGTGCCGCATCCCTGCAAAAGTAAACAAAGTATTATCAGTCCAAGACTCAGAAAAAGCAAGAGAAAGTCAAAGAACAACATTGTATTAAATGACCAAATGACAAAGTGCCGAAACATTATAAAAGTGGGTTAGCAAACAAATTTAAAATAAAATCTGATTTTATAGGATATTTTTCTTCATATATAAGCCATGGAAAATCATCCATTTCCACCAATTCTCAAGGCAGAAGTCGAATTTGTGAAGTGGAGGGCCGAAGACATGTTTTGCAGAGCCGTGGACTGGATTGAAGGTACGCGCTACCCATACAGGAGGCGCGCTACCCATATAAGGGGCGCTACACATATAGCATCCCCAGCCCTTGCAAAAGAACACGGGCGCTACGCGTATGATGTGCGGTACGCGTTGGGCAGGGGCGCTACCCATATAGTGATAGAGCCAAAAAATTTTGTCTTTGCGTCCGATTGCGAGCTCAAATGCCTCCATCAACTTGCAAGTAGGTTTTTGAACATTGCTAAGTGATTTTTGAACAGGGTTTTGGTATTTTTAAAGTGGGAAACTAGTGAGTTTGATGTGGAAAGAGGAGAAATCTATAAACCCTATGTTCATAGCAAATTCAATTCTCAGGGTTTTAAAAGATATATGACAGTCTTGTGAAGGGTTTGTAAACTTTTGTGATTGGTATATATGCTCATGCCTGTATTGCTTGTGGCGCCCTGGCACATTATGTACATCATCCTCATGCCTTTTCTTTGCCATTTTACCAATGATGCCACGTCCTTTCATGTTTTCACATAGTCTCATGTTGACTTATCCATATCCTCCATCGCCATAATATTACCACTGTTGTCATTGCTATTGTTTCATTGCCACTGTCTCCTATTGACAAACACAGTCCTTTGACAAATCCTTGGCCAGTATTGCAAAGGTTGTACCATACATTACACTGTCTACTCATTTGTCAAAATTTTCTTGTGATCAAAACAGAGACTGTTTTTATGCCACTAAAACAGAGCTATTACCACTGTCACTTGTTTTCTTGTGATGCTTTGGTACATATGCAGCATATTTTGGTTTTGAGCATACATTGAAACTTTGTCTTCACTACACCTATATCAGCATACATATTGCAGACATTTTGTTTTCGAAGCCATGTCAGAGACATATTCAGTTTATGAGCAGGAGTCTGACAGTGATTACACAGCAGAGGGTAATGTGCCACGCAAGCCTCACAAAGGTGGCAAAGGTGGTAAACATCTCAGGGAGGAGCCTACTTCTTTGGCTCAATTGCAGGCATGTCCGCTTGCAATGGATTGTTTTCGGTATCAGTCATGTTTTCGATACTGTGAGATGATTTCACAAACCCAGCTTCATCGTGAACTGGCTCTCCAATTTGTTCTACATTTACATGGTGGCCGTGTAAACCTCGCCGGAGTAGATTTCATTCTGTCACCAATGACTATTGCTTAGGCCACTGGCATACCAAATATAGGAGAGGAATGGAATAAACGTCAGCAGTTAGAGAAATTCCACTATGAGCCATACATCAAACCTGGGTATATGAGGCACCTGAGCAGGTTTTTTCCTTTCAGATTCCTGAAGGATGAGTTTGCACCACTGATGAAACTCATCATTCGGTATTTCAGTTGCGAGGGCAAATTCTCGCGTCTCTATGCGTACCATGTCTGTTTGTTGATGCATTTCACAAGAGTACGTATGATGAACATTCTGTACTTCATGTATCGCAACATAGAGAGGATGATGATTTTTGTACAGAAGAAGACCCCAGCACAGCAGCATAGAAGTATATATCATTACCCTCTGATCAAGATCGTAGTGGCACATCAGTTGACACAGCAGGGCATCACTTGGGAGGATTTCATCTTCCGTGACTTCTTCACAGTGCCACAGCCGCCTCTCGAGATAGTTCGTGATGAGGGAGAGCCTTCACATCAGCCTAACATCCCTGAGATTGAGCTTATCAGTGCTCCATTGTATGTGACATACCAGTGAGGCCACAGGGCCTTATTTGCAGCTACACGGCGAGTATTATCTCCACCCGGGGTGGAAGGGGGCTCACCGACTCCATCATTAGAGCGAGTATTATCTCCACATGATGTGGAAGGGGTCTCACCTTCTTCTTCAGTACAGGTACAGATCTAGGATAGGGGCAAGAAGCCCATGCATGATGAGGGCCCTTCAGGAGGCCGGGTCACTGATTTCACGATCATTGATGTTGATGCGAGCTCTCCTAGCTCGAGACTGAAAGAGATCATCCAGGAGAAAAAGGCCCAGAATGACACGCTGAAAGAGAAATTGTAGAGGGCTCAGTGGGTGATAGACTACCTGGAGCAGCGCAACAAACAGCTAGAGGATGAGCACACACTTTATGAGCTGCGGCGAATCCGTGAGGATCGACAAATGGCCCGGAAGAGACCAGGCGATATGACACCGGATGATCGAGATTCTTGCCTCACGCATGTTAACATTCATCTGGAGAATTTTTTGGCAAAGGCCAATAGAGACAAAGACATGCTTCGCCACATGAAAGGTCATTATTGGGCTCGCATGCATGTCTGCAAAGCAAAAATGAAGATTCTGAAGAGGAGGTTGAGCAGAGCACTAAAACGGTGGAAAAGGCCTGATCCACTCTGGATTTTGGCCGAGGATTCATTGGCTGGACATGATACATGATGGAGGGTCTTCGCTCCGAATTTGAGCAAATTCGGAGAATTTTTTTTCATTTTGAAATATTTTGGTCCAAAAACAGATTTTTCAGCTATACGAGTAGCGCGTCAATATGCTCACTTTTGTTTGGGACACTTGCTGAAGGAAAACTTTATATTTTTTGGTTTTTCATGGTAATTTATGCATTCTCAGGTATTTCCGAAGCATTTCATTAGGTTCTGGATTATCAAAAGGCCCAAAAACACCATGAAAACCACCGTGCTGCCACCTTTTGCACCAACAGGAAGTTCTTCTGGGAGAATGAAGTTTTGGAGGGGCAAATGAGCTCCAAATTGGGAAATTCTACTTGGGTTGGATAGCCAACATCCAGGGCTTTCCAACGAGCTATCATGAGCTCAATGTGGATGCCGGGAAGTGCCCAAAAATCAGGATGAAAGGCGCGCTACGCGTATGGCTCAGGGGCGCTACGCACATGGATTTTTGGTCAAATTTTCACCTTCCAGCTCAGGATTTCGGCCAGTTGGACCAGTTTTGCTTGTGGATGTAATTTTTGGGTTTTCATGATGTAAATTAAGGGTTGGCATGTAACTTTGGCTCACTTTTACCTATTCTAGAAGATTCACTCTCAAAAAAAGTGAAAATCAAGTAAATGAATCAGTTTCCACTCTTTTAGAGGCAAGTTGTTAGCTGCCTAGATTTTAGCTCCTTGATTAGAATTTGGTTGAAACTGATCCCTGAAGAAGGAATTCGACCCCTAGAGGCATGGGAAGGGGTTAGAGTGATCTATATATTGTAATTTTTGAGACATTCTACAAGTTTGACTCTTGGGAAACTTTTGGCACACTATTGTACATATTTTTCATATTTTGGCTAAGGAAAGATCAGAGGTTTTGCGGCACCTGTTGGGATTCTTGTGGCTTTTAGTTCTTGATGGTGTTTTCTCTCAGTTTATTGTAAGTTCTTTCATGTTTAATGTATGCCATTCCCTTCTTATGCTTCTGAAACTAAATGAATGAGTAAATGAGGTTGAATCCATTGATTTCAGTGCTCTGCCTTTGAATTTGTTTAGTTTTACATGTTTTCACTTGTTTGGAGAGGATCCATGTTCTCCCTTTCCCTCTTCAGCTCCTTGTCATTCTGATCTATCCATATACCCGATCAAAAGCATCAAGACTACTGCCTACTTCGCCCCAACTCGAATTCTGCAAAGATCTGGCCTTATCCCCGGACCCAAAATTGTTTTTCCCATTTTTTCAACAAAAAACCCAAAAAATCAAAATCAAACTTTCCTATCTCTTTACTAGCCTAAAATCAGTATTCATTGTTCATTATAAGTCATCTCAGCCCCTTTGAAGATCCTTTTCCGAGATAGACCCGGAGAGAGCCCTCTCCTGTCCTCGTAGGGCTAGCTACGAGGCTGAGCGTGCTTTGATGTAGCCTTGAGTTTTACCTTATTTCAGCCTAAGGTAGATTTGAGCGCTAACATGCTGGTCACTTGGAAGTAGTAGTACCTGGTTATACCCTAAAAAGGCATCAAGAAATGATATTATTTTAGAGCGTACAACCCTTTTGAGTATATGATCCATCTTAGGTAAAGGGTAGTTGTCTTTCACGGAGGCTTTGTTTAAGTTTCTAAAGTCTATGCATAGCCTAATCTCCCCTATTTTCTTTCTTACCAACACAATGTTTGAAACCCATTTTGAGTACCTGAGTGGGACTATGATTCCAACATCATACATCTTCTTATCTCTTTCTCAACAAGAGGCACTAGCAAAGGTTTTATTCTTCTCAATTTTTGCTTAAATGGTTTCTGGTTTTCCTTGAGAGGAAGCTTATGTTGAATAATGTTTGTGTCATAGGAATTCAAGTCCTCATAAATCCATGCAAACACATCCTTAAACTCTTTGAATAACTCAATGTATTTCTATTTTATTTGAGGCGGCAGAGTTTTGGATAGCTTTTTCATTTTGGGTTCTTCTACACTGCCTATGTTTCATTCTTATACAACAGTCTTGGTGGATTCCATTTTAGGCTTCCTAGCAACATCATTGAAATCAAACCGCTCTTCTGAGGGAGCAAGACCTCTTGGCAATGAGTTATCTTTGCATTGCGATACCTCAAGGTATTTTTGATCTAAATATTGAAACAATTCTGCATCAAGAGGATTTTCTATCAGATTTATATTAGTAGTATAAGGAAGCTCTATTTTGTGTGTTTTTTTTCATCAAAACAGTCCTCTTGATGGCTTAAGTCTGATTTTGACATTTCAAACTCGGTTTTGGGCTGCAAGAAGTCTTCAATCTATTTTTCATTCTCAAATACTTGCCAATACATTATGTTGTTAGGGACTATTGGTCTACACTTGACCTTTATTGTGTATTGTTCATTGGTATAAGATATTTGGAAAGTTCTCGCAGCAAAGGCGAGTTCATTGGAAAGGGTGTTTTGAGCTCTAGGGATGGAGGTAAGTTCATACTTCTCAAAAAAATTTAGGAGTTCTAAGGCAACATTCATATATTCTCTTAGCCTGGGATTATTGGTTGAATAATTTCCTTTGATTTGCCTAATGATCAAATCATAATATCATTGAACATAAATCTTCTTATCACCTATGTTTTTTAGCAAATTTAAACCAAGGAGAAGAGCCTCATATTCTACAATATTGTTTGGAAATTGAAAATATAGTTTGTAGGAATGACCTTCATTGGTGTTGTGTATCCAAACACCTGATCCAAAAGCAGTTTTGCCACAAGAACCATCAAAGCTCATGTTCCAAATAGTTTCAAGTTTAGTTTCACCATTATGTTATTGTTCAAAGCTGCTAAGGTTTTGACTATCATATTCTTCATCTTGTGCTTAGTCTGACTATTATGATAGGCCTAGTCCTTCCTCTCTTTCAGCTACTTTTTCATTAATGTCATCTTCATTGTATAAAATGAATGAATGAAGGTCAGAATGGACATAATAGAGAGGGATTTTGTTTGGTTTTTCTTGGTTTCTTACCATGTATTTAGGCGAGACTCTTTGTATAATCTCCTTGTTTGGTTGAAGACTTGGATGGTAGCAAATGTCATTTCCATTTGGAGGGTCCCTTGGAGTTTGGCTCCCATGATCTAGATAGAAGCATGCCATATTTGGGGGAATGTCAGCCACTACAATGTCCATGACAAGGCTATTGGCCAGTATTTGTTCCAGATTGACACATAGATATTTGATTAAGCCTAGGCACTTAACTCTACTCGAATCAAAAGAGTACAAGTCCTTATATGGTTTGGTTATTTCGAGGCCTAATATTTCGATCACTACTTTTGGCATGAGGTTGTGTGAGGCACCAGAGTCTAGCATGGCCTTGTGTAGAATTTTTTCATGTATGTTCAAACTGGAATAGAATGGAGGGACAATGCCTTCTTGAAATTTTCCCTCTACATCAGGTCCAAACATGAGTTATGGCTTGTCATCAGTCAAATTTATAGTATCAATATCATTCCCTATGTTCAAAGCTTTCAAGACTTGATTCCTATACACATCTTGAGATACCAGTTCAGTAAGGGGTATGGTTATTTTGATCTTGGAAATTTCACCTTCAATAATGAATGGTGCTTGTGTTATTGGTGGGTTTAAATCATTTCTACCAGACATGGTCTTTTCTGCAATTTTAGTTTGTTGATTCTGATTTTGAACCTTAGTCAAAATAGTTTTTTCGAGGCCACTAGTTGATGTACTAGGTAAGCTTTGGTCACCATTATGTTGGCTGGTTTTGTCTCTATTTTGATCAGATTTCTTAGCTATGGTGTTTGTGTTTTCTGCTATCTTCTTAGGAGTGTTTTCAGGGGTCTTCCTAATAGCATTTTCTAGTTTGTTTTTCTTGGAGGCATCTTGGGTTTTCTTACTCCTAAGGTCATACTGCCTATGAACCTCCATGATAGCATTTTCAAATCCTAATTTGTAGTCTTCAGAATCCTCATGTGTTCTTTTAGTTTGGTTTGAGGAAAAAAGACATTTTTCCTCTTTTTTGAGAAAAACAACATCCTCATTATTGGAGTCTATCAACTTGACATGATCCTTTTCTGTCTCTTTAGTCTCTCTCTCCTCTTCCTCTACATAGTTTTCTTGGAAAGGAGGTCTGATTTTTTGGTCATTCTCTCTTTGTATTTTTTGAGGAGGGTGTCTTCTGAAATTTTGGTTTCTATTTATGTTTTAAGTATTTACTTGGTTTTCCCTAGGAGGTGCTCTTTTACTTAAGTTAATTCTCTCCATCATCCTTTCCATTGTCCTAAGTAGGCTATCAGTCTTAGCATCATATGTGGAGTTTGAGGCTAGAGGTTCTTCTTTGTATGTGACTCTCTTTTCTATCCTCATCCTAGCCCTCTTAGCAATAAGATTTTCCTCTACACTTACAGCTCCCCTCTTCATGTCTTCTAGGGTAAGGTGATCTCTTTCTCTTACCTTGTAGGACATTTTTGGATCAAATCCATCGGGAAAATTTACTAAGGCTAGGCCCTGTGGGGGTCTCATGTGAGAAGCATGTTTGATATCCTTGCCTCATTCTCATCATCACTATCAAGGTGAATGAGTTGAAAATATTGTTCAGTCTCATGCTTTTCTTCCTCCTCTTCATCAATGATCTTCTCTTTAACCTTCTCCTCAATGACCTTTCCCTTACCTTTGTCAAGCTTCTTGGTTGAAGTAGAAGGCATGACCCCTTACCCCTTAAGGGAAACAAACACATGCCTATTTTCCCTCTGGTAGGTTAAAGGAAAAGGTTAAATTTTCATCATTTCAGTGACATTTGTATCACTGCTATCATGACTGCCATCATCATTAGTATATTCACTGCTTTCATGTCTTTTTTGACCCACTATCATCATGGATCTTATTGTCACCACTATTTTCTGACTTATTGATCTCTGATCCATTGATTTGTGCCTCATTACCCTCTTCTTCGTTGTTTTCTTATTCATTTACATTTGTCTCACTGATTTCTTGGCTTTCTGACCTATTTTCATAATCATTGTTTCTTTCTTCCTTATCATTGTCAACATCATCACTGCCTTCTGCTTCAATGCTTTCTGTCTCAGTGACATCTACATCCTCATTTCCTTCTTCTTCACTGTTGTTTGCCTTACTGTTGTGAGATTCACTATGCTCTTTAATGCTCTCTGACCCACTACTATGTGCCTCACTGTTGTCAGACTAATTGGCATCTTCTTCCTTATTTCTTGATTCACCATTGTCTTCTCCCTCATTGACATTTGATTGCTCATTGTCATTTCCCTCATTTTCTGATGCATTGTGAGAGGGTGATGAAGGAGGGTTGTCATGAGGTGAAGGAATATGTGTGGATGGCGAGGTGGATGAGTCATCATGAGGTGAGGAAATGTGAGTGGATGGATAAACATGATCAGTAGGAGGAGATGGAGGAGTAGGAATAGGAGAATGAGATGATGAAGGCATATTTTGTTGAGGAAGGGCTTGTGGATTGGTGAACACCTCATTGGAAATGAAGGCCTCCCATGGAATACCATTCTTCTGCAATTGATGCATAGCAACCATATTGATTAGTGACTGGTGAAAAATTCTCTGCATCTACTAAGGATAGTCTCTCTTTTGTACAATGTAGGACATTTTATCAATACTTCTATAGAGGTAATAGGGTATGTGCAGCATCCTCACCATAGTAAAGTGCATAAGTATCCTAATGTGATAGGATTAAATCTAGGAGAAGCTTCCCTCGCATGTAAAATACTTCATAATAATCCTCATCATAGGTGCATATCTATCCATCAAATGTGAGAAAGGAAAGATGGATTTGCAATGGTCTTTGTATCTAGGCTTTATGTAGTGTTCAAAGTACCTCATGTCAATATTTTATTGTTTGAACCATTCTCCCCTACACTAGGTATGCCTCTGGCATTGGCAATAGCATAAACAAACATCTCAAAGGTGACCCCTGCAAGGTTAACTTGTTTGTCATGCAAGTTAATGATAAATAATCTAGTTAGCTCAGGGTGGTTTTGTACCTGTTGTACCTTGTCAGAAAATTCATGGCACCCCACATTTTGGAAGCAAGAAATACTTAAGGGAGATTCCATTATCTATATTGTGTTGAGGGGTTCAAATCTGTTGATCTTTCCACCTTTGCGCCCCTACCTCCTTGGAATTTGGCCTTCTCCTTCACTACCACTTTCCTATGACTTTGTAGAATCTGCCTTTGAGAAACCCTAGGACTGCAAATGGAAATGAGCTGGAGGGATTGTGGAATAAGAACCTTTATAAGTGAATGAGATGAATGAGTAAGGGTTTAAGTATATGAGAATGAGGGATAAGCTAACCACTAAATGCCAACCTTATGCTAATATGTCAAACTCTATTTTGAGATACTAGAGGTTGATGTGTGATTGAGGTGAATGAGGGTAATGGAATGTCAACTTTTCTTGCAAGTGAGGGGGAGAATGAATGAGGGTGTAAGTATGTCAACCTAAATGAGATGCTAAAAACAATGAAAAACCTCTGCTAATTGTTTAAACTTTGCCTTGAAACACCTTGCACTGATGACAATTTGAGATGAAGGAGGGCATGTAATGCCAATGTTTTTGCAATGTAAGGGACTGAGTGTTATGAGTGGGATGGTTGTAGGGATAGGTTAGGTTAATAGACAACCTCCAATAGTGAAATATCCTTTTTTTATCAATGACTTCCCTTTTCAGGTAGAAGAAGTATTTAAATAGTGTTTTAAAGTTAAACTTTAGGGTTCCTTCTTAGGTCTTTAATTTCCTTTAATTATAAATCACCACAAATTATTGAAGAAGGGATGAGGGAATTTACTTACCATTTAGCATTGCTTGAAAAAACCCTTAGTGATGAAATTTGGAATGCCCTCCTAGCCAAGCACACAACGGCAAGGCCAAGGGCGCAGCGTCGAGGCTAAGCGCATAACGTCGGTGCAAGGGCATAACGCCTGTGGAGAATTTCTCGTGGGTGTCAGGTAAGAGTCCAGCACTCTGCCGGGCACACACATCCATGTCCCAGGCATGCAACACCTTAAGAAAATACATTAGAAAAATTTTCCAAGGGCACGGTGCCCTGTTCCAGGTGTGCAATGCCACAAAATGTTTCCCAAGTTTGACTTGAAACTACCAAATTTTTCACTCCTGAATGCTCTGATGATTTTCACAAGGAAAAAATGAATTTTTGAAGTGTTATATTACCTTTTACAAAAATTATTTAATTTATCTTTGATAACCCATTTTCTAATGTTTTAAGTCCTTTTCACTTTCTCTTACTTATATTATTTGAATTTTTTCTTGTAGGTGACAGAAAACATTAACTTGGCTCCTCCCTTTGCTTCTTGAGGCATAATATACTCATTTTGACATCCTTAGAGTTAGATTAGTCATGATGGCACCTTCAAAACTTTCTGTGGCTTCCATTACAATTTTTTAACTTGTCTTTCTTACCTTAGCTGGAAGTTAGGAAATTTGTGTTCCTTTTGATCCTGGAGGCTTTGACATATTTATTTTGTCACAGTAGTAGCCTCAGAATCCATTTTTACTTCCACCTTGGGGCTCAGCACATCTCTTTTGCTCATTTTTTCTTGACAAGCTCATTAACACACCTTTGGGAGGATTTCACATGATGGCACCTTAAAAAAATTCTTTTGCCTACACCATGGGGTTCGGACCATGTTTTTTACCTTCTTTGAAATTTTTGTCTGAAGATGATTGAAAAGACTGACCGGATTTCTCTTACTCCTTGAAGCATGATAAATTCACTTTTGACAACCTTAGGATGCTTTGCATAGTAGTAGCATCTCAAAAAATTCATTTGTCCCCACCTTGGAACTTAAATCATCTCTTACCTGGTAGGTGACTGAAAACCTTGGATTTACCTTTCATACTGATATCCTCTACACCTTTTCTCTTTGAGGCAATGGTGCATTCACCTTGGCAAAATTTGGGATGGTTTCACACAACAACGCCTTCATGATCATTCCTTTGTTGTCATCATGGAGTTTAACTCATCATCTCACCTTCTTTGGCCACTTTATCAAAACCTTAAGTGTCTAGAGTGCTTTAAGACAATCATTTTTCTTCTAATTTCTCTATATCCCTTTCAAGTTCATTCATTTCTATCTAGTTCACCTCACCTTTTTCCCTAGTTCATTAATCGTGTTGATAATTTTTTTTCATGTTTGGATTAGTGTACCTTCTCCATGGTCATTTCTACATTTTTATCACTGCTTGGTACATTTCTAGACCTTCGAGCTAAAAAACCCACAATTCTCTACAAGAACAAGTGTTTCCTATCTTTATTGCTGCAATATATATTTATTCAGGAGCAGACCTCCTACCTTACCAACTTTCTGCTGATAGACCTTTTAACACTGTTGTAGAAGTGTCAAAGTCTACATTTACCTTTTGCAAAACTTAAATTTGATGAGGTAGTTTTCTTTGGAAACTCTTAGATCTTTTGTTAAGTAACCATGTCTTAACATTCTAATACCTATGAACCAAATTATAACAAAGAAGTATAGTGTCTGAAACACCAATGATTTACCTTGGAACATATGAAACCCTAATTGACCTAGTGGGAGGATTCTTTAACCTGGTCTTTGACTAAAAATTGGCTTGGAGTTTTCAAGTGAAAAAATAGAGTGTTTGTCATAGTGCTGTATTGAAAATCCAAAATCCAATGTACTTGATTTATCTAAAGAGCCTACAGAGATAGTTTTGACACCATCAAAGCTTGAGGAATTTTGGGACCATGGGAATGAGTTAGGCTATAGGTAACCATAGATGTAAAGTGGAGTTATGGGGAAGGGACAAGCAGAGTAATGAGGTCATAGATAGGAAATAAGGATGGAGATGAGTGGCACAAGCCCATAAGGAGTATTTTAGGAGTGACATGGTGACCATGAAATGGAAACATGATAGAATAGTGAAAACTTTTCTAAAAGGATAATAAAGGAAGTGATATTTCTAAAACTCACAATATTCAAGGAAGGTTGTTTTTAGAAATCTAATACCAGCCTATAGTAATCTACAAATATAAAAAAATTACTAATGACTAATAGTGAGCAGTAACAGAAAATATTGGGCAGGCAGATTGGTAGAAGCTACTTGGGAGTACAAAACTACTTGGAAGACAAAAAAAAGATTCACTTCTTATGAAATAGTCTATGGTAAGAAAGCTCTACTTTCAATTGAGTTTGAATTCCATACTTTAAGAATGGTAGCTGAATTAAATCTAGATCTATCAAATGCCCAAAAATGGACGTTGCTGCAACTAAATGGATTGGATGAGTTCATAATGCAAGCACTTCTTCACATAGAGGTATTTCAGCTGCAAAGGAAGGTATGGCATGACAAGAGCATCAAAGAAAAGACCTTCCAAGAAGGAGATTGTGAACTATTGTATGATTCAAGGTTTAAAGGTTTCAAAGGCAAGCCGATGACAATATGGTTGGGACCTTACATAGTGGAAAGATGTTTTGATAATGGCGCAGTACAAATTAGAACCATAGATGAGGAAGGAATCCCCTTGCTTATCAATGGTCATATAATTAAAATTTAGAAGAAGCCTTTTTCAATGACAAAGTTCATTAATTCAATAAGAAAATAGGTGTATGTGATGGGAAGCTCCATAGTTTCTCACACCTACCGAAAAAATAAGATAAATAAATAAATAAAATAAATAAATAAATAAATAAAATAATAAATATCCATGGGTGAAAACCTCTTTGAGGCACCCAAGGCAAGCTTGTGGGTTGAAAACCTTGATGGAGGCAGCTCACTTGCTTAAAGAAAAAAAAGAGAAAAGAGAAAATAGAATAAAGATACGTGGGTGAAAACCTCTCTAAGGTGCCAAAGGAAGGTCAGTGGGTTGAAATCGTCCATGGAGGCCGCCCACTTTCTTTCAAAAAAAGAGAAAGAAAAAAAAAATACATCTGCATTTTAGAGTTTTTTTTGTTTTCTATTTTGCAGGTTATTAATGGTTTTTGGAAACATAGGAAGGCATTCATCTTATCTTCCCATCTTATGTTTTACCATCCATCCTATCATTCACTCCATTCATTTGTATAACTTCCTCCATCACCTCCATACACCACACTCCTTCATTTTTCAGCATAATGTAGCAAGTACAAAAAAACATAGACCACTACAGACTTTAGGGAATTCCTACAGTGCAGACATTTGTTCTTGAACAACAGGAGAAAACAAGGGAGAAGTGCATGAAGAAAACCCCAGGAAAGACAAGAGTGCCACCCGTGGCATCTGGAGAACCCCCCACACAACATATACAATGGTGAGAAACAAAAAATCCGCAGTTCACTCAGAGAGATGCTCATTCAACAAGCTGCTCAATAAAATAACAAGAAAATAGGGAAAAATGCAGCATTCAAGAGGCTTGTCTCCTCAATACAACTCCTGCAAATGCCTTGGAAACAACATGTAAACTCAAGTATAACTTCTCACCCCTTGCTATGCATCCATAATAGAATCAAATAATTAATTTGAAGATTTAGAGTTTAAGGGGCAGAAAGGTGGCCAGTTAACTCGACCACCATCGTGAGGTTTGACTGAAAAAACTCGAAGTACATGCCACTTGGGCATGAAAAAGAAAATAATTTAAATCAAGTGGAATAAGGGGAGAACGAGGGGAGGAAACATGCAGTCCATCAAAATTAATAGGAATAAGGAATCAACTATCTACAATAGAACTGGAGGTGAGCTAAGTTACATACACACTTTAAAATTAGCTACACAATCTAATAAAAGGAGATGCTGTCTCATGCAAACCGTTAAATTTAAAAATTTTAAAGGGAGAGAGACCGACGGAAGCCCACATCGCTTAAAGAAGAAGAGGAAGAACCAACAGAGGAAGAAGAACTAGAAGAGGAGGAAGAACCAGAAGAAGCAGGTGTTTCGGGGAAAATCACTCGAGAGGTTTGTTGGGTAAAAACCTCCACAGAGCAGGGCATGCCATTTAGAAGGACTCACACACAACCATACTTGAATGCAAAAAACTAGATAAAAATGCTAGCAGAACTCACCCGTAGTCCTACGTTCGATGCAGATCCCGTGGGGTTCAAACCCCCAGCAACTTTCCTTCCTCCTTCAACCTGTAAAACAAGAAAGAATGTGCATGTAAACCTAGTTGTACAACACATATCTCTCCTAAATGTTAGTGTAATCAATGTGAAATATGATATAAACGATAATAACTGCTTAATAATCAATATTTCCACATATGCAAATAGATACTAACACAGAAGTTCAGGAAAAAGACGGTTCTTCATTATTATGAATAGCATGTACAGAAATAAAGAGTGGAGAGATCACCTGAATCCTTCCATGATATTCGAGCAGACCGTCATCCGGATTCATCCCGCCCTTGCCTCGCTAAGAAACTTTCAAGACTTGTGCACTCGAGATGGCATATAAATGGATGAACATCTCCAGGAAGCAAGGGTTTCCTGTATAAATCTGGGAAAGTGTAGGAGGCACAGGGAATCAAACTTGAACTGGGATTCCAACAAAGTATAATGTCTATGAAATTTCTCCCTCCCTTAGGCCATGCACATGAGGGGCTAATTTTATACTCCCTCAAAGTAGTTTCAGTCAGTTGGAAACAGTTGGACATGTACTGGGGTGGTTGAACTACTGGAGTAACCATCAACCCAGTCCGAAAATAGGGAAATTATATATTTTTTAATGGTTTTAATGGCATACGTTGAAAAGCACATGTGGACTCGCGTATACATGTGGAAAAGTATGGGCATAACTGCGTATGGGAATTTTAACACTGTTTTTTAGTGAATTTGTTCAAGTTTGTAGGAATGGGTGCCCAAAGCCATAAAGACAATCATGAATCACCTGAGGGTGAAAATTGATGCTATAACAGATGCCCCCTAATATATGAGGTCATAAGGGGTACATGATGGCCGAAATGTATTATGCACATAGAAAGAACTTCGCAAGGACAAGAGAGGACTTCACCAGATTTCAGCCTGCCAAAAACCAATGAAAGAAAACAGAGAGTCAACTCATGTTGAGGTGGGCATACCCATGCTCAGTAAAAAATACATCATATGGAAAGTATGGAATAGATCCAAAATGTATACAAGTATAGCTGAACTGAAAGTACACAATGAATCATCTGAGCATGGCCCAGAAGTATAAGTCTGAATCAATTTCCAAGTATCACATATATAGAAAGCTGATCAATGATGCTGAAACTGGATGTATGATCATAAAAGTAACTGAATCTCCAAGTACAAAATCATAAGAGGTGGAACAAATGGTACAATCACGCAACTCGGGAGCCAACATATAGGATGCTGCTGTACTGACACTGCAACATATAAGGGTGAATGGCATCACTGGAAGAAACTGAATGGATTGTCAAAAGTGAACCGAGAAATGCTGATGCAACCCGAGGTCTTCACTGATCACTATGGCACAATTCTACACAATGGGAATAAATGAGCTGAAGTCAACCATGTGAGAAATCGTTGGATTACCGGTCAATGATGTATATCGTTAACCAACGTGAGACAACCCACCAATAATGAAAATGAGCATCAAGGTGCCCTAGTACAATCTAACAAGTGTGAATAAATGAGTTGAAGTCGAACACTTGAAAGAATCTACCAATTAGGAGGCAATGATGAATCCCCACTGTCGATAGCGAAGAGTCTGCCACTGATGACTGCAAACCCTAAGGTACTGACAAAAAGACTCTAGACCTTATTCCCAGAGCAATGAGTCGGATTCGATGGGAAAATATCTGCTGGAAGGAAGGCATTAAGGCATCCCACATCAGTCCAGCGCGAGTGTAACCCGCAGGCAAAGATTTGGAAGGAATCGGATGAAGTAGAGTGATGGAACCAAAACCGAAGTACGTTTCCGACATGCACAAGATGAAGATAGCGCACGGAAGAAACCCTCTGAACCAACCAATAATGAAAGCTGACACAGAGGCGAGATATCCACCGATAGGATCAAATGGAAATCAAGGTACTACACAAATCCCAAGTGTGATAATGTGTGCTGACATCGAACACAGGAGAAACCACTCAGTAAAAGACCCATAATGATGATCAAATGCTGAGCACAAGGTCACCTATCAATGATGGAAATAGGGCCAGGGTGCGGCTCTAGGTTTGCTCTCAGAGCAATATGTTGTAGTCGATAAGAGACAAACCCGCTAGCAAGAAGTCAATGGAGACCTTCTCAAACCAGCACGAGCAGAAGACCAAAACATCTGATGTGATAGAACAAGATACTGACAAGACCGGGAAGGTCGACTGAATACTGAGTCAAGAGACACTGCAGAATGGCCGACTCTGGTTAGACTTCCCTTGAACAAAAGCACGACTGGTGATGACCATGGCAGTAAAAAGTGACACTGTATAAGTCTGTGATGCAGGAGGCAGAACAAACTCTCCATATGATGGGAAGAGATAACCAACCGGGGGAGGACTGACAAGTGAAACAAGGCAAAGGATGAACCTAGGTCAAAACTAAAACCATCCCAAATGAAGGAAATATATATATAATTATATGTGCTTTGTTCAAGGGCGACAAACTGACTCTGTACTGCCATCAAAACAATGAAGATACATCCCGTTCCCACTCTTTTTGTTATATTTGATTTTTTTGTCTTTTTCATATAATAAGCCTGAAAAATAATAAAAGAATGCTATGATACAATGGATAGAATGAGTATCAAGAAACAGATGCACTAGTTCCTGGGATTGGAACGATCCTATGCTCAATGCAAGGTGGCGGAAACTGCTAAGCGATACTCAGAGGAATGTTCCATCCATAGGTAAAAAGGGTGTCAAGTCGCGATAGCTAAGTGCATGCAATGGTTAACTTGTACAAATAGACAAGGTCAAAATTTGGCTTAAACATCGAGTCCAAATGAAGCCGGCTAAAGGCCAGGATAAACAAGTAGCCAATATGCAATGCAGTAATACAACTCAACAACACCAGGGAGCCTCTAGGGTAATAGCCAGAAAAAATGATAGTGAGGAAGAAGAAGAATGAAGCTTCAACACATAAGTCATGGCGGGACTAAAGAGGACTCCCGAGCCTACATAAAACGTAGCATGGGCAACAAGTGATAGCGAGGAACTAACTAAGAAGCCCATGTAAAGGAAGGATCTACCATCAAGTCATGATTAAATAATCGGCGTGTGAAATGGGTGTAGTACTCATGACCTGATGGGATCGACCCTATGGCAAGTGATCAGTATGGAGGCTAGTATGCAAGATGCAACGGAAAGTGAATTCCCTAACCTATATGCCAGTGAAGATCATATACCTGCCATGACGAGTCAGCAGTCATGGATCAAAAAACCGGGAAAAATCTCAAATTCATCAAAATGTACCTGAAAACATACCAAACTGGGCACTTCCAAGCATCCGGGTTATGTAGCTTAAGATAGATTGAAAAAATAAGCATAACAATTTTTTGCGAAAATTTTCAACTTTTTGGACATAAATAGACAAATTACCTCATATTTGGTTCATTGTTACATTGCTGATTTGGAAAAAAGTGCTTTGGAGCAAAAAACTTCTTTCGTCAAATCAGGAGCAATCGACCGTAAAATCGCACCGAATTTGTTAGGTAAGCTCATCAATCATCCTTGCTATTCATTTTGTCCATTCATAAATTAAAATTTAGTAATTTTCACCATAGAATCCCTTGCTAAAAATCACGGGTTTGCACATACGCGGGTTGGTAATGATGAAGTCGCGTATACACGCGACTTTGCACAAATAAAGTCGCGTATGCGCAGGCCCAAATGAAAAATGCGTATCTAATGAAGGATTTATTGAAATTTTGCAGGATGACCATATCATGGAGAGAGCGTGAACACAGTGCAATTGATCAAGAAGTCATGCGAGATCGAGCATCGCTAAATATTCTTCGGAATTGCAGATTGCTCAAGTTTTTCAAAATGCCAAATATGAAGAGTAATGTCTGGTTGCTCGAAATGCTCGTGAACTATTGGGAACCGGAAGAAGACTGCTTCATTATAGATCAAATTCCTATACGCATCGAAGTGGAAGATATATATTTTATTACTGGACTCTCCCGGAGGGGGGAACCAGTAGACTTGCACGGGAAGCCCTTGGGAGGGCTAACCGTGGAAGATTACGTCCACGTGTATTGCGTAGAGGGTTCCAAGAAAGTCTTCTATAGGAACAAAACTTCTGGGCAGGGACCTCAGGAGTAGATAGATATGATGTATCAGATGATTGTATATTATTTGAGACTGAACACGATCGAACATAAGCCCAATTTTTGTATGACTTTTATGGATCCAAATTTTTGTAAAGTTTTTGAACACTCTGACGATATATATACAACGATGTTTGATGTGACGTGATAAATGTACCAAAATGTATGATGTTTTTGATGATTAAATTTTATTGTATGGAATGATTAATATGCCAATCAAATGCTTGATTAGCTAATGAGTCTGCTAGCCAATTTTCATCTCGAGGAATATGAATGAAAGTTAAAAATTGAAATGATATTTGTAACAAACGTACCCTCAAGAACAACCGGAGTAAAAATGGATCTCGAACCCGATAAGTATTTTTCAACTGCGACACCACCAGCTGAGAGTCCAAGAAAACTACCAACGAATCAACACCCAAAGATATTGCCTCCGAGAGTAGATAAACAACTGCAGTGTATTCTTCTATGTTATTGGAAGCAGGACCAATGCATACCCCTCTTGATACTAACAGCTGACCGGATGGATAATGAAGTACCCAAGCCGCGGAAGCTAAGTTCCGGGTGTGTCTACTAGCACCATCGGTGAAACCAAAATGACTCATGACATCCAACACAACCTGCCAAAGCAGATCAAAAACATCACCATCCCATCATAGATCGGAAATCAATCGGATATGTACAAAGCAAAAACTACTATATACAAAATAAATATGCCAGGCCGAAGCCTAGGCATAATACTTCTTCAAATAGAGCCCATTTCGGGGCTCCAGCAACTCGTTTCCTTCGAAATCAACCAAGGTATACGCTCCTTTCTTAAGGACTTTTTTAACGATGAAGGGGCCATACCACAGAGATTTAAAATTTCCTGCCCCCAGGGCATATTTTTCTTGGGCATAGACCAAAACAAGGTCACCTTCCAAAAAAACCCTAGGTTTGACCACCTTATCGTACTGAGCTTTAACTCGGTTTTTATGCGCTTCATTCATCGTGGCAGAATCCCGATGCTGCTCATCGAGATGTTCCAGATGAAGGAGCCGTTCTTCAAGACTAGAAGTGTCAGGAAGAAGTTCAACAACTAATTTAAGAGAAGGAATCTCGCATTCAATGGGAAATATGGATTCCAACCCGTGCACTAGCTGAAACGGAGTAAAGCCAGTCACAGTTTTCACTGACGTCCTATATGCCCAAAGTGCAGGATATAGCATAATATGCCAGTTGGATCTAGCTTTATCAATTGTCCTTTGAAGAATTGTCTTCAAGGATTTATTCACGGCTTCCACTTGCCCATTGGCTTGAGGATAATACGGAGATGAATGCTCCTGCCGGAAACCCAATTTGAGAGCCAACTCATCCATCATGCTATTCTGAAAATGACTGCCATGATCAGTGACAATCTCTCTAGGAATACCAAAATGAGCAATAACTATTTAGCAAAAGAGTCATAGCCTCACCATCATTCCCAAAAGTAGGCATAGGGGTGCAGGACCGTAAAGTAGTCTATCAAGCATAATAATGTACTTGTGACCTTTTAGCCGAAGGCGGGTTACAAGTAGTATAATCAATGCCCCACTTTGTAAAGGGACCGATAATAATGACTGGAAAAAGCGGAGCTGGATGAGTGCGCATTTTTCGAGTATAGACTTGACACGGATGACGTTTTTTGACCGACTCCATACAATATTTGAAAATTGAAGGAAAAAAGTATCCAGCACGGAAGATTTTTTGGGTTGTAGCAAGCCCAGATAAATGAACACCACAAGATCCACTGTGAAAATCATTAAGCATAGCCTCAGCTTCTTCGAGAATTAAGCAAAGTCTCAAGATTGAATCAACCCCTCAATGGTATAAAGCATCGCCAATAATTAAGTAATTTTTAGCCAAGTGACACAATTTACGGCACTCATCTTTCGAAAAAGTAGAGGGAAACTTCGTAGTCTGAAGATACACAATGATATCCCCATACCAAGGATCCTGTGAAGAGATGAGAAACAAATGTTCATCCGGGAAGGATTCATCATAGACCATCTTTTCTGCACAGGGAAACTTGGAGATTAATTCCGCGAAAACAAATGATTTCTTGGACTTGGAAGACATAAACTCAATATAAAATTCCTGCAAAATCACAATCCATCTATTGTATTTTCCCCCAATCACTCGCCTACTGAGAACAAACTGAAATGGATTGGTTGCTGCCAAAACATATATTTTTCGTAGAAGAATATAATGTCTGAGTCACTGTACAGCATGAACAGCTGCTAAAGCCAGTTTCTCTATCGGAGTATACTGGAGTTTAGGTCCTACCAATCCGACTAAGATAGTAAAATAACCTGCTCGCAAGAGCATCATCCCCACGAACTGTAACCATACCAATGGTAGATCTCCATCACAAGCGATACAAAAGAAAAATTAGTTATAATCGTGGACTCACACATGTTAATGCCTGCACGTTTCTTTCAAAGCATGGAATGAGTGTTGAGCGAAGTCATCCCAAAGAAAAGGAAATCTTTCTTCAACAATCTCATAAATCCCTGTGTCTGTAACTCTGATAATTTACTATTTCTCTTATAAATCTTCCGAAGAAAATTAGAATTTCTTGTATACTTTGAAGTTGACAAATAGAAGATGGGGAGGCAAATCAAGTATTGCCTCAACCTTGAAGGGATCTACCCTAATCCCTTCCCTAGACACAATGAATCCCAATAACCAACCGGATGTAACCGCGAAAACGCACTTGTTCGGATTCAACCTAATCTTATAGAAATGACATCGTTCAAAAATTTTCCGGAGGTGAGTAGGATGATCCATCCTCTTTCGAGAATGAGCAACTAAATCATCCAAATACGCCTTGATAATCTTTTTGATGTCATGGAAGGCATATGACATGGCCCGCTGAAAGGTAGCCCCAGCATTTTTAAGACCAAAAGGCATATTCTTGTATGCAAATGTACCCCAGGGACAAATAAAGGCAGTCTTATGCTGATCTTCAGGATAGACGCTTTGCACTGAGCTATATCCAGAGAAACCGTCCATGAAGGAGAAAATATCATTACCGGCACACTCGTCAATGATTTGATCTATAAATGGTGTGGGGTAATTATCTTTAGGACATGCTTTATTAAGGTCTCTGAAATCAATGAAAACTCGAATTGTTCCTTGCTTTTTATCTACGGGAATAGGGTTTGAAACCCATTCAGTCAAAGGAACAGGGAAAATGAATCCTGCCTTAAGCAGCTTCTCCACCTCAGCTTTGATAGCTGCTGCCTTCCTAGGATTGACCTGACGGTTTTTGCCTCATGTGCTTATTCATGCAAGTCTTGGATCCTCTACTGGACAATAGATGGATCTATACCAGGCATTTCCTCATAAGACCAAGCGAATACATCCCTATACTCTTTAAAGAGCTCGGTGTAAATCTGAATCTCTTCACGGGAACATTCAGCTCCGATGAAGACATTCTCAATAATATTGGGATCCCTAGAAATGTTCACCAGGATAGTAGGAGAAATCACAGCCATGTGCCCTTCAGCATAAACCTGTGTTGGTGCTAAAGGGTTCAGGACTGGGTGAACAGGACCAGGAGACTGAGGACTTGGAAAACTTGTTTCAACTTCGCTCAAATCAGGTAAAAAGTAAGGCCGATGATGCAAGTCATCCCACGGTCTATCTATACCATTCATAGCTTCCAGGATGGCCTCTTCAGATGGAAGAGTGGTATCAAGGAAATTCTGGGTAGAAGAAGAACTAAGTTTCCAATCCGGAGCCACATCTCCATCCAACTCTTCCGGTGAAAGAGGAGCTGGACTGGATTCTGCAGAGTCAACAATAGACTGATAAGAAATCTCAACTGCAGACATCGGAAATGCCATTCCACCCACTTGACCTTCCGCTAATGTGGCAGTAGGGGAAGGTAAGGTCCAAGGGTCTGAAAAATAATGAGTTCTGAAGAACTCTCTTCGAAGAGGAGCCTTGGAGGATGAAATTGCATTTATATGCACCGTAGGAGGAGGAATATTGAAAGTACCCATCAAGGAAGAATACATTCCAACCCCTAAATTCTCAACAGGCGCCTTAGTATTATCCAACTTTGGAATAGATGAGTCAGTAGACGCATTCGGGTCTACAGAAGGACAGTCCAGTTGATCCACTGTAACGATCCTCCCTTCGTGAGGGAAACAAATAATCCGAAATAATGAGGATGCAATGGCATCCATCTCATAAATCCAGTTTCTCCCCAACAGAAGGTTGTAGTCCAAGCTTGCATCCACTACCTCAACCTCTATATTGACAGTTTTTCCCCCAACACAGATGGGAAAAGCTGGGACAATACCATGTGGTCTGTGAGAATGACCATCGAACGCAGTCAGAAGAGTGGTAGATGGAATAGCTTTGGGAGATCCAATCGTCTTCCAACATGTGAGAGAAATCACGCATGTGGAAGCACCCTCATGAACAACCGTCCGAAAGATATTGCACTTCCGATACGATGATTTAATATGAAAAGCCATATGATGGGGGAGTCTCTTCTTAAAATTAGACATATCAAAAGTAATCAGAAGAGAATTTTTTGGATCAATAGCCCCAATGGCAGTGAGAAAAGCACTGCGTAGAGCCGGACAAGACTGGAGTACCTCTAAAGCTGACATAGCACAAGGACTCTGCGCTAGATCTTCCACAATAGAGTAGTTCTGGGCAGCCCTAGCATTTGGATTAATCATCGACCACTTAGTAGATGCTTTGGGCATCCGAGGAATAGACTCAACAGTAGGCTTTGTAATGTGAAGCGGCTCAGTAGCATCAGGAGTATCATTAGCTTTCGAAGACTCTTCTCCGCCATAATCACGGGATCTCATAGCGACATCCATGTGAGCACTCATCATGAATATGTTCGATGGAATTTCCCCTTCCTGGGTGCCCCCAGAGGAAGCCCCAGGATTTTGATTCGCGCCAACAACTAACTGTTGCCCTTGGGGAAAAGGGTTTGTTAACACAGCCTGGGAACTAGAAGAACCCTGCTGAGCTAACAAGTGCTGCGCATTCTGAATTTTAGGGCAAAGGTGTGTAAGGTGGTCTCTAGTACATAACTTGCATGGAAAATTCACTTTCTTTTTGTCCTTTGGACCCTCACCAACATGCTCGTTGGTTTTATTCGCATTACCCTTCTCATTCTTGCCCTTTTTCTTATCATTTCGTCCCTTCTTCTTCCCTTCGGATTGTTGATTTCCTTTGCGATCAGAAGCTTGGACAACATTTATGGACAAAGATTGGGAAGGCGATGACTCAGCAGGCACAGCCTGACCAGAAGGAGCAGATTGCAAAGACAACTACTGCAGTTGAGTAAGCAGGCTGGCTGCACCACTATTGATTGACTCGATAAGCCCATCACTATGCGGACCAGGCTTAGTTTTGGATAAATCTAATTTGGAGCGAGGAGCATTGGGAAAATATTTATGGAGGACCCCAGACTGAGAATAGATCAGTTCCAGCTGCTGGGCCCTAAAAATGGCCTGCTCCTCAAAAAATACCCGAGATAGGGATACATATTTAGAAATGTATGACTGCAGAGATTTCAGAAACCATTCCAAAAGGAATTCTCCTGGAATATGAGCTTTAATAAGCCTCTTCATTCTCCTCCATTCCTGAATGTGATCAGAAATGTGGGTTGCATCGTCCTGCTTAAAATTAGCTAGGAGTTCAGTCCCAGCATCATATCGGACAGGCAACTAGAAATGGTTTCGAAATGTAACAGCTAGTTCTCCAAATGTAGCAAAACTACCCCCAGTTAGCTCAATATACCATTTGGCAGTGTTTCCAGTTAGGGTGCGTTGAAACAATCTCAACCTAATCGAATCATCGACCAGGGAGTTAGAAGAACACCATAAATGGAAAGTGGTGATGTGGTCAGCCGGATCCTCTCCATTCTTGCCTTCAAACTTTGGAATGTCTAAAGGTAGTTTGGTCGGGACCGGAGGCCACCCCGGACTGTACCGAATCGGATCATTCGTCAATTTCGACAGATCTGGCAAGTTTAACGTTGCCAAAAAAGGTAAACGAGGTGAGGAAGGATGAATTCCCAACATTTTGAAAATAATACCCTGGATTTGATGAGGCACCAGGTTGCCAGAAAGAACTCGTAGCAAAAGGAGAAGAACCTCCTCCCCACGTCGAGTTACCAAAGACTAGACCAGTTCCCCCGCCTAAAGTATTAAATGAAGAGGAAAGCCCCATGATAGGGGTTCCAGGCATTAGATAGAGGGGAAAAAGTCTGATAAGCACTCAACGAAGGGAAAGCAGCATTCCCTTGGTGACCAGCATAAAACTGAAACCCTGCCCCCGCTGTAGTGAATACATGGTTCCAACCTGTAAAAGTAGTCAAACTTTGACCTCCAGATGAAGGGTTAAAACTCTTGGTCTGAGAAGTAAACGAAAAGGACCCTAAAGAAGGATTCGAACTAGGAATGTGTCCAGTTCCGAAGGGGAACCCTTGAAAAGAAGCTGATCCACTAGCCATGGAAGACATGGGTGTAGATCCAGCTGCAGCAGCGGAAAAGGAAAAAGAAGGAATCCCACTAGTGGGCATTCCAAAACAGAAGGGACCAGATTGAGAAGCATGTGCTTGGGTAAAACCAGAGCCAAACATAGAAGCACTAGAGGCAATCGAAGATATAGCAAAAGTGCCCCCTCCTTCAACAGAAGCAGGAGTCTGAATGCCTGCAGCACTCACAGCAGAAGCCGCGTTCCCAGTCGTGGCCATCGAAAGGTATGTATAATAAGGAGGATCTTCCGGTCTCTCTGACTCGGGTCCGATGTATTCAACAATGAACGGATAATCAGGAGGAAGAGGAGATGGAAGTGACTCTGAGGGTTCAGACACTTCCTCTACCTGTACTTCTTCTTCCTGCGGAAATAATACTCGCGAGGTGAGCGGAGCGCTCCTCTCGGAACCAACACCAAAATCAGCTATGAAACCTTCAGACCCTTGTGGAGGATCTCTCTCCACTGCGTCGGACGCCACAAGGTGGTAACCACTTGCTAAATCACTCCTACGCCTTCTTGAAGAAGGCTCTGGACTCTCGGGAAATAACCCCTGGATTCTCCTCGATCGACGAGGCACTTGATCAGCCACTTTAACAGATTTTAATTAGACTAAAAAAGTATAAAGCTAGGAAAGCTAGGAGCAAAGAGCACTCACTACAAAAAATAATCCCTGAGATACAATCAAGCAAACAACCTTCAGGTATTTCCGCTCCGGGTGATGAGGACCGGACACCAAAATACAAGAAAGCGAAATATAGGACCTCCCGAAAGTAGTCTGGGATAATTACGGCCTAGGCCTACTAGCGAAGGTATCAGAAACAGTTACGCCGACCTCCTAACGACAACCTTTGCTGGCTCAAGTACCCAAGCTTCGCAAGGGCACCCCCCAGAAGTACTGCTGAAAGTGATGCGATGTCTGCCTCAGGTACCACGGGTATTCCCCCCCGCAGTCACCTGTGTGGAACCTAGGAGTGGAAACTATGGACACCAATCCGTATCAGAAGCTGGGCGGAACGGTCTTGAGGTCAGATTCAGCTAATCGGAGGGGGGGTATCCCTCTTCTCAACCTTCACTTCCCCTCGCGCTTGACTCTCTGGAGGAGAGCTTTCCCGGTCCACCTAACGGAGTTGGATTTTTCTCAATTAATCAACTTCTATGTTTTGTTTGAGCGGCCTTGGAGAGTTAACTCTCCACTCACCTAATCCAAGGCCCTACAACCTAGCTAGTTGGTGTATGACACTTAGAAAACTTTCTAGTTGATTTTAAATTATATCGCTTATTTTAATGGGCTGTTATGTTAAGTCAAAAGGATATGGAGATGAAACTTATGGTGTTTTGACGCAGAAAGAAATTAATAAAAACCAAACTACATGCAAATGCAGTTATTGTCTTTCGATGAAAAGAAACTTCTACACAGGTTCTACGAGATTAAAAATTGTATTTTTCTTTTCAGATAACAAACTCACACTCACAAAAACTATGAAAATGACTAAATGCTTAAGTGCACCAAATGAAAATCACTACAAGCATGCAAATTCTAAGATGCAAAATCTCCTAAAGTAGAGTGAAATTTCCCAAAAGTCCTTCAGTTTTATCTCTTTTTGGTTGTCCAGAAAGTTAGTTCCCAAAATCAAGAACTCTTAATATGAAGACACCAAAAATGCTTAAAAACAAGAGGAAGAAATCAATGACAACTCCTTTCCAAAATCAAGCCAAAATCCAAAGGCAAGAAACCTCAACAAAGCTTCAAAAGATACAATGAAACGAAAACAAAAATGCAAAAACAAAAGCAAAGAACAAAACAAAATGTTTTTTGAGCTTTTGAGTTTTATAAAAGAAGAGTTCGAAAAGACCAAGAAAAACTATCAAATCCCAAGCCAAACAACACTGAATTTCAAGCAAAAACTTCAAAAACGCTCCAAATCTTATAGGGCTAACTAGTAGCAAGATTTATATGAGCACAAGAAGACAAGAAAACTCAGTCACTCAGCCTAGAAGAATAGTACAACCTTGCAGCAAACAAAAACTTCAAAGAACCAAGAAAGACTCTTCAAAAGTTGCAACAAGACCTAGCCGACTGAACTCAAGAAAACCAACCAAGAAATGGGCAAAAATCGAAGTGCAAAGCAAGACACAAAGGTAGGAATGAGTAAATGAGCAGGAGCTCTCTGTTCTGATGAAGCAGAACAGCCAAGAATCCCCAGAAAGAGATCTTGGTACTCGAACCAGAAATGCCAGCACAAGAAACAAGACTTTGCCAAATAAGCTAGTTTTCAACCAAACAAGAGAGAGAAAAGACCAAAGACCACTTTCTTCACAATCCAGAGGGTACAAAGACACTGCAGGAATAGGTCTCCACCGACAGAAAGGACTAAAAAGCAAAGAAATCCAAAATTTCAAAATCTGCCTAGGTATACGCAACTTTACAGTTTAGCAACAAGCATGCATACACGACTGTGCTAAAGGAAACACGCATATACGCGAATCCCTTTAACAAAAAATGTGTGTATACACGACTGTGTGCAGACAAACCCGCGTATATAAAGGTAAATAATGAAAAAAAAAAAGGATCAAGCCTGGATAAGACACCAGGACTTCAGTCTGACTGAGAAAGAGTAAACTAGGTTGGAAATAAAAGTTAAAACTGTTGGAAACCTATCAAAAAGCTGAAACCACCCAACAGGGGAATCACAAGAATGTGATCCCTAGTGGAGTCACTAGTTCTGTTTCGGGGAAAATCACCCTAGAGGTTTGTTGGGTCAAAACCTCCACAGAGCAGGGCATGCCATTCAGAAGGACTGACACACAACCATACTTGAATGCAAAAAAATATAAATAAACGATAGCAGGACTCACCCTTAGTCCTCGTTTGATGTAGATCCCACAGGGTTCAAACCCCCAGCAACCTTCCTTCCTCCTTCAACCTGCAAAACAAGAAAGAACATGCATGGAAACCTAGTTTTACAACATATAATTCTCCTAAACGTTAGTGCAATCAATCTGAAACATGATATAAATGATAATAACTGCTTAATAATAAATATTTCCACATATAAAAATAGATACTAACAGAAGTTCAGGAAAAATATGGTTCTTCATTATTATGAATATCATGTACAGTAGTAAAAGTGGAGAGATCACCTGAATCCTTCCACGATCTTCGAGCAGACCGTCGTCCGGATTCGTCCCGCCCTTGCCTCGCTAAGATTCTTCCAAGACTTGTGCACTCGAGATGGCATATAAATGGATGAACATCTCCAGGAAACAAGGGTTTCCTGTATAAATCTGGGAAAGTGCAGGAGGCATGGGGAATCAGACTTGAACTGGGATTCCAACAGAGTATAATGTCTATCAAATTTCTCCCTCCCTTAGGCCATGCACATGAGGGGCTTTTATACTCCCTCAAAGTAGTTTTAGTCAGTTGGAAATAGTTGGCCACATACTGGGGTGGTTGAACTACTGGAGTAACCATCAACCCAGTCCGAAAATAGGGAACTTATATATTTTTTAATGGTTTTAATGGCATATGCGGAAAAGTACATGTGGACTCGCGTATACACGTGGAAAAGTCTGGGAATAACCGCGTATGGGAATTTTAACACTGTTTTTTAGTGAATTTGTTCAAGTCTGTAGGAATGGGTGCCCAAAGCCATAAATACAATCATGAATCACCTGAGGGTGAAAAATGATGCTATAACAGCAGGGGAAAATACAAGGGGCCAAGGAAAAACATAAGAGATGGCCATAAAAGTCATAGAGATAGCAAAAAGTGGGCAAGAAACAGACTCACAACAAATCATCACATTCCCTCAATAGAAAAGGGTAGTTTCCACCATATCTCCTCTGAGATCAATGAGAAAAAGGAAAAACTTTGTATTTCAGAGCTAACAAGAGTCAAACAATGAGTCAGAGAGAGCCAAAAAAATCCTCCCACAAGCCCAATTAGCACGGAAAATTTTAAGGGTGGATATTTATTTGAAAGTTTAGAAACCTTGGCAAATCTTAGTGATATCTCATAGAAAAATTGTAAGACGTTTGATGATATTTTTGTAAAAATATATAGATTAATGATTATATTATATTAGTCTATATAATATCTTGGCGATTTTTAAGGTAAAATAATTTCATACTATAAAACTTGGGTGAATTATTTAAAAAAAAAATGGAAATTGGAAATTTTTTTTTTTTTTGGAAAAAGTATATAAAATTAGCCCACCTGCGAATATTAGCCCCTAAAATTTTCCTTGCTAATTATTACTGAAGAAACAACGAGGAGGAAGGAATTTAACAAACAGTTCTGAAAGAGAAACGACAGAAGGCACATGCAAATATTGTAGCACTGAAGGAGAAATTGCAGCAAAAAGAGGAGCAAGTAGCCACCATGGCATAATTATGCATAGAAGCCCTTCAACACAGATTTCTTTCTGACTCATATGTTTTTTACCTCAAAGAGAAACGGATTATATTTCAATTCAAAAATCTAGCCTCCCATGGATCACTACCTTTCTAATATTTTAGGCAATTCATGAATTTATACAAGCAAGGTAACATGGCTGATCGAGAGAAGATGGAAAAGTTTTATGTGCATAACCTTGTGCTGGAGAATATGGATATTTGGGACCCCAATCCTACAATGGGGGATATGCAGTTAATGGCTCTAGCACCTTGGATGGTGAATGAGGACATTAGAGCAACAGAGGTATGGAGGGTCATGGGAAGAAGAAATAGAGAGCCCTTATATATCATACCAGAAATTTTCAGCCCAAGAGGATTCATGCTTAACCATTGAGAGATTGAAAGGGATCCTGTACTGGTTGAAAGATACCTTCACACTTAAACCCAGGTGATAGGCCACTTTGATGTTGTATCTAGGTAGATAAAAGATGAGTGCATTATGGCTATCCAGAAGAGATGGAACGACCTCCCTCACAGCCCAAAGAACAGGGAGTACCGTACACCAGAAATACTAAGGGGTGCATTGGAAAGAGAATCCTACTACAAGAAGGCCATGTAGGCAAAAAAGGTCTAGTGATTGGGACTAAAGGTTAGCCCACCTTTGCTATTGGGTGTAAATTATGAATAGGACACAGATGCATAAGATAGAGAATGGGAGAGCGTAGAGAAAAATAATGGTTTTGACCCCTTTGGGGAAAATCCCACACTTCTTCCTCAGGAAATCAGGGGGGATATCAAAGCCTTGAAGGAAATTAAGGAGGAGGATCATTTTCTTAGAGGATGAGGAACCATTATGTATCCGAAAACATTTCTCTTTGAATTTGAGATACTTTGTAGGTATTATGGCTATATATCACAAACTCAAAAACTCGGATTTTTTCCTGCAACATTGAAGGATAGAGCTCTTGAATGGTTTATGATTTTAGGTAATAATTCAATAAGATCATGGAATGATATGCAAAATACATTTCTAGAAAAATATAAAGATCATGATCTTAGATAAATTTTTTTAGAATGAACCAATAAGAGGATTAGAGCCTTTAGGATCTAATAGAGAGGTTCATTTATAATTTTAAGAGCGAAAAATTGCATCATCTAGGATTTGACACACTGAAAAACCTCTTACTTAGAACAATTACGGAAGAGTGTATCGATCTCCCTAATATCATGAGTAGAGGAGATGTATACCAATTGTCATTTGAAGAAATTTGTGAAACATGCAAACGAATATCAAGAGGAAGGGAAAGAGTAAGTAAGTCAACATCAACATTTGTAAGGCAAGATGAGCTTGGAAACTTGCTTGACAACTTTAAAATAGAAATTCTCAGCAATCTAAGAGAAAAATTATAAATGTTAAGAATGCAAAATTAACAAAAAGAAGACGTTGATATTTTTGTTACCCATGCAGAATCATATGCTACTAAATGTTGTTCATCACTTCCTGGGTTTAAAGACGTTTACCACGAAGGCAATGGAGCAAGGAAATCACCAAAGAAGTTATGTTATGTAGCTCCAAGGATACCCTGGCAACCTAGTAAACTTGATATGATGCAAGGACCCACTTCACAATTTTAAGCTTATCCACATCCATCTCAAACTAATTAGGACACACTCCCTCCTTGGAAACCTTGGCCATATCAACCCCAAAACCAATCTTGGAAACAAGTTTGGTAAGGTCCTAATTGGAAAAATCCACAATATCCTCAATATTTCCCTCCATATCCTCCATACCCAACTCCATTTAATCCCTACAATCCAACTCCACCACAACCACAACCTCAACAACATCCACCTCATATATCCACCCCCACTCAACTACCTGTACCACCATTTCCAAACTCACACCATGAAGTATCTAACCCCACTTACAATTCTGAGGTACAACACTACCAAACATATCATCTTGATCTAAATGGTATGGATCTTAGTTCAAGAAAGGCATTGCAAAGAAGAAATTTTCTTAATGTCATTGAAGGAAAACATCAAGAAGAAGAAGATCCAAATGAGGATATCAAAAGATCAAGGGCTACACTTAATGAAGAGATGACATGAGAATTAGATGTTGAGAATTTTTCCTCATGTTTATCAGCATTCTGTCCATGTGTTCATTAGAAAAATCAGCAAAAAGTGGAAGATTTGAATGTCATAATAGAATAGGACATCCAAGGAAATCCAACTCTACAAGTGGACCAAGGACATCAAAATTATACTGACATATTATTCCAAATAGTCATTAAGTTGCAGCAACACACTCTTCTACAATAGTAATTGATACAATCCCAGTCAAATCAATTCATCTCTCATATTCAGGTACATGTCAGAGCATGTATTCCAAGTGTGCACATGATCTTATATGTCATGTTGACATGTACATGGCTCCATTGGAAGTATTCCTATACTTGGAAAAGGTTTTGTTTTTTCAAGTAGAGTAGGAAAGTGGAAGAAAGAAAAATAAAAAAGGGGAAAGAATAAAATATCAGGTGAAAACCTCTTTTGAGGCATCTGAGATTGGCTCACTGATTTAAAACCTACATGAGGTGGTCATTGGGTTGAAAAAAAAGAAAAGAAAAGAGTAAAATAAAATCTCTTAGCTGAAAAGCTCCTTTGAGGCACCTAGGGAGACTTTCTAGTTGAAAATCTCATTGAGGTAGCTAGGAGGCCTTACAAAAAAAAAAAAAAAACTGCATTTCTCCTTGTATCTATCTCTAAAGAATGCAACTACTCTCCAACCTTTGCAAGCAGAAAAACAACAAGTTGGCACAAAAAAAAATTCGGTCAACACCTTGGTCAAAGGTAGTCAAACTTGGACGTCCTCCTTCTATGCTTAGAAGCTCCAAAAGGACCTCAAGAAGATTATCCAATGTAGCTTCAGAACCACCAAAGACAGCTTCAATAGTAGGGGGAGTAGTGCATGGGAAAATAAACAAAAGATGAATAAGCTAGCATGTGGAAGAACCATAAGGCAGGGAGGATGAATAGGTTGCTCAGAGGATGAGAAACAATTTCAATAGGGGGTGATGATGGGCCTCTAAATTAGACATAAAATAAGGCCCATATAGCCTTTCTTAAGGCCATCTACCTTCCTTATGCACATAAAATATATAATAAATCTCTCGTTCTGC
This sequence comes from Pinus albicaulis, assembly GCA_034641835.2. NCBI lineage: Eukaryota > Viridiplantae > Streptophyta > Pinopsida > Pinales > Pinaceae > Pinus > Pinus albicaulis. The sequence goes on from JAXQQM020082657.1 coordinate 70,009, forward strand.
ATTTAATAAATTTTTTTTGAGCTTTAATATGTTATTAGGAGGGTTTAAAGGTAATTACATATTTGTGCCTAATATTGGTTATTTTTGTAGAATATTGGGAGGATATTGGGTAGATTATGTAGATTTGGAGCAGGAGATAATGTAGGGACTCACTCCTTGCCACTGGAGGACCAATATTGGAGAATAAATGAGCACAATATCAGGAAATTAGGGAGAAATATGGGAGAAATTAAAGGTGGTTGTCCACCCTCCTTAACTCCAAAGGTAGGCAAAGGATCCTCATGAGATCCCCTCTAGCAATTCTAATTCTAGAGGTAGCCAAGCAACTGAAGATGAACTGCACTCAATCTATGGTTTACTTGGAGTCGAGTGGACTCAATCACCATTTTTATAGGGAGATATTGGTAGCTACCCTGTAGAATAAATAGAACAGAGCTAAAGCTAGGAAGTGTTAGTCAATTCTAGTGGGAAATTTGTTGCAAGTTATTGAGATTTTTATTATTTCAGTGAGAAAAATTTCAGAGATGTATGAGGTTATTCTTTTATGAAATGAGAAAACTGATTTCATTTTATGGATTTAAGTTTTAGAGAGTTAGGCTTTTGGGTTAGGGTTAAATTCATGTGCCTCAACCTCTCTGCTGTATTGTTCTTTTCTTTCTGCCATTTAGTTAGATTGGCTTTTGAGACTTTCATTGCTGCTTAGTCTTTGATTTTAGTTGTTTGTTGTAGTTTTTCATTTGCTCATGAGTAGTATAATAGAGGATAAATATCTAAAATATGTGGATTTGTACTTCTCTTCTCATCTCTGTCGACAGAGCTCAAGGAGGGTAAACCTTCCCACACACCAAAAAAATTGATTTCTATTCACCATTTCCATCTCTGCGTTACTCCTCTGAACCTTGCTTTTACACCTCCATTCCCTCCTATTTTCCACTTATTTTCAATTGCTGCACCCACATTTTATTCCCAAAAACACTTAAAACCCTTCAGCTACCTTATTCCTTCGTTTTGTTATTCACAGAATTGCCTTTATCTTTTTAGCTCAAAACTCTTGAAAAAAAATCAAAACTTGACTTCTGACTTGTCTCCTAGAAATCCCCGCTATCATAGATCACGAACCACATTTCACAATCCTTACCTCCATCGCAAATCACAATCACAGTTTTTCTTTTGTTTAATTAAAGACTTACCGCTCATCATTTTCGATTACAATAAACTCTTCCGCTTCAAAAATCTCATCGCACACCCTTTTTCCCCTTTTCCTTATGACTTACTACAATTCTCGCATCACAAATTGCATCCCACACTTTTTATTTGGTTCTGTTAATACTTACCACTCCAACAGCCGATTTCGATTGCAGTCCGCCGCTGGTGCCATCACCACATCATCCCTATCGCAATCACATCCCACAATTTTTATTTCCTTTCCATTAATAATTTCTGCCTTTGAACCCCAATCGCAATATTACCATACTCCTTTTCCACATCACCCATCACAGTCGCTCATCGCCCCTTTTTCATTTTCCCTTAAGAATTACCACTCCTTCTTTTTGCTGATTGCGATATTGCGACATCACATATCGTAGATCGTATGGCACAAATTTTTCTCCTTTTCATTAACCCTTACTACTTCCAAATGCCGATTGCAATATTGTTATCACACTTTGTTGCTCTTCCCTGTTGTACTTCACACATCACATAATTTATCTTGTTCCGTTTAACACTTACCACTCCAAATTCACGATATTGCAATTGCGATATCGGTCCCACCTCCATATTGCATCTCCACCATCGATTATTTGCATTCATTCTACTCCAAAGCCATATCATAATGTTTTTCAAGGTGAGCCCTAGTATTTCACCAAGAGTGTTGCAACTCCTAAAGGCCACCCTACTTTACTTTATGAACTGGGGCTTTGTACAAACTTGGAGGTGACAATGCTATATACACAGCAGATGCATTTTTTTCATGTCATCCTCTTCTACTTTATGAAAGGGTGTTATTTCTAAGGGTTCTCAGTGAATTCTGTCACACTTTAATGAAACTAAAATAGGTTGTAGAAATGAAACAACAAAGGAAACTAAGTTAATTTTCAGAAAAGGAAATGACTGAAAAGAAACTAAGCTAACTTGCTTAAAATAAATGGCATAAAAGAAACTAATTCTAAACCACACTTAACTCGGCCAAACAGATAAATGCACTCTAATTATTCTATGATCTACCTATCATGCTTCTACCGATACAACCAAGATATCCATGACTTAATTCTAATAAAAAAGAGTGTTGATTTGCAACTTGGAGAGAAGAAAAATGCTAAAGAGGCTAATGGAGGGCTTACTACATGAAATGGAGGGCTTAGCACATGAAATTAGGGCTTAGAAGTGGAAAGCGAGGGTTTAAACCTTGTAAAACCTTATGATATAGAAAAAATGGATTTGGAGTAGAATGAATGGAAATAAGCCATGGCAAAGATGCGATGTGGAGGTGGGACCAATATCACAATCGCGATATCACAAAGTTGGAGCGGTAAGCGTTAAAGCAAACAGGATAAATGATGCGATGTGTGAAGTGCGGTAGGGAAGAGCAGCAAAGTGCGACAAAAATATGACAATCGGTGTTTGGAGCCGGTAATTGTTAATGAAAAGAGAAAAGGTTGCGGCGTGCAAGGTAAAAACTATGATTTGCGATATGTGATGTCGCAATATTGCAATCGGAAAAAAAGGAGCGATAAGTATTAAGGGAAAAGGAAAAATGGGTGACGAGCGACTCTGATGGGTGACGTGACAAAGGAGTATGGTAATATCACAATCAGGGTTCGAAGGCAGAAAGTATTAATGGAAAGTAAATAAAAGCTACAAGATGCGATTGTGATAGGGATGACGTTGTGGTGGGACGCGCGACAGAATGCTATCACAACTAGTTGTTGGAGTGGTAAGTATTAACGGAACCAAGTAAAAAGTGTGGGATGCAATTGGTGATGTGAGGATTGTAGTAATTCGTAAGGAAAAGGGGAAAAAGGGTGTGAGGTGCAATTTGCAAAGTGGCAGAGTTTATCGCAATCAGCAACAATGAGCGGTAAGTCTTTAACAAAACCAAATAAAAACTACGATTGTGATTTACGATGGAGGTAAGTATTGTGAAAAGTAGTTCACGATGTATGATAGTGGGGATTTCGAAGAGACAAGGCAAAATTTGATATTTGATTTTTTTTCAAGTGTTTTGTGCTAAAACGGTAAAGGCAACCGTGAATAACAAAATGAAGGAATAAGGTGACCAAAGGGTTTTAAGTGTTTTTGGGAATAAAAGGTGGGTGCAATAGTTGAATACAAGTGGAAAATAGGAGAGAATGGAGGCATAAAAGGAAGGTTAAGAGGTGTAACATAGAGATGGAAATGGTGAATAGAAATCAATGTTTTTGGTCTGTGTGAAGGTTTACCCTCCTCGAGCCCTATCCACAGAGATGAGAAGGGAAGTCTAGATCCACATCTTTTAGAGTTTTATTCTCTATTCGACTACTCATGAGAAAATGAAAACTTACAACAATAAACTGAAATCAAAGACTAAGCAGTAATGAAACTATCAAAAGAAGATCTAAATAAATGGCACAAAGCAAAGAACAAGTACAACAGAGAGGTTGAGGGACGTGGACTAGGCCCTAACCCACAAGCCTAGCTCTTTGAAACTTAAATACATAAAATGAAATTAGTCTGCTCATTTCATAAAATAATAACCTCACACATCTCTGAAAGTTTGACACTGAATAATAAAAATCTAAATAACTTGCAACAAATTTCCCACTAGAATCGACTAACTCCTCCTAGCTCTAGCTCTGCTCTATTTGTTCTATAGGGAAGCTACCAAAAACTCCCTATAAAAATGGTGATTGAGTGCACTCACCTCCAAGTAAACCATAGATTGAGTGCACTTTGTCTCCAGTTGCTTGGCTACCTCTAGAATTCGAATTGTTGGAGGTGATCTCATGAGGATCCTTTGGCTGCCTTTGGAGTTAAGGAGGGTGGACAACCCCCTCGAATTTCTCCAAGATTTCTACCTAATTTCCTGATATTGTGCTCATTTATTCTCCAATATTGATCATGTAGTGGTAGGGAATGAGTCCCTACATTATCTCCTTCTCCACATCTGCATAATTTGCGCAATTCCTAATTTTCTACAAAAATAAACAATATTAGGCACAAATATGCAATTACCTTTAAAACTTCTTAATAACATATTAAAGCATAAGAAAACATTATTAAGTGCAGAAGGAGATATTTAATATGTCTTTTATGTGCATAAGGAAGGTATATGGGCTTAAGAAAGGCTAGATGGGCCTTATTTTATGTCCAATTTAGAGGCCCATCATCACCCCCCTACTGAAACTATTGCTTATCCTCTAATAAACCTATTCATCTGCCCTGCCTTGTGGTTATTTCTGCATGCTAGCTTATTCATTTTATATTTATTAGCCATGCGTTTCTCCCCCTGATAATATTCTTGCTACACCTCTATTTGCAATTCTTCTTGTAGGTGATGCATGGAGGTCCTCAAGTGCCCGAAGAAAATCTATTTTGCATGCCAAGAGGTGGTGGGTCCACCTTTTATTCTATTTTTTTCCTTCTTTTTTAAACATCCTCCTAAATGTAAACACATCCTTCTTTTTTAAACATCCTCCTAAATGGAAATCTCCCAAAATGTAAACATCCTCGTTTTGGAAAAATCTCTAGGTGCTCCAAGAACACCAATAGAAAGATGACCAATTTGTGTTGCATTTAATGAGATTATTGTTGAAGAGCTCAAAGGTTCAGACTCCAACTTTGAAGGACTTCCACCATTCGATAATCTATAATTTATGATGGTTGTATATGTGAAATAAAATCAGCGAAAGGAGCTCTCAGCACACAAAATATATCCCCACAACATGCTTTCTTTGTTTGATGTTGATGGCACACTCACCCTTGCAAGAAAGGTTTTTTCTCATGAAGTGTTAGAATTTATGCAAGAATTACGTATGATTGCAGCTGTGGGAGTTGTATGTGGCTCAGATCTTGCAAAAATAACTTAGCAGCTTGGAAAAACTGTTATTTCCGACTATGATTATGTAGTATCAGAGAATGGCCTTGTTGTTCACAAAATTAGCAAAATGATTGAAGGATAAATGATGACAGGACAAAAGTGTGGCTATCAAGGTGCTCAACAAAGAGTTAATATTGAACGATAAATAAGTGGAGTAATTTTTTTGAAATTTTTTTTTTTTGAGAGATAAGGGATATATATTTAATGTAATATTTTTTATTATTTTATTTTTGGAGTGACAAGGAGTATTGTAATATTTTGTAAAACTTGGAGTTATAAGGTGTACATTTATAAACTTGAGGTGCTAAAATAGTAACTCAAGTAATTTTTTACTTTGAGGGGGGGGGGGGGGGGTAGATTTTTTTTAAGAAGAAATTTGTAAGGGCATTGTCAAGTGGTTAAATTTTGAAAGGATTTCATTGTAAACACTCAACGAGAAATTGAGTAGATCCAAGTGCAAGGCTTACTCATTTTTCTGCTTCTTCAACGACTATACGAGGGTCAAGGCCAAGCCCCGATAGATCGTTTTCTCTTTGCGTGGCATGTGTCGTTTTTTGGCATTGCATGTTTCGTGTGAGGAGTTGCTCATTTTTTCTTGTGCTTGATTCTTTTGGTGCACTTCTTAAACACTACAATGTCAAAGTTAATTAATCTATTCTCTAATTTTGATAAGCTAGAAGGGGTGAAATCTTATAAGATATGGAAACGTCTAACTGAAAGTAGTCTCATATATAATGAATTGTGGCATGAAATATGCGATGGTGACATTAAATATAATAAACCAATAGATGTAGCTTCACTTGCAAAATGGGAAATAAAAAAAGCCAAGGCATTAGCTCTTATAAAGTCTTCAGTTAACAATGAAATGTACATTCATATTGAAAAATCCTCAGATGCATGGACTACTTTCCATACATTCAAAGATCTCTTTGATACACAACCTGAATCTAAAAAGGTTGATATTCAATTGAAATTGCTCCAACAAAAGTTAACTAAAGGTGGTGATGTTCTTGAATATATTTAACGGCTTAAAAACATCAAACAAGAAATAATAAATGTTGATTTTCAAGCTGAAGATGAATGTTTCTTGACTACAATTTTAATTGTTGGTTTGCCATCATCTTACACACATTTTTTGGAAACTTTGCAAGTCACTGGAAATTTAGAGAAGATAAAGTTTGATGAATTGAGTGATATGTTAGCCCAGCATGACAAAATGTTTAGGAAGAAATAACAGATTGGGTAAGATGTCTTCTTCACAGACGCTAGCACAAGTAACTCCTCAATTGTTAGTTCAAGAAATAGTGGAAGAGGACATTTAAATCAAATTCAAGTAGCCCATGATGTACAAGGTCGTGGTTGCAGTCAAAGCAGAGGAAACAATTTCAACAAAGGCTACAGTTCAGACAAGAGAAATTTTCAAGGCTGAGGAAAAAATCAAGGTAGAGGATATAATCAAGGAATAGGACAAATTCCAGGCAGAGGAAAAACTTAGAAAAAAGGCCAAAGATAAGGAAGAGGAAAATATCAAGGTAGAGGCATATATTTCAGTCAAATTGTTTACAGGAGATGTAACAAAGTTGTACATTATGCTGAAGATTGTAGAACTTCGATTGATGAAATTCCCAAGTTCCAGCCAAAGTCTACACAGTTTGTAAATGATGAAGATGATCCTGATGGTTCAGAATATGTCTTCACCAACACAGAATCAACATGTTTACAAGTTTCAACCTTTCTTAGAAGTGATTATGAAGATGCATGGATTATGAATACAGGAGCAACTCAACACATGAATTTTCGACGTGACTTCCTTTGGAGTTTCCAACAATTCCATCTAAATTCAATATATCTTGTTGATAAAACAAAACATACTCCTTCCGGAAAAGGTGTAGTTAAAGTTTTTTTACTTGGTGTTTGAGAAAGAATTATTTCAAATGTATGGTATGTCCCAACATTTAAGCAAAATTTGTTATCTTTAGTCATGATTCGACAAGCAGGACATATAGTGATTATGGAAGATGGATTAGTTAAAATTAACTCAATCAAACAGAACATGAAAACAATGATGACAGGTTATGAAGATGGAAAAATGTTAAGGAAGAAAGGGACAGTTATTCCAAGAAATTCTGACTTTGCAGGAGCAACAAGTATAGACATTTCACTGATCAGATTGTGGCATGTAAGATATGGCCATGAGTCAACTTTGACAGTCTCTCTTAGTTACAAAAATAGGGAATGGTTAAGGGTCTTCCAACCTTCAAAAGGGAAAATGAAAAATTTGAAGCTTGCATTTATGGAAAACAACATCAAGATACTTTTCCCACAAGTTCATGGCGAGCAAACAAGCATTTTCAATTGGTTCACAATGATATTTGTGGACCCTTACAAACTTCACTAGGAGGATGCAGATATTTCTTACTCTTTGTTGATGAATTTAGCAGGATGACTTGGGTATATTTTTTAAAGAAAAATTCAGAAGAATTTGAAAAGTTCAAAACTTTTCGCCAACTTATTGAAAATGAAGTAAAGGAGAAGATTGGCACTCTTAGAACCGAAAATGGCAGAGAATTCACTCCAAATGAATTCAACATGTATTGCATGGATAATGGCATAAAATGACATCTTACCAATGTCTACACTCCACAGAAAAATGGAGTAGTAGAAAGAATGAACCGTACCTTGTTAGGAATGGAAAAATCTATGTTAACTTTCAAAAAGTTAAGTCCTATATATTGGGCCAAAGCAATTAATACCGTTGTCTACTTAAGGAACAGATCTCCCACTGCTTCTTTAGACAGAATCTCACCTTATGAAGCATGGTTTGGCTTCAAACCTCAGGTTAAATATCTCATAGTTTTTGGATCAGTATGTTATGCCTTAGTTCCGAAGAAAAAATGAACTAATATTGACTCACGAAGCTTGAAGTGCACAATGATTGGGTATTTTGATTAGAAGAAAGGGTACCGAATTTTGTCGAATGGGAAATTTATTGTAATATTCTCAATTAGCCCAAGCTAATGGGAATATACAATTTTGTTTCATTTTTATGTTTCATGAATAAAATTGTAAAGGAGGATACGATAAAAAACCAAATCAATAAAAACCAAATTATAGTGTTTTTGACGCAGAAAGAAATTAATAAAAACCAAACTACATGCAAATGAAGTTATTGTCTTTCGATGAAAAGCAACTTCTACACGGGTTCTACGAGATTAAAAATTGTATTTTTCTTTTCAGATAACAAACTCACACTCACAAAAACTATGAAAATGACTAAATGCTTAAGTGCACCTGATGCAAATCACTACAAGCATGCAAATCCTAAGATGCAAAATCTCCTAAAGCAGAGTGAAATTTCCCAAAAGTCCTTCAGTTTTATCTCTTTTTTGGTTGTCCAGAAAGCTAGTTCCAAAATCAAGAACTCTTAATATGAAGACACCAAAAAATTATTAACAACAAGAGGAAGAAATCAATGACAACTCCTTTCCAGAATCAAGCCAAAATGTAAAGGCAAGAAACCTCAACAAAGCTTCAAAAGATACAAAGAAACGAAAACAAAAATGCAAAAACAAAAGCAAACAACAAAGCAAAATGTTTTTTGAGCTTTTGAATTTTATAAGGGAAGAGTTCGAAAAGACCAAGCAAAACTATAAAACCCCAAGCCAAACGACACTGAATTTCAAGCAAAAACTTCAAAAATGCTCCAAATATTATAGGGCTAACTGGTAGCAAGATCAATATGAGAAAAATAAGACAAGAAAACTCAACCACTCAGCCTAGAAGAATAGTGCAACCTTGCCGCAAACAAAAACTTCAAAGAACCAAGAAAGACTCTTCAAAAGTTGCAACAAGACCTAGCCGACTGAACTCAAGAAAACCAACCAAGAAATGGGCAAAAATCGAAGTGCAAAGCAAGACACAAAGGTAGGAATGAGTAAATGAGCAGGAGCTCTCTGTTCTGATGAAGCAGAACAACCAAGAATCCCCAGAAAGAGATCTTGGTACTCGAACCAGAAATGCCAGCACAAGAAACAATACTTTGCCAAAAAGACTAGTTTTCAACCAAACAAGAGAGAGAAAAGACCAAAGACCACTTTCTTCACAATCTAGAGGGTACAAAGACACTGTAGGAACAGGTCTCCACAGACAGAAAGGACTAAAAAGCCAAGAAATCCAAAATTTCAAAATCTACCTAGGTATACGCAACTTTACAGTTTAGCAACAAGCGTGCATACGCGACTGTGCTAAAGGAAACACACGTATACGCGACTCCCTTTAAAAAAAACTGCGTGTATACGCGACTGTGTGCAGACAAACCCGCGTATATAAAGGTAAATAATGAAAAAACAAAAAGGATCAAGCCTGGATAAGAAGCCAAGACTTCAGTCTGACTGAGAAAGAGTAAACTGGACTGGAAATACAAGTTAAAACTGTTGGAAACCTATCAAACAGCTGAAACCACCCAACAGGGGAATCACAAGAATGCGATCCCCGGTGGAGTCGCCAGTTATGTTTCGGGGAAAATCACCCTAGAGGTTTGTTGGGTCAAAACATCCACAGAGCAAGGCATGCCATTCAGAAGGACTCACACACAACCGTACTTGAATGCAAAAAACTAGAAATCAACGATAGCAGGACTCACCCGTAGTCCTACGTTCGATGTAGATCCCGCGGGGTTCAAACCCCCAGCAACCTTCCTTCCTCCTTCAACCTGCAAAACAAGAAAGAACGTGCACGGAAACCTAGTTGTACAGCATATATTTCTCCTAAACGTTAGTGTAATCAATGTGAAATATGATATAAATGATAATAACTACTTAATAATCAATCTTTCCACATACACAAATAGATACTAACACAGAAGTTCAGGAACAAGACAGTTCTTCATTATTATGAATAGCATGTATAGAAATAAAGAGTGGAGAGATCACCTGAATCCTTCCACGATCTTCGAACAGACCGTCGTCCGGATTCGTCTCGCCCTTGCCTCGCTAAGAAATTTTCAAGACTTGTGCACTCGAGATGGCATATAAATGGATGAACATCTCTAGGAAATAAGGGTTTCCTGTATAAATCTAGGAAAGTGCAGGAGGCATGGGGAATCAGACTTGAACTGGGATTCCAACAGAGTATAATGTCTATAAAATTTCTCTCTCCCTTAGGCCATGCACATGAGGGGCTTTTATACTCCCTCAAAGTAGTTTCAGTCAGTTGGAAACAGTTGGCCACGTACTGGGGTGGTTGAACTACTGGAGTAACCATCAACCCAGTCCAAAAATAGGGAATTTATATATTTTTTAATGGTTTTAATGGCATACGCGGAAAAGTACATGTGGACTCGCGTATACACGTGGAAAAGTCTGGGCATACCCGCGTATGGGAATTTTAACACTGTTTTTTAGTGAATTTGTTCAAGTCTGTAGGAATGGGTGCCCAAAGCCATAAAGACAATCATGAATCACCTGAGGGTGAAAAATGATGCTATAACAGCAGGGGAAAATACAAGGGGCCAAGGAAAAACATAAGAGATGGCCATAAAAGTCATAGAGATAGCAAAAAGTGGGCAAGAAACAGACTCACAACACAACATCACATTCCCTCAATAGAAAAGGGTAGTTTCCACCATAGCTCCTCTGAGATCAATGAGAAAAAGGAAAAACTTTGTATTTCAGAGCTAACAAGAGTCAAACAATGAGTCAGAGAGAGCCAAAAAAATCCTCCCACAAGCCCAATTAGCACGGAAAATTTTAAGGGTGGATATTTATTTGAAAGTTTAGAAACCTTGGCAAATCTTAGTGATATCTCATAGAAAAATTGTAAGACGTTTGATGATATTTTTGTAAAAATATATAGATTAATGATTATATTATATTAGTCTATATAATATCTTGGCGATTTTTAAGGTAAAATAATTTCATACTATAAAACTTGGGTGAATTATTTAAAAAAAAAATGGAAATTGGAAAATATTTTTTTTTTTGGAAAAAGTATATAAAATTAGCCCACCTGCGAATATTAGCCCCTAAAATTTTCCTTGCTAATTATCACTGAAGAAACAACGAGGAGGAAGGAATTTAACAAACAGTTCTGAAAGAGAAACGACAGAAGGCACATGCAAATATTGTAGCACTGAAGGAGAAATTGCAGCAAAAAGAGGAGCAAGTAGCCACCAGCATAATTGTATAGAAGCCCTTCAACACGATTTCTTTCGACTCATATGTTTTGTACCTCGAAAATGATTATATTTCCAATTCAAAACTTTAGCCTCCCATGGATCGCTACCTTTCCAATATTGTAGGCATTCCAAGAATTTATACAAGCAAGCTAACATGGATGATCAGGCAAAGATGGCAGAGTTTTATGTGCATAACCTTGTGTTGAAAAATTTGGATACTTGGGACCCCAATCCTACAATGGGGGATATGTAGTTGATGGCTCTAATATCTTGGATGATGAGTGAGGACACTAGAGAAAAAGAGGTATGGAGGGTCATGGGAAGAAGAAATAGAGAGCCCTTATATATCATACCAGAAATTTTCAGCCCAAGAGGATTCATGCTTAACCATTGAGAGATTGAAAGGGATCCTGTACTGGTTGAAAGATACCTTCACACTTAAACCCAGGTGATAGGCCACTTTGATGTTGTATCTAGGTAGATAAAAGATGAGTGCATTATGGCTATCCAGAAGAGATGGAACGACCTCCCTCACAGCCCAAAGAACAGGGAGTACCGTACACCAGAAATACTAAGGGGTGCATTGGAAAGAGAATCCTACTACAAGAAGGCCATGTAGGCAAAAAAGGTCTAGTGATTGGGACTAAAGGTTAGCCCACCTTTGCTATTGGGTGTAAATTATGAATAGGACACAGATGCATAAGATAGAGAATGGGAGAGCGTAGAGAAAAATAATGGTTTTGACCCCTTTGGGGAAAATCCCACACTTCTTCCTCAGGAAATCAGGGGGGATATCAAAGCCTTGAAGGAAATTAAGGAGGAGGATCATTTTCTTATAGGATGAGGAACCATTATGTATCTGAAAACATTTCTCTTTGAATTTGAGATACTTTGTAGGTATTATGGCTATATATCACAAACTCAAAAACTCGGATTTTTTCCTGCAACATTGAAGGATAGAGCTCTTGAATGGTTTATGATTTTAGGTAATAATTCAATAAGATCATGGAATGATATGCAAAATACATTTCTAGAAAAATATAAAGATCGTGATCTTAGATAAAAATTTTTAGAATGAACCAATAAGAGGATTAGAGCCTTTAGGATCTAATAGAGAGGTTCATTTATAATTTTAAGAGCGAAAAATTGCATCATCTAGGATTTGACACACTGAAAACCCTCTTACTTAGAACAATTACGGAAGAGTGTATCGATCTCCCTAATCTCATGAGTAGAGGAGATGTATACCAATTGTCATTTGAAGAAATTTGTGAAACATGCAAACGAATATCAAGAGGAAGAGAAGAGTAAGTAAGTCAACATCCCAACATTTTGTGGAGCAAGATAGACTTGGAAACTTGCTTGACAACTACAAAATAAATTCAATCTAAAAGAAAAATTATAAATGTTAAGAATGCAAAATTAACAAAAAGAAGACGTTGATATTTAACCCCATGCGAGAATCATATGCCATAATGCTACTAAATGTATTTCATCATTTCTGGGTTTAAAAGACGTTTACCACAGAAGGCAATGGAAGCGAAATGCACAAAGTTATGTTATGTAGCTCCAAGGATACCCTGGCAACCTAGTAAACTTGATATGATGCAAGGACCCACTTCACAATTTTAAGCTTATCCACATCCATCTCAAACTAATTAGGACACACTCCCTCCTTGGAAACCTTGGCCATATCAACCCCAAAACCAATCTTGGAAACAAGTTTGGTAAGGTCCTAATTGGAAAAATCCACAATATCCTCAATATTTCCCTCCATATCCTCCATACCCAACTCCATTTAATCCCTACAATCCAACTCCACCACAACCATAGCCTCAACAACATCCACCTCATATATCCACCCCCACTCAACTACCTGTACCACCATTTCCAAACTCACACCATGAAGTATCTAACCCCACTTACAATTCTGAGGTACAACACTACCAAACATATCATCTTGATCTAAATGGATGGATCTTAGTTCAAGAAAGGCATTGCAAAGAAGAAATTTTCTTAATGTCATTGAAGGACAACATCAAGAAGAAGAAGATCCAAATGAGGATATCAAAAGATCAAGGGCTACACTTAATGAAGAGATGACATGAGAATTAGATGTTGAGAAATTTTCCTCATGTTTATCAGCATTTCGTCCATGTGTTCATTAGAAAAATCAGCAAAAAGTGGAAGATTTGAATGTCATAATAGAATAGGACATCCAAGGAAATCCAACTCTACAAGTGGACCAAGGACATCAAAATTATACTGACATATTATTCCAAATAGTCATTAAGTTGCAGCAACACACTCTTCTACAATAGTAATTGATACAATCCCAGTCAAATCAATTCATCTCTCATATTCAGGTACATGTCAGAGCATGTATTACAAGTGTGCACATGATTTTATATGTCATGTTGACGTGTACATGGCTCCATTGGAGGTATTCCTATACTTGGAAAAGGTTTTGTTTTTTCAAGTAGAGTAGGAAAGTGGAAGAAAGAAAAATAAAAAAGGGGAAAGAATAAAATATCAGGTGAAAACCTCTTTTGAGGCATCTGAGATTGGCTCACTGATTTAAAACCTACATGAGGTGGTCATTGGGTTGAAAAAAAAGAAAAGAAAAGAGTAAAATAAAATCTCTTAGCTGAAAAGCTCCTTTGAGGCACCTAGGGAGACTTTCTAGTTGAAAATCTCATTGAGGTAGCTAGGAGGCCTTACAAAAAAAAAAAAAAAAAACTGCATTTCTCCTTGTATCTATCTCTAAAGAATGCAACTACTCTCCAACCTTTGCAAGCAGAAAAACAACAAGTTGGCACAAAAAAAAATTCAGTCAACACCTTGGTCAAAGGTAGTCAAACTTGGACTTCCTCCTTCTATGCTTAGAAGCTCCAAAAGGACCTCAAGAAGATTATCCAATGTAGCTTCAGAACCACCAAAGACAGCTTCAATAGTAGGGGGAGTAGTGCATGGGAAAATAAACAAAAGATGAATAAGCTAGCATGTGGAAGAACCATAAGGCAGGGAGGATGAATAGGTTGCTCAGAGGATGAGAAACAATTTCAATAGGGGGTGATGATGGGCCTCTAAATTAGACATAAAATAAGGCCCATATAGCCTTTCTTAAGGCCATCTACCTTCCTTATGCACATAAAATATATAATAAATCTCTCGTTCTGCATTTAATAAATTTTTTTTGAGCTTTAATATGTTATTAGGAGGGTTTAAAGGTAATTACATATTTGTGCCTAATATTGGTTATTTTTGTAGAATATTGGGAGGATATTGGGTATATTATGTAGATTTGGAGCAGGAGATAATGTAGGGACTCACTCCTTGCCACTGGAGGACCAATATTGGAGAATAAATGAGCACAATATCAGGAAATTAGGGAGAAATATGGGAGAAATTCAAGGTGGTTGTCCACCCTCCTTAACTCCAAAGGTAGGCAAAGGATCCTCATGAGATCCCCTCTAGCAATTCTAATTCTAGAGGCAGCCAAGCAACTGAAGATGAACTGCACTCAATCTATGGTTTACTTGGAGTCGAGTGGACTCAATCACCATTTTTATAGGGAGATATTGGTAGCTACCCTGTAGAATAAATAGAACAGAGCTAAAGCTAGGAAGTGTTAGTCGATTCTAGTGGGAAATTTGTTGCAAGTTATTGAGATTTTTATTATTTTAGTGAGAAAAATTTCAGAGATGTATGAGGTTATTCTTTTATGAAATGAGAAAACTGATTTCATTTTACGGATTTAAGTTTTAGAGAGTTAGGCTTTTGGGTTAGGGTTAAATTCATGTGCCTCAACCTCTCTGCTGTATTGTTCTTTTCTTTCTGCCATTTAGTTAGATTGGCTTTTGAGACTTTCATTGCTGCTTAGTCTTTGATTTTAGTTTTTTGTTGTAGTTTTTCATTTTCTCATGAGTAGTATAATAGAGGATAAATATCTAAAATATGTGGATTTGTACTTCTCTTCTCATCTCTGTCGACAGAGCTCAAGGAGGGTAAACCTTCCCACACACCAAAAAAATTGATTTCTATTCACCATTTCCATCTCTGCGTTACTCCTCTGAACCTTGCTTTTACACCTCCATTCCCTCCTATTTTCCACTTATTTTCAATTGCTGCACCCACATTTTATTCCCAAAAACACTTAAAACCCTTCAGCTACCTTATTCCTTCGTTTTTTTATTCACAGAATTGCCTTTATCTTTTTAGCTCAAAACTCTTGAAAAAAAATCAAAACTTGACTTCTGACTTGTCTCCTAGAAATCCCCGCTATCGTAGATCACGAACCACATTTCACAATCCTTACCTCCATCGCAAATCACAATCACAGTTTTTCTTTTGTTTAGTTAAAGACTTACCGCTCATCATTTTCGATTACAATAAACTCTGCCACTTCAAAAATCTCATCGCACACCCTTTTTCCCCTTTTCCTTATGACTTACTACAATTCTCGCATCACAAATTGCATCCCACACTTTTTATTTGGTTCTGTTAATACTTACCACTCCAACAGCCGATTTCGATTGCAGTCCGCCGCTGGTGCCATCACCACATCATCCCTATCGCAATCACATCCCACAATTTTTATTTCCTTTCCATTAATAATTTCTGCCTTTGAACCCCCAACTCGAATATTACCATACTCCTTTTCCACATCACCCATCACAGTCGCTCATCGCCCCTTTTTCATTTTCCCTTAAGAATTACCACTCCTTCTTTTTGCTGATTGCGATATTGCGACATCACATATCGTAGATCGTATGGCACAAATTTTTCTCCTTTTCATTAACCCTTAGTACTTCCAAATGCCGATTGCAATATTTTTATCACACTTTGTTGCTCTTCCCTGTTGTACTTCACACAGCACATAATTTATCTTGTTCCGTTTAACACTTACCACTCCAAATTCACGATATTGCAATTGCGATATCGGTCCCACCTCCATATTGCATCTCCACCATCGATTATTTGCATTAATTCTACTCCAAAGCCATATCATAATGTTTTTCAAGGTGAGCCCTAGTATTTCACCAAGAGTGTTGCAACTCCTAAAGGCCACCCTACTTTACTTTATGAACTGGGGCTTTGTACATTCTTGGAGGTGACAATGCTATATACACAGCAGATGCATTTTTTTCATGTCATCCTCTTCTACTTTATGAAAGGGTGTTATTTCTAAGGGTTCTCAGTGAATACTGTCACACTTTAATGAAACTAAAATAGGTTGTAGAAATGAAACAACAAAGGAAACTAAGTTAATTTTCAGAAAAGGAAATGACTGAAAAGAAACTAAGCTAACTTGCTTAAAATAAATGGCATAAAAGAAACTAATTCTAAACCACACTTAACTTGGAAAAATGGCTGAATGCACTCTACTTATCCTATGGTCTATCTATCATGCTTCTATCCATGACTTAATTTTGATTGAAAAAAGTGTTTATTTGCATCTTAGAGGAAAGAAAAGGGCTAAATAGGCTAATGGAGGGCTCAACACATGAAATGGAGGGCTTAGCACATGAAATTAGGGCTTAGAAGTGGAAAGCGAGGGTTTAAACCTTGTAAAACCTTATGATATAGAAAAAATGGATTTGGAGTAGAATGAATGGAAATAAGCCATGGCGGAGATGCGATGTGGAGGTGGTACCAATATCACAATCGCGATATCACAAAGTTGGAGCGGTAAGCGTTAAAGCAAACAGGATAAATGATGCGATGTGTGAAGTGCGGTAGGGAAGAGCAGCAAAGTGTGACAAAAATATGACAATCGGTGTTTGGAAACGGTAATTGTTAATGAAAAGAGAAAAGGTTGCGGCGTGCAAGGTAAAAACTATGATTTGCGATATGTGATGTCGCAATATTGCAATCGGAAAAAAAGGAGCGATAAGTATTAAGGGAAAAGGCAAAATGGGTGACGAGCGACTCTGATGGGTGACATGACAAAGGAGTATGGTAATATCACAATCAGGGTTCGAAGGCAGAAAGTATTAATGGAAAGTAAATAAAAGCTACAAGATGCGATTGTGATAGGGATGACGTTGTGGTGGGACCTACGATTTAATGCTATCACAATCGGGTCGTTGAGTGGTATTAACGAACCAAATAAAAAGTGTGGGATGCAATTGGTGATGGGAGGATTGTAGTAATCTCAGAAGGAAAGAGGAAAAGGGGTGTGAGGTGCAATTTGCAAAGTGGCAGGTGATGTGGCGTAGTTTATCGCAATCGGGCAACAATGAGTTTTAAGTCTTTAACAAAACCAAATAAAACTACGATTGTGATTTGCGATGGAGGTAAGCATTTGAGAAAAGCAGTTCACTTATGAATCATGATAGTGGGGATTTCAAGAGACAAGGCAAAAGTTGATATTTGATGTTTTTTCAAGTGTTTTGTGAAAAACGTAAAGGCAACCGTGAACAACAAAATGAAGAAATAAGGTGACCAAAGTTGTTTTAAGTGTTTTTGAATAAAAGGTGCAATAGTTGAATACAAGTGGAAAATAGGAGAGAATGGAGGCGTAAAAGGAAGGTTCAGAGGTGTAACATAGAGATGGAAATGGTGAATAGAAATCAATGTTTTTGGCCTGTGTGAAGGTTTACCCTCCTCGAGCCCTATCCACAGAGATGAGAAGGGAAGTCTAGATCCACATCTTTTAGAGTTTTATTCTCTATTCGACTACTCATGAGAAAATGAAAACTTACAACAATAAACTGAAAT
Source organism: Pinus albicaulis (assembly GCA_034641835.2). Classification (NCBI taxonomy): domain Eukaryota; kingdom Viridiplantae; phylum Streptophyta; class Pinopsida; order Pinales; family Pinaceae; genus Pinus; species Pinus albicaulis. The sequence goes on from JAXQQM020082657.1 coordinate 87,981, forward strand.
CAAAGACTAAGCAGTAATGAAACTATCAAAAGAAGATCTAAATAAATGGCTCAAAGCAAAGAACAAGTACAACAGAGAGGTTGAGGGACGTGGACTAGGCCCTAACCCACAAGCCTAGCTCTTTGAAACTTAAATACATAAAATGAAATTAGTCTGCTCATTTCATAAAATAATAACCTCACACATCTCTGAAAGTTTGACACTGAATAATAAAAATCTAAATAACTTGCAACAAATTTCCCACTAGAATCGACTAACTCCTCCTAGCTCTAGCTCTGCTCTATTTGTTCTATAGGGAAGCTACCAAAAACTCCCCATAAAAATGGTGATTATTTTCGCACTTACCTCCAAGTAAACCATAGATTGAGTGCACTTGTCTCGAGTTTCTTGGCTACCTCTAGAATTCGACTGTTGGAGGTGATCTCATGAGGATCCTTTGGTCGCCTTTGAGTTATGGAGGTTGCATCTCCAAGACTGCACCACTTCCTCGATATTGTGCTCATTTATTCTCCAATATTTGACTGTGTAGTGGTAGGGAATGAGTCCCTACATTATCTCCTTCTCCACATCTGCATAATTTGCGCAATTCCTAATTTTCTACAAAAATAAACAATATTAGGCACAAATATGCAATTACCTTTAAAACTTCTTAATAACATATTAAAGCATAAGAAAACATTATTAAGTGCAGAAGGAGATATTTAATATGTCTTTTATGTGCATAAGGAAGGTATATGGGCTTAAGAAAGGCTAGATGGGCCTTATTTTATGTCCAATTTAGAGGCCCATCATCACCCCCCTACTGAAACTATTGCTTATCCTCTAATAAACCTATTCATCTGCCCTGCCTTATGGTTATTTCTGCATGCTAGCTTATTCATTTTCTATTTATTATCCATGCGTTTCTCCCCCTGATAATATTCTTGCTACACCTCTATTTGCAATTCTTCTTGTAGGTGATGCATGGAGGTCCTCAAGTGCCCGAAGAAAATCTATTTTGCATGCCAACGAGGTGATTAAGTCCCACCTTTTATTCTATTTTTCCTTCTTTTTTAAACATCCTCCTAAATGTAAACACATCCTTCTTTTTTAAACATCCTCCTAAATGGAAATCTCCCCAAAATGTAAACATCCTCGTTTTGGAAAAAATTCTCTAGGTGCTCCAAGAACACCAATAGAAAGATGACCAATTTGTGTTGCATTTAATGAGATTATTGTTGAAGAGCTCAAAGGTTCGGACTCCAACTTTGAAGGACTTCCACCATATTCGATAATCTATAATTTATGATGGTTGTATATGTGAAATAAAATCAGCGAAAGGAGCTCTCAAAGACACAAAAAATAAAATCCCCACAACATGCTTTGTTTTGATGTTGATGGCACACTCACCCTTGCAAGAAAGGTCATTTCTCATGAAGTGTTAGAATTTATGCAAGTATCACGTATGATTGCAGCACTTCCGTGAGTTGCATGTGGTTTCTCGCAGATCTTGCAAAAAATGGACTCTAGCAATATTTGGAAAAACCATGATTTCCAGTCATGATTAAGGGTGCAGATTTAGGAATGGCCTTGTTGTTCACAAAATTAGCAAAATGATTGAAGGATAAATGACAGGACAAAAGTGTGGCTATCAAGGTGCTCTAACAAAGGAGTTAATATTGAACGATAAATAAGTGGAGTAATTTTTTTTGAATGGAGAGATAAGGGATATATATTTAATGTAATATTTTTTATTATTTTATTTTTGGAGTGACAAGGAGTATTGCAATATTTTGTAAAACTTGGAGTTATAAGGTGTATGATTTATACAACTTGAGGTGCTAAAATAGTAACTCAAGTAATTTTTTACTTTGAGGGGGCCGTAGATTTTTTTTAAGAAGAAATTTCGTAAGGGCATTGCTCAAGTGGTTAAATTTTGAAAGGATTTCTATTGTAAACACTCAACGAGAAATTGAGTAGATCCAAGTGCAAGGCTTAGTGCTATTTTTTTGCTTTCCTCTCAACGACTATACGAGGGTCAAGGCCAAGCCCCGATAGATCGTTTTCTCTTTTGCGTGGCATGTGTCGTTTTTTGGCATGGCATGTTTCGTTACAGAGTTGTCTCATTTTTTCTTGTGCTTGATTCTTTGGTGCACTTCTTAAACACTACAATGTCAAAGTTAATTAATCTATTCTCTAATTCTTATAAGCTAGAAGGGGTGAAATCTTATAAGATAGATGGACACGTCTAACCGAAAGTAGTCTCATATATAATGAATTGTGGCATGAAATATGCGATGGTGACATTAAATATAATAAACCAATAGATGTAGCTTCACTTGCAAAATGGGAAATAAAAAAAGCCAAGGCATTAGCTCTTATAAAGTCTTCGCTAACAATGAAATGTACATTCATATTGAAAAATCCTCGTATGCATGGACTACTTTCCATACATTCAAAGATCTCTTTGATACACAACTCCGAATCTAAAAGGTTGATATTCAATTTGAATGTGCCCAACAAAAAAGTTAACCAAAGGTGGTGATGTTCTTGAATATATTTTTAACTGGCTTAAAAACATCAAACAAGAAATAATAAATGTTGATTTTCAAGCCGAAGATGAATGTTTCTTGACTACAATTTTAATTGTTGGTTTGCCATCATCTTACACATTTTTTTGGAAACTTTGCAAGTCAACTGGAAATTTCAGAGATAAGCATAAAGTTTGATGAATTGAGTGATATGTTAGCCCAACATGACAAAATGTTTAGGAAGAAGAAAGTCGTATTGGGTAAGATGTCTTTTTCACGTACGCTAGCACAAGTAACTCCTCAATTGTTAGTTCAAGAAATAGTGGAAGAGGACATTTAAATCAAATTCAAGTAGCCCATGATGTACAAGGTCCTCGGTTGGCAACAAAGCAGAGAAACAATTTCAACAAAGGCTGACAGTTCGTACAAGAGAAATTTTCAACGAGGAAACAATCAAGGTAGAGGATATAATCAAGGAATAGGACAAATCTGCAGTGCAAGAGGGAAAACTTAGAAAAAAGGCCAAAGATATAGGAAGAGGACAATATCAAGGTAGAGGCATATATCTGCAGTCAAATTGTTTACTAGTGGAGATGTAACAAAGTTGTACATTATGTCGAGCATTAGTAGAACTTGATTGATGAAATTCCCAAGTTCCGTACCCAAAGTCTACACAAGCTTTGTAAATGATGAAGATGATCCCGATGGTTCGTAACATGCCTTTTCACCAACACATAATCTAACAACTTTACATGTTTCAACCTTTCTTAGAAGTTATTATGAACATGCACGGATTATGGATATAGGAGAAACTCAACACATGACTTTTTTCGATTGTGAATTACTTTTGGAGCTTCCAACAATGCCACTCCTCAATTCAATATATCTTATTCTAAAAACAAAAATATTTCTTATGGAAAAGATGTAGTTAAAGTTTTTATACATGTCATTGGAGAAATAATGATTTCAAATGTATGTAGTATGTCCCAACATTTAAGAAAAATTTTCTATCTTTTAGTCACGATTCGACAATCAAGACATTTGGTGATTATTGAAGATGGCTTAGTTAAGAAATTAAATCAAGAAAATAGAACATGAAAACAATGATGAAAGGTTATGAATATGGAAAAATGCTAAGGATGAAAGGGATAGTTATTCCAAGAAATTTTGACTTTGTAGGAGAAGCCAAGTAGTAAACATTTCACCGACTATCAGGATTGTGGCATGTAAGATATAGCCATCTCAACTTTGAAAGTCTCTCTTAGTTACAGGGAATGGTTAAGGGACTTCTCGACCTTAAAAAGGGAAAATTTAAAATGTGAATCTTGAATTTATGGAAAAAAATCACTCGAGAGACTTTTCCCACAAGCTCATAGATGAGCAAATGCTACATTTAGTAATTGGTTCACATACAAGGATATTTGTGTACCCTCACAAAATTCGGCAGGAGGATGCAGACGTATATTTCTTACTCTTTGTCGATGATTTTAGTAGGATCTCTTGGGTATATTTTTTGAAGCCAAAAGTCGTAAGCATTTGAAATTTTCAAAACTTTTTGCCAACTTATTGAAAATGAAGTAAAGGAGAAGATTGGCACTCTTATAACTCGATAGTGGTGGAGAATTCCTACTCTCAAATGAATTCAAAATATATTGCATGGATATGGCATAAAACGACATCTTACTGAATGTCTACACTCCACAACAAAATGGAGTAATAGAAAGAATTTGAGCCGCACCTTGTTAGGAATGGTGAGATCTATGTTAACTTTCAAAAAGTTAAGTCCTATATAATAGAAATAAGAAATTCGTACCGTTTCACTTAAGGAACATATCTCCCACTTCTTATTTAGACAAATGTTAATCAAACCTTATGAAGCATGGTTTGGCTTCAAACCCTCGATTTAACCATCTCGCATTTTCTCGGATCGCGATGTTACACCTTAGTTCCAAAGGAAAAACAAACTAAGCTTGAATCATGCACTCGAAGTGCACAATGATTGGGTATTCTCGATGAGAAGAAAGGGTACCGAATTTTTTCTAATGGGAAATTTATTGTAATGTTCTCAATTAGCCCAAGCTAATCGGGAAATATACAATTTTGTTTCATTTTTATGTTTCGTGAATATAATTTTAAGGGAGGATCAATAAAACTCCTAAACAACAAAATAAATCAATGCCACATGTGAACAAAGCTAAATCTGGGTTATTTACATAAGCACACCTAGCAGAAAGAGGTCAGATCATTCACCAAGTCAACAAGGACTCAAATCAACAATGATGTCTAGATACAAGTGAACTCGCATGCACAACACAATTTTAGATATACTACATGTGAAAGGAGCTAAATCATTGAGATGGTTTAGGGTTTTGCAAAACTTTCATCTTATAAAAGGAAGAGGAGGAAAGTAAAAGAAGGTTGTTTAACATATTATATTTCTGAATATATTGTCCGTTTAGACATATATCATTCTCTTGTTGTTTAGCTGAGAATAGTGTTGTTTAGCACTCGATGTTCCTAATCGGGAATCCCACCTCCTTCCTTGAGAGGCCTCTTGGAGGATTCTTTCTAATCTTGTCCACTATTAGGCATTTGGCCAAGCTTCACCTTACACCTACAGCATTGATCCTGTTGAGGGTTGGGTTGTCCTTGTAAGCTGCAGCAAGTGGAGGCTAGATCTACTCAGATCTAGGCCAATCTAATGCCTCTTTTCAGTGGGAAAGTATTCTATCCCCCTGGTAAGAGAGTATTAGACCTTTGGAGCTACATTTTCAGATCTTGGCATCAGGCCAAACTAGTACTAGAGCCTACAATGCATTTTTCCTTCCAGGACTGCGTTATTTGCAAGTATACAGTTGCAGGGTGTTTTGGCATACTTTTGGAGGAGAGATCTCTAGTGTTGTGGTTCTGCCCTTCACTATGGTGATACATGGATTATAGATCTAATCCATGTCATTTTCAGATCTGATATGCTTATTATTGTATTTTACTTCAGAAATTTCTAAATATTACTGCAGATCTGCAACTTTAGATCTCATATCTACTCTTTGTATTTCATGTTTTGCTCAAAACCCCAAGGGGAATTTGTAGAGGAGCTCATCTAGTGTACACATATGATATAGATCTAATATTTTGTACACAAATCTGCTCTAGATCTAAAGTGTAATATACAGCTACTGCAACTCTTTCAAATAATGTTGTCAAGCCCTTTTGCAATTTAATACATTGTTGCAGCACCTCTTTTGGAGGGTTTTCTTCATAAAAGTATTCCATTTTCCTGTTATACATTGTATGGGCCTCATTGTAAATCTGATTTTTTGATGTATAAGTAGATTTTGAGCCTCCATATTGACCTCCTGCACTTAATTTTCTGAACTGTGTTATTTCTGAAGCAGTATTGTTTAATGTTGTTGTTGTTCCCATTTTGGGATATTACATTTATTATGAGAAAGGATGTGATTTCGATGGGCATGAGAGTAATAGTGCCGAACTTGTTGAAACTCTTCTTCAAAAGTTTGGTGAAAAGGTGATAAAATGAAAGGAAATCTACAAAGTCAACCAAACCACAAAATTTGTATGAACTTGAGTTTCCTCCATCCCAAAACAATTCATCCACCATATTCTTCACCAAAGGCTATCCTGGGTATTCGGTAGTTCATCCAAATCTCTTAGCAAAACACAGCTCTTTTGGATAAAGGACTCTCCGCCTCCGTAATCCGTGATTGATCAACGAACATTAGCCCTCTTTACATGATGGTGATTTTTCAGCTGACCAAACCAAAGGAACATCAATTACCAAAATGGGCAGTTCAACTTTTGAAAGATGTAAGGCCTAATGAATAGAATAAAACAGGAAAAAGGGGATCACAAAGAAGTGAAGGAAATTTTTCCTTGATAGCAAATTATTTTACTGAAACTTCTACTTATCGAGAGGCAGTAAAACATAAAGAATGAAAGCAGGCTATGGTTGATTAATATCAAGCAGGTCTCGACAAAAACACTTGAAAACTTATTGATTGTCCTCAGAATGTGAAACCCATAGGATTCAAATGGGTTTACCGAATTAAGTAGAAGAAAAATGGCGATATCAATAAGTACAAATCAAGACTTGTTGCTAAGGGTTTTGCGTAGCAAGAATGGATTGATTATGAAGAAACATTTGCTGCTACAACCCAATGGAGCACCATCTGACTCACACTTGCCTTAGCAGCTCAACAAGGATGGAAAGTTCATCAGATGGATGTAAAATGTGCTTTCCTCAACGAAGATTTATAGGAAGAAGTGTATATGACACAACTACCAGGTTTTGAAATTGAAGGAAAAGAACATAAAGTCTACAAACTAATAAAGGATTTATATGGGTTAAAACAAGCTCCCTGAGCTTGGTATGCCAAACTGGATGAATACCTTCGGAAAGTTGGTTTTCAACGAAGTGAATCTGATGATACCTTGTATGTACGCTAATAAGGTAAAAATCTAGTGACTCTGGTTATGTATGTAGATGATTTGATTATCACTGACAATAATGATGATCATATTGCATAGGTGAAAAATGAGTTACATGCAAGTTTTACGATGAAAGATTTGGGACTAATTCACTACTATCTTGGAGTTGAAGTATTCCAACGTCCACATCATATATTCATTTCTCAGAGTAAGTATGCATCATAAGTCCTTAAACAATTTGGAATGCAGGATTGCAAGCATGCTCTTACCCCCATGGAACAAAAATTGAAACTTTCAAAATTTGAAGGGGAGGAAATGGTGGATAGCACTTCTTATCGACATTTGATTGGAAGCCTGATTTATCTGAGAACTACTTGACCATATATTTCTTATGCCATTATTATTCTTTCCCACTTTATGTTGGAACCATGAGATAGCCACTGGAATGTAGCTGAAAGAGTTCTTCGTTATATCCAAGGAACAAAATATTTTGGTATTCTTTACAAAATGACTAAAAACTTTTTACTTTGTGGATTTTTAGATGTCGACTTTGTTGGGAGTATTGATGATAGGGCATCAACTTTAGGTTGTTTAATGAACATAGGGTTAGCTACAGTGTCTTGGAGTTACAAGAAGAAAGCTACAATGGCCACTTCTTCAGCAGAATAAAAATACATATGAACATGGGAAGCAACATGTGAGATTTTTTGGTTGTGTAGAGTTTTACAGGACTTGGGAATCCCTCCAATAGAAGCTACATCATTATTCATCGACAACCAGTCAACAATAAAGCTTTTCAAGAATCTATTTTTTCATTCAAAGAAAAAGAATGTGGACACCAAGTATCATCATATCAGATCACTCACTGTAAAGGATGTCATCAAGCCGATTTATTGTCCTTCAGAAGATCAGATCTCCGATATCTTGACCAAACCTCTTGGAAGAATAAAATTTACTATGTTCAGGGATGAACTTGGTATATGTTGTAATGTATCTTTGGATCATGGGGGGAATGTTAGATGATCCAAATATCATAATTTAAAGTTAGGATAAAATATTTATTAAATTATAATATTTAATAAATATTAGAGACACTTAGAAATACAATATTGTTAGAAAAGATAGGACTCTAGAATAGAGTCGTATCTTAGGCTCTAAAATAGGAATAAAGTTAGTAGATTGGATAGAAGATCATTTATTATAAATGGACACTTGTTGTTTCATCAAGTGGTACATAACTAAATTAAGTTAGGACATGTAGCTTATAAATAGGTTATTTTCCTACTTGCAAATGAGTTGAAGTTTACATTTGTAAACTCTTGCAATTTCTATGTAATTTATTTTCCATTATTAATAAAAATTACATGTCTCGAATTGTACCTCGAATATATCGAAGTATTATTTTAGCTGCTTTCCAGTGACTTTCATGAGGTTGGTGCATAAACCGAGCGACAAGACCAATGACAAAGGAAAGGTCAGGACGGGTATGGGTTAGATACAAAAGTTTACCAACAAGTTGATCATATAAGGTAGCATCAACTTTAGGGGTAGAACAAGTGACTGAAAGATTGACTCCAGATTGAAAGGGAGAAGGGGCTAGCTTACAGTCTTCCATGTGAAAGTGGTGTAAAATATCACAGGCATACTTGGACTGAGAGAGGGTAATGCCTTCCTTGGATTGCAGGACTTGAAGACCAAGGAAATAATGCAAGTGTCCTAAGTCTGTCATTTCAAACTTCTTTTTGAGGCTAGACTTCACATGGTTTATATGGTTTGGATCACTACTAGTAAGGATAAGATCATCAACATAAAGAACAAGGATGGTGAAGGAATTACCCACTTTCTTGGTGTAGACAGTGTTGTCAGAATGACACCTAGAAAATCCATTATCTAAGAGAAATCTATCCATTTTGGCATACCAAGCCCGAGGAGCTTGTTTGAGACCATAGAGAGACTTCCTAAGGCAACAAACAAGGCTGGAGTCTTTTTGGATAAAGCCAGGGGGTTGTTCCATGTAGATTTCTTCATGCAAATCTCCATGTAAGAAGGTGGATTTAACATCCATATGATGGACTTCCCATTTAAAGGAGGCAACAAGGGAAAGAACAAGGCAGATAGAATTCATTTTGGCAACAGGGGAGAAGGTTTCAGTATAGTCAATGCCTTCAACTTGTGAAAATCCTTTAGCGACAAGACGAGCTTTATGTTTATCCACTTTTCCATCTGGTCCAAACTTTGTTCTGTAAACCCATTTGCATCTCACAATTTTTCTTCCATTTGGAAGAGGAAAAATATCCCAAGTATCATTTGCCAATAAGGAACGATATTCTTTATTCATAGCTTCATCCCAATTTGTGTTGTGTAACCAGCTCCAAAAATAGAAGAAAAGGGATATCAACGCCTTAGAAATAAGCCACTTCAAGGGGGCAACCTCCAATACATTACATGAATGAACAATTCTTGGATGATATAAATTACAAAACCTCCTTTCTATATATAGGAGTCCATGGGGCCACAATGTAATCCTAGCCGACCTAACAATAATAATTTAAGGGCACAATAATAACAATATGGGGGTTACAAGGGTACAATAATAACAATAAGGGGGTTACACTAACAACAATAAAGGACTATACTAGTAATATAGGGACCTAACATGCCCTCTCCTTCAAAAAAGTGATGTCCTCAATGCTTGAGTAGCTCTGGGTGCTTCTGTATAAAATTCTCATCCTCCCATGTAGAATCTTCAGTGGGTAAGTTCTTCCACTTGATGAGATACTCTGAAATTGATCGATTCCGTAGCTGTCTAGTTCTTGTTTCCGTGACCGCTTCAGGTTCCAATATGATTTTTCCTTCCTCATCAAGTTCTGGCAATATTGTTTGAATTGGAATATTTTCACATATAACCTTCTTTAAGCATGAAACATGGAAAACTGGATGCACTCGTGAAGAAGCAGGAAGCTCCAATTTGTATGCCATAGTACCAATCTTTTGCAACACCTTGTAAGGACCATAGTACTTTGGCGATAATTTATTATCCTTCTTAGCTTGCTTTAGGGACATTTGTTTATATGGTTGTAGCCGTAAAAATACCCAATCTCCTACATCAAAACTTCTCTTGCTGCGATGTTGATCTGCCTGTTGTTTCATTCGATTTTGTGCCAAATTCAGGTTATCCTTTAAGAGTTGGAGAATTTCTTGTTGATGCTCGATGTGATCTTCCACTACTTCAACCTTCGAATTTTCTGTTAAAGATGATGTGATGAATGGTGGATGATATCCATAAAGTGCCATAAATGGGGTCATTTTTGCTGCAGTATGGAAGGAAGTGTTATACCACCATTCAGCGAGAGGTAACCACTTGACCCATTGTGTTTATTTATTAGATACAAAACAACGAAGATATCATTCCAAACATTTATTTACTATCTCAGTTTGACCATCAGATTGAGGATGATAAGATGAGCTATGAGCTAATTGAGTACCCAAACAAGAAAATAACTCAGTCCAAAAATTTCCAGTAAAAATGGGATCTCTGTCGCTCACAATAACCCTTGGGCTTCCATGTAGCTTTTGAATTCTGTCCATAAATGTAGTAGCAACTGTACTTGCTTTAAATGGATGACATAATGCACAAAAGTGTGCATACTTGGTAAGTCTATCAACTACCACCATGATGACACTCTTTCCTTCGGACTTAGGTAAACCTGTGATAAAATCCATTGAAATCTCCTCCCAACGTTGACTTGGAATGGATAAAGGCTGTAGAAGTCCTGGGGTCTTAATTGTTTCCACTTTATTCTGCTGGCAAACCAAACATTCCGCCACAAACTTTCGAATATCAGATTTAAGGCCATCCCAAAAAAATTCTTTCTTCACCCTGTGGTAAGTTTTTAAATATCCTGAGTGTCCTCCTAAAGGAGAAGTGTGCAATTCCAGAAGAATCTTTTGTTTTAGTTGGGAATTCTTACAAAGATATAAGAGATCTTTGTACCATAAGGAATCATTTTTCCAACTAAATGTATCAGATGTACTAGGATCTTGCTGCAACTTTTGAATGAGTGTCCATACATCTTTGTCCTTCTTCCATTCATCTCTTGCTTCGGTTATCCAATCTAATTGGATAATAGAAATGGCACAAAGCAATGCTTCCACCTCTTCATTCTTTCTTGAGAGTGCATCTGCAACAACATTAAGCTTTCCTTTTTTGTAGATTATTTCAAAATCATAACCCAACATCTTTGTGACCCATTTTTGCTGCTCTTCTGAAGATAGTCTTTGTTCCAAAAATTGTTTAAGACTATCATGATCAGTTTTTACCTTGAAGTGTCTTCCCATTAGGTAAGTTCTCCATTTCTTTAGTGCATGCAATATTGCTAACATTTCCTTCTCATAAATAGGTTTTTGTAAATACTTTCCTTTGATTGGACGACTTTAAAAAGCAATGGATCTTCCTTCTTGCATTAAAACAACACCAATTCCATTTCCTGAGGCATCACATTCCACAATAAAGGTTTTTGTGAAGTCTGGCGTAGCTAAGACTGGTGCTAGGCACATTGCCTCTTTAAGATGCTCAAAGGCCTTAGTTGCTTCAGGAGTCCATGAAAATGCATCTTTCTTCAATAATGTTGTTAGAGGTGCTGCTATTCTCCCATAATTCTTAACAAACTTGCGATAATACCCTGTTAACCCGAGAAATCCTCGTAACTGCTTTATGGTTGTGGGGACTTTCCATTCCTTAATGGCTTTAATTTTTTTAGGGTCTACCTTAACACCCTTGTGAGATACAATATGACCCAGATATTCCACCTCTTGTACTCCAAAGAAACATTTGGATGTTTTTGCATATAATTGTTTCTCCTGCAATAGTTTGAGTACCATGTCAACATGTTGAACATGATCCTTCCAAGACCTACTGTAGATTAGTATATCATCAAAAAATACTAGCACAAATTTTCTAAGGAAGGGTTTGAAAATGGAATTCATCAACCCTTGAAATGTAGAAGGTGCATTGGTAAGGCCAAAAGGCATGACCAAAAATTCATAATGACCATCATGAGTTTGAAATGTTGTTTTTGGAATATCTTCAGTCTTCATTCTAATTTGATGATATCCTGAACGAAGATCCAACTTGGTAAAATAAATTGCTCCATGTAATTCATCCAATAATTCATCAATCAGAGGAATGGGAAATTTATCTTTAATGGTGAGCTTATTGAGCTCCCTATAATCCAGACACATTCACCATGATCCATCGTTCTTGTGTACCAATACTACAGGAGCAGAGAAAGAACTTTGACTAGGTTGAATTATACCCGCCTCTAACATTTCTGCAATCATACGTTCAATTTCGCTCTTTTGGAAGTAAGGATATCTATAAGGCCTGATGTTTGGAGGAACACTTCCTGGAATCAAATGAATAGCCTGATCATGATCACGAATAGGTGGGAGTCCTTTGGGAGTTTCAAACACCTTGGAATGATTGTCCAAGACTTGTTGGAGATCTGCAGAAATAGATGATTTTGATGTTGAAACTTCTAGTGAGCATAATTGTGCAATTACGCCTCGTTGTTCTTTCTTTAGAAGCTTTGTCATGACATTAGAGCTTATTATCCTTCCTGGCTTCCCTTCAATACCCTATAATTCGACTTCCTTTCCTTCTGAAAAAAATTTCAAGAAAAGTTCTTGAAAATTAAAAGCTACCGTCCCCAAAGATTGTAACCATTGTACTCCTAGTACAACATCAGCACCTCCCATAGGAATGGAAAGCATTGGACTAGTCAATACATATTCCCCCATGGTTATCTTGATATTATGGAATTTCCCAGAGCAATTTATAGTTCCTCCATTTGCAACCATCACTTGACATTCTGGTGCTGGGTATAGGAAACAATTTAATTCCTTGGCTACCTTACAATGAATAAAATTATGGGTGCTACCTGAATCAATCAACACTATTACCTTTTTCTTCTCGATTTGTCCTTTTATCTTGAGAGTTTGAGGAGTGGTAATTCCTGCCAGTGCATTACACGATATGGTCGGATTCATTTCTTCCTCTTCTGGGGCTGGTTCCTGGTGTATATTCTCTTCTTGTTCATTTTCTTCTTCCTCTTCACAATCTATGTAAAATAATTTCTTCTCAGCACACTTATGACCTTTAGTGTATTTGCTATCACAACTGTAGCAAAGCCCTTTTGCTCTTTTTTCTTCCAATTTTTTTGGTGTCAACCTTGTAGGTTGTGGAAATCTAGGCATAGCAACACTTCCTTCTTTATAGAAGTGAGTGGTAGGCTTCCTTGTCGCCATAATTTTACATTCAATTTTTCTTGCCAACCTGAATGCCTTCTCCAATGAATCAGGTCCCAAAACGTGAACTTCATGTTGGATGTTATCCTTTAAAGTACCTATGAAGAGATCAATCTTGTGTTCCTTTGGAATATCAGTTACCCTTATATTCAATTTTTGGATGTCCTCAATGTGCTCCCCCACTAAACCCTTTTGTTTGAGATTTATAAATTGGCTAAAGAAGGTGTTGCTCTATGTATCTTTATAATGTGCTATCATTTCCTACGTAAAAATTGACCAAATGAAATTTTTTTTACGGGAGAAAAGCCATCGATACCATAAAAATGTATTTTGTTCTAAATGTAAAGTTGCAATGTGTACCTTTTGTGTGTTTTGCACATTATTGAGATCAGAATATTGTTCCATCGATAGTATCCATGTCACAGGATCCTTTCCATCAAACTTCCTCATATCCATTTTTGGAATATGGTGGTTCTTCCTGCCAACATTAGAGTTTATGAAATCGTGATTAACATTCATTTTGTTCTCATCCTGAGATTCCTCTACTATATTTTCACCATTAGGAAACATTTGTTGTATCAACTTTGTCAAACCTTCCATTTCTACTTTTAGATCATTCTTGATGCTTTCCATTTTTTCATTGATCTTAGCTTCCATGTCATCCATCCTAGATTCCATGCCAACTTCCATGCCATTCTTCAAACCATCCATATTAGATTCCACGCCTTTCTTCAAACCATCCATGTTATTTTCCACGCCTTTATTCAAAACTTCCGTGTCAGTTTTTGTTGCTTTTTGCGAGAGCGAACTTTTTTTCACTTTCTCTTGTAAATTTGATATGTCATATTGCCATTATTCGTCTTCATGAGCCATAGTAGAGCCTTCTATTGAATTATTTTTAGGGCAACTTTAGAATCCAATACTGATATATATTCTACAATATTCCCTTGGAATCAATTAAACTTGATTCCTCAAACAAGACTTATGCAATTCGGAAAAACAAATACACAACTTTTACTTGCTTCTGAGGAGCTCTATATTGAAATTGAATTATCTATGTAATTGTGGATCCTAAATATTTTAAATGTGGCCTTGTAGTAGCCCTCTGAAGCTTCTTTCAAATTTCATAGGTTTGACCTAATTTGGATTATTCAAGTAAAAGTTAAGTCCAATCTCCCACAATGACCCAATTATGGATTCGTTCAGTAGAACAAACTTGTACGACTTGCCACATATCAACATTTCCTCCTTTAGCTCTGAAATTGATAAACAAGAAACTACGGTCTATGTATTTACGGTCACTTTTTACAACATTCCAATCCAATGTGTAGAGAGAGAGATATGAAGATTTTCCCACGATAACCTCTTTGAGATGAAATTTGGGAGCCTGAACAAGACCTGACTTCCACAGATAATATGTCCAAAAATATTGTGAACCAGGCTCTAAAATTTTGCAATGATGTTTCTCAAGATTTTGGCTTTTCTCTCTAAAAATGTTAGCTTCTTAAGCTTCGTATAAAAAAGGTTATAACGCAAATTACGCGATGACATGTTTAGGTTAAATTTAGGAGCCTGCAAAAATCCCTAACTTCCACAGATCATATCGCCGAAAATATTGCGAACCAAGCTCTAAAATTTTGCGAAGATGTTCCTCATGATTTCAGCTTCTCACTCTAAACATTTTAGCTTCTGAACCTTCATAGAAAAAAACTTATAGCGAAAATTCTACAATGACTGGTTTGGAGCAGCGAAAACCCTAGAATCCAAAGCTCTGATACGAAATGTTGTGAAACCAGCTCCAAAAATAGAAGAAAAGAGATATCAACGCCTTATAAATAAGCCACTTCGAGGGGGAAACCTCTAATGAATTAAATGAATGAAAAATTCTTGGATGATACAAATTACAAAACCTCGTTTCTATATATAGGAGTCGAGGGGGCCACAATGTATTCTTAGTGGGGCCACAATGTAATCCTAGCTGACCTAAAAATAATAATTTAAGGGAAAAATAATAAAAATATGGGGGTTACAGGGGTGCAATAATAATAGTAAGGGGGTTACACTAACAACAATAAGGGACTATACTAGTAATATAGGGACCTAACAATTTGAATGACCTAAATCTGATTCAAAGGTGTCTAGATCATGATTTTCTGGAACTTGAGCCAATAAGGAAGAGGATCTTTCAAACTGAGAATGTGTACGACGTCGATTTTTAGGGTCACCTACAAGAGAACCTTCTGCATCTTGAGTAGAGAAAACCCATATTGGAAGCTATGGGGTTGAAGGAATATATTCAAGAGGTGGAGGAGGATTTTCATCCTCGCTTTCATCATCCGAACTAGAAATAATGTTGTAAAAAATAGAAGAGATAGAGAGAGATGGCACATATGCCGAATTAGGCTTGCAGGCCAAATGTGGCACACCCACTAAACTAGGCTCACAGGCTGATATATTTTCATAAAATTTTACATATCTTCGAATGATTATATTTTTGGATTTTGGTTGAAGAAGTCTATATCGTTTATAATATTCCAAAATTTTCCTTCAATAAATTGGAATATTAATTTCGTCTATTTTCACCTATAAGTTGAATAATTGGGTAAGGAGACCCAATGAAAATAAAACCATGGATAAAATCCATCTAGTATAAAAGGAGATCAGCCTTGGAACTAGATTTCACACCCTCATGTGTGAAAGGGGACATTTTGCAAAGAGGCTTGGTTAAGTTTGACCCAGTCAAACAGTGTTGGGTATGAGGTGGAAAGCACTACATGGGACAGCACAGAGATAGAGGAGGGGATATTCTTTGAAGGAGGAAACCCTAATAGAGTGGGGCCCATGGAGAGAGAGCTCTCATGTTTTTAAAGGGAGGGAAAGGCAGCCATTTTTATTCATGCTTGTATTATTCATTTCATGTCTATTCAGACATTGTGCATTCTTTTGCTATTTATCAATAATTTCCGGGGAATTCCTATTTATGATTCCTCCTCATTTCTTGAGAAGCCTCTTGAAGGATTTGTACTGATTTGCCTCACATCTAGGCTTGAGGCCAAGCATCCTCCTTCAAGACAATGTTATTACTGCAACAACATAATTTTTTGTTGTAGGGTGTTGCAGTAAGAAGTTACAACACTTCTTCCATTTCTTATTTTTCAGAGGAAGACTCTTCCTTTCCTTTGGAGGATTATTTTGGAAGCTTTGGAGCTTATTTGCAGATCTTGGCGCTTGGCCACTTAATTCCATTCCACCTATAGCACAGTTACCCTCTCAGACTGTGTAATTTTCATGGAGCACTTGCAGTGAGGGATTGCAGTGTTGTTTCGAGGGTGAGATCTCAAGTGTAAGGATCAGCCTTCCACTTTGGAGATCCATTGGAGTAGGTCTACTTCATATTGCCCATCATCTTTAGCCTTATTTATATTGAAGCATACAATTATCCATTTCTTTTAAGGTGTGATTCTTCCTTTCAGCTACACCATTTTGTTGTGGAGTATATGGAGCAATATGTTGTAATTGAATTCCATGCTTAATGTAAAACTTGATTATTTTTTTGTTAAGATATTCTCCTCCATTTTCTGATCTTAACTTAAGAATAGGATGTCTAGATTGTTTCTCAAAAAGGCCTTAAAGGCCAAGCACATGTTAAAAACTTCACTCTTGAGTCTTAAGAAGTATACCCAAGTGCATCTAGAAAAATCATCAATGAAAGTTAAGAAGCACTTACAACCAGAGAAAGAAACAACAGGAACTGGAACACATAAATCATTTTTCACAAGCTATAAAGGGGTTGGAGCGTGCGAAGAGGCACATTTTTCAAAACTAACTCGATGATGTTTTCAGAGCACACATCTAGAACAAACAAAATCTCAGCAAGATACCATAGGAAGATCTCTCACCATATTTTATTTACATAGAGTTTTAAGAGAGCGATAGTTTAAGTGACCAAATATATCATGCCAAAGTTTTCTCACTTCATCATTATGAACAACAAAAATGGAGGGAAGACATGCTGACCCAAAGTTTTCAAACTTATACAACTTTGTGGAATCATCAGCAATGCCTGTAGCTAAAATATGTTTAGGATATTTGAGGTCCTTAATTACAACTTCATGAGGTGAGAATTTTATTTTTTTCCCTTCACCTGAATGGCTTATCTAATAAACATACAGAAGGTTTCAGGACAAAGTAGGAACACATAATACATCATTAAATTGACCATTATCTAAATGAATGGTTATGGACCCTACAACACTAAGAGATCTATCATCACCAACATAAATATTTTTTGTGTTACGATCTTTTGAAGAAGAAAACATGACTTTATTTTCGGCCATGTGGTAAGAAGCTCTAGAATCAATGAGTCACTCATGAGAATGAGAAGCAGAAGATACATTTAATGCATAACTAGATATTGGTTCTTGACAACCACAAGAAGAAAGTGCCATTACTGAAGATGAAGTTGAATATTTCTCCAAATTGATGTGGTGCTTCTTCATTGCTGCTTCCAAGGCTTCCATCTTCTTAAAACATTTATACTCTATGTGGCCATCACGATTACAAAATTTTCAATGTCTATCTGTCTTCTTCCCTTTGTTTTTATTTTCCTTACCAATTTTTTGAGTTTCTCTTTCAGTTTGTGCCTGAATTTTATTAGGACCCTTTTTTGGTTTAGGACCATTATTTTTAGCATGCTTCTTCTTAGGATTCTATTTATTTGGTTGTTGATGGGCTGCAAAGGATTTCGTGGAAAAGTTTCCAATATTAATAAGACTAAGAAGTAAGAGTTTTTCTTGTTCTCTTATCAAAGAATCGCAAAAGGCATCGAAAGAGAGGGACTTGTAGGACGTTCCTTGAGAAATGATGTCTTCTCTAGTGGAATTCAAGGTGGAAACAAATATAGAATATGCAGGGCCAAGCTTAAGAAGAATGGAATACATAAGGCTAAGGCTACCATCTTCCTTTTTGAGCTTACAACCTTCTAAAATAAGTCTAAGGGTCTTGAATTTGGAAAAAATATCTTCAATAGAGGACAAATTATTGGGTTCCAAAGTAAGAAACTCATTTTCAAGCTGGTGGGCCCTGATTTCATTTTGAAGGCCAAAAACAATATTTAGCTTTTTCAGGGCTGCATCAGGGGTGCTAATTTCTTGGATATTAAATCGAAGATATTAAGCAATGGGCATTCCTATAAACCCTTGCACTTGATCTTGTTTATTTTCCCATTTAGCAGCTTTATCTACATTGGTAGGTTTAGTTTCTTGTCCTGTGGAAATTATATAAAGCCCTTTACTTCTAAGAAAGTTTATCATGTAGGATAGCCATTGGAAATAATTGGTGCTGTTAAGAATAAATGGGCATGAACTTTGCATTTTATTTTTTAAACTCAAGCTAAAAAGGCTAAAAATAATTGCTCCAATGCAAGGATCCCAAAAATGGTCAGAAATACTAGATATGGAAAATGGCAGTTGCATGCAGTCAAACTGGCTTCAGATTTGGATCAACAATGGATGCGGCCTTCGGAATGGCTTTGATACCATGTAGGAATTTACAGAGTAAGTTCATTAGATAAAAAACCAAAGGTCACTGCTCACAAATAGATCACAGATCAGTACACCAATATCTGACGTGGTTAAAACCCTCAAAGAGGGAAACAATCCACGGCCTGAGCCAACGCGGCCACTTTAGGAAATTTATCAATATAAAGAAATAAAATTTACATAATATTGTCTCATAAATAATTACCAGAGAAATGAATCTCCATGCTCTTTAAATAGAGATCACAAACCAATTGGGTGTTAAGCCATAGATAAAGTGTTGGTAATACCGAGGAGAGAGTGAACCGTCAGATCACTACATATCGTGACCGTTGAATTATAAGTTACAAATGTACATAGTGAAGAAACACACTTTACCTAACTCTACGCTAGACAAGGTTATACTTAACTATTTCCTATGTGTCAGAATATCCTAACATCCCCCCTTAATAACAACTTAAGATAATATTGAATGATTTACAAAGGTGACACAAAAGGAGACTATTTCCTATGTGTTGAAATAGCTATAGATTTGAAATAGTTATGCACCAATGAATAAAATGGTGGATCAGGATCATGAGATGTGAAATTATATTCCATTGTATGATATGATAGCATATTGACTAGATCTAAGTATTTACGCATGTTTTATCTCTATATATTATGATTTGGGTCTTTCTGAGCTTCTGAAGGGTTGCAAAATTTTAGGGTAATAAGCTGTAGATCTATACGCAAGTTGGTCATCGTGAAGTCGCATATGAACTCGGGTTCTATTCAAAAAAGCGTATACAAAGGAAGAGTTTCTGTGTTGATGTGTCAATGATGTCTGTCATTTATGTCTTCATGTTTGGGTTAAATGATAATCTCTGAAGTAGATCTGATTGAATGATGAATTTGAATTTGGTTGCATGTTGATTGGTTGAAAATATGATTGATGTTGCTATCTGTATCAAGGTTCTGTAATCTGAAAAAATATTTCAAAAAATCTCTAATCAATTTTGTGACTGAGTCAGAACTCCAAAGTTTGGTATATTGAAATATATACACATGTTGCACCACAGAAAAGCACGTATAGACGCGGGTTGCCTTGGAAAAATTTGCGTATATATTTTGACATAAAAATGATCAGGGTTCTAGTTTATAATGTGTGATGATGCAATATTATGTGTTCAGTTTTGTGGTATGGTTACAGTGATCTCAATGTTCTATTTGAATTTGGTTGATGTTTACTTTAGTTGATATACAAATTGTGATGTGTTAAATAATTTGGATCGAGTGTGAAAATTTATGAAACGTGGTCCACAGGTGGAGTTGAGGGTTGGAGCACATTCAGTAAGGAAGTTGTAGCTCATATCCAGTAGTACCTGGTAATCATATGAAGGAGATTGAAGCTCGCTTCCAATGAGTACTAGATAATGAGATCAGTGGGGGTTGGAGCTCCATTCCAGTAGTAGCTGGAGAACAAGTGAAGTTTATAGCCTTCAACAGGTTGGTTCCTTCGTACTATTATGAGTCTACACCAATACCATATTGTAATAAGTTTTTTATATTAATAATATTGCAGACAAAGACGACAACAACAATGGTTTTCTCCCACATTGGGTTTCCACCTTAAATCATGTTGTTCATATATGTTGATTATATGTGATGCTTTATTATGTTCCTACTACATGTTGAAGTTTTCCACAAGAAACAACGAAATTGGCATCCAGAAACAACATGAAAGAACCTACACTAGTGTGGGACTAGGAGGTCCAAGCAGGACATACACTAGTGTGGGACTGGGAG
This sequence comes from Pinus albicaulis, assembly GCA_034641835.2. NCBI lineage: Eukaryota > Viridiplantae > Streptophyta > Pinopsida > Pinales > Pinaceae > Pinus > Pinus albicaulis. Next base: position 108,568 of record JAXQQM020082657.1, read on the forward strand.
GTCTAAGCATCACCTACAATAGTGTGCGACCACAGGTCCTACCAGCACCTACATTAGTGTGGGCTAAATCTGGTGCATGTCTATTTTAATTATCCCTTAATTAAATTAGACAATAAATTGTAATCTTATCTCATAATCACTTGTAATAGTTAACTGAGTGTGAGAAACTCAGTTAGATCATGAATTTTGAGTTGAGGGTGGTGGGTGAGGCATGCCGAGTAATTCTAGTTGTAACAGAGTTTGAATTGCAGTTGGTGCATTAGTTAATGCATGGAAAATCAATTAACTCAATCTAGGTCAGTTAAAGTCAGTTGAGCTAGTTGTAACTAATTGTTGCACTAGTGAGAGATTAAGTGAATTAAATTATATTTAATTCAAAATTAGTGATCTGTCACACAGCTGATGATTTACTATTAATAGCTGCATGCATGTAAATTCTAGTGGAGACCCGTTTGAGACAAAGGTTAAAGGAAAGTTAAGTACCAATTTTTATATTAGTATGATGCCTAGATGCAGTTAAAACACCTAGTGCAGTTGAGGAAGGTTGAAATTCCCTAAGGCCCAGAATTTCACTTTGTCAAAATTCAAAAATCTGACAGTCGATTTTGCACTATTCAACACGAGGAATATGATGGTACAGTCAGATTTTCCATCCGAGCCTTATGTTTTTCGACCACTTTTCAAAGTGGAGTTGGAGGTGTCAGCATTCACTGAGTGAGTATTCGATTTCATGCCTTTTGATGCCTCGATTGCGATGGTGATTTTAGGTCCATGAGTGGAGGAGCATATTCTTCAAATATGTCTAATTATGGAGCTCATAAAATTTCACACGTCAATATGTGTATCCATTGGTAGCGAATCATAAACTTCTGAGACATAAAGCATTAAAAAAATCGAAGTTGTATGTTCTTTTTCCTAGGTTTAGCCATTGCATTTGTGAATTTTCTGACTTGTATGTGTATAGAAAATGTTGCACTCATGAGTCGATCCCTTTTTGTGATTTTATTCTATTTTTCTCAACTTGAGGGAGGCATGGATTAATCAGTCTATAATTTTTGGTAGTTTTATAGAGTCTCGTCTTCGTGAAATTGTGAAAATTTTCAATTGGTTTGACATCTTGCTGTGCATTTAGTTTATATTTTTAAAATATGCATGTTTGAAGTAATATTTATGTCTTTGAGTGCAATATAAGGGGCCAACTTGAAAAATATTTTTTTTTTTCAAAGTTTTTTTTTTTTTTTTGGTTTTTCTTAAGGATGGACAAGGAATCCTTATGGGTCATATATTCTTGCACATGCATGTTTATTTTTACATTTTACCAAGAATTTATGAAAATATTGAGGCATGTCGGTGTTTGTGTTAAGAATTGACTAAGAAATGATTTTTGAGTTGAGAGCAAGGAGAGTAGCTCTCAAAATTGTTGATTCTATGATTTTTTTCCAATTGTGAAGAAGATTCATAGTATATGGGACCAAATGAGGTATCTGGTTTGATGTTGAAGGAAATTGGAAATTAATTATGCATAACATATCCACCTAAACACATCATAGAATTACGTAACCTATTTGTTGTCAGGATTCTTCAATTGAAGGAAATTTTTTTATTACTCTATAGCTTTTTGAGACTTATTGAAATGGTAAAAGGATCTAGCCACATTAAATGGGATATAATTTGAACTTAAATTTTACAAAACTTTTTTTAAAGAATATATATATAATAACAGAGGTATTTAGCATGGTATTATCTAACAATGTTGAGTGTCGTAACTGCTATTTCACCCCATCCAAGAATAGCATCAGCTCTTGTGTGGTTTAGGTTCATGGTATTGGTCAAACCTCTAACTACTAAGGAGATGAAGATGAAAGTGCGAAGGTGTGCACGTGAATGGGTTTTTGATGAACACTTCAATCTGAAGTATATTTGCATTACAAGGGAAATAACTTGTAGGAATTTACAGGGTAAGTTCCTTAGATCAAAAACCAAAGGTCACCACTCACAAATAGATCACAAGTTAGTACACCAATATTTTACATGGTTAAAACCCTCAAATAGGGAAATAGTCCACGGCCTGAGCCAACGTGACCACTTCAGGAAATTCATTAATATAAAAGAATAAAATTTACATAAGCTTCTCTCATAAACAGTTACCAAACAAATGAACCTCCATGCTCTTTAAATAGAGATCATGGACCAATTGGGTGTTAAGTCACGAATGAATTGTCGGTGATACCGAGGAGTGAGTGAACCGTCAGATCACTACATATCGTGGCTATCAGATTATAAGTTACAAATGTACATAGTAAGGAAACACACAATACCTAACTCCACACTAGATCAAGATATGCTTAACTATTTCCTATGTGTCGGAATATTCTAACATCCCCCCTTAAGAACAACTTGGGATAGGATTGAAGGATTTACAAAGGTGACACAATACGAGAAGGAGGGAGGCATTAGATCCTATCCCCCCTTAATGATACCTTTCCTAACTCCAAGTGTAGATCAAAGTTTGGTAACCTTTGCTTCTGTGAGAGCCTTTCTAAAGATATCGAAAATGTGATCATTGGTTGAACAATCCTACAATTGAAGAACATGATCATGGATGAGCTTTCTGATGAAGTTTATGTGGAGCTCAATGTGTTTCATATGCTGATGTTGAACTAGATCTTTGCATAAATGAATGGCACTTTGATGATCACACCAAAGTATAGTTGGATGTTGCTAATGAAGACCAAATTCAAACATGATCTAAGCCACATGGCTTCCTTGTTGGCCTCAATTGCACTAAGATACTATGCTTCTACCAAAGAAAGAGAGATGGAACTTTGTTTATTACAAGACCATGTAATAGGTCTTGGACCAAGAGTAAATACATAGCTTGTAGTAGACTTTCTATCATCAAGGTCACCAGCCCAATCAGAATCAATGAAACCAATCAACAATGGAGATGCTCCTTCACTGTAATGAATCCTGAACTGAACTGTACCTCGAATATATCGAAGTATTTTTTTAGCTCATTTCCAATGAATTTCATGAGGTTGGTGCATAAACCGAGCAATAAGACCAACGAAAAAGTAAATTTCAGGACAAGTATGGGTTAGATACAAAATTTTACCAAAAAAATGACAGTATAAGGTAGCATCAACTTCAAGGGTAGTACAAGTGATTGAAATCTTGAAAATAGAATTAAAGGGAGAAGGGGTTGGCTTATGGTCTGTCATGTGAAAGTAGCGTAGAAGATCACATGAACACTTGGACTGAGAAAAGGTAATACCTTCTTTCGACTTCAAGAGTTGAAGACCAAGGAAATAATGCAAGTGTCCTAAGTCTGTCACTCCAAACTTCTTTTTGAGGCTAGACTTCACATGGTTTATATGGTTGGGATCATTACTAGTAAGGATAATATCATCAACATAAAGAACAAGGATGATGAAGGACTTACCCACTTTCTTGGTGTAGACAATGTTGTCAGAATGAAACCTAGAAAATCCATTATATAAGAGAAAGAAATACATTTTGGCATACCAAGCCCGAGGAGATTGTTTAAGACCATAGTGAGACTTCTTAAGGGGAAAAACAAGGATAGAGTGATTTTGGATAAAGCTAGGAGGTTGTTCCATGTAGAATTCTTCATGTAAATCTCCATGTTAGAAGTCGAATTTAACATCCATATAATGGACTTCCCATTTAAAGGAGGATACAAGAGAAATAACGAGACAGATGGAATTCATTTTGGAAACAGGGGAGAAGGTTTCAGTATAGTCAATGCCTTTAGCCTGTGAAAATCCTTTAGCAACAAGACAAGCTTTATGTTTATCCACTTTGCCATCTGGTCCGAAATTTGTTCTGTAAACCCATTTGCATTTGACAAGTTTTCTTCTCTTTGGAAGAGGAACAAGATCCCAAGTATCGTTTGCCAGTAAGGAATGATAATATTCATTGCTAGCTTCATCCCAATCTGGATGACCTGAAGCTTATTCAAAGGTGTGTGGATCAAGATTTTATGGAACTTGAGCCAATAAGAAAGATGATATTTTGAACTAAGAATGTGTATGACGTCGATTTGAAGGGTCATCTACAAGAGAACCTATTGCATGCTGAGTAGAGTGGATCCATCTTGGAAGATGTGGGGCTGAAGGAATATATTCAAGAGATGGAGGAGGATTTTCATCCTTACTTTCATAATCCGAACTAGAGAGAATGCTGTCAAAAATAGAAGAGATAGAGAGAGGTGGCACATATGCTGAATCACGCTCGCAGGCCAAAGGTGGCACACCCGCCGAACAAGGCTCATAGGCCAATATATTTTCATCAAATTTTACATATCTTTGAATGATTATATTTTTGAATTTTGGTTGAAGAATTCAATATCCTTTGAAATTTTCAGAATATCCAACAAAAATGCATTTTTCACTCTTAGGTTTAAGGCTTTATGTTTCGTATCTTGAAAATGGGCCCAAGCATCACTTCCAAAAACATGAAAATGACTTACGTCTGGTTTGATTGAGCTCCAGGCTTCTTCTAGAGTTATATTCCTTAAAACATTAGTAGGCACACGATTTACTATGTAATTTACACAATTAATTTCTTTTCCCCAAAAATTGAAACTAAGTCCTTTAGATTGAAGCATACAATTAGCTATTTCTTTTAAGGTTCGATTCTTCCTTTTAGATAAACCATTTTTTGTGTAGTATATGGAACAGTATGTTGCAATTGAATGCCATGCTTAGTCCAAAAGTTGATAATTTGTTTTTTAACATATTCTTCTCCATTGTCTGATCTTAACATGAAATAGGATGTCCAGATGTTTTCTCAACAAAGGCCTTAAAGGCCTAGAGCATGTTAAAAAATTCACTCTTGAGTTTTAAGAAGTATACCCAAGTGAATCTGGAAAAATCATGAATGGAAGTTAAGAAGTACTTGCAACCAGAGAAAGAAACAATAGGAAGTGGAATACATAAATCACTGTGCACAGGCTTCAAAGGAGTTGGAGCATGCCAAAAGGCATGTTTGTCAAAACTACCTCGATGATGTTTTATGAGGACACATTCGGAACAAACACCATATCGGAAAGATACCATAAGAAGACCTGTCACCATATTTTCTTTGCATAGAGTTTGAAGAGATCGATAGTTTAAGTGACCAAATAGCTCATTCCAAAGTTTTCTCACTTCATCATTATGAGCAACAAAAATGGAGGGAAGACATGATGACCCAAACTTGTCAAACCTATAAAACATTGTGGAATCATCAAAAATGTTGGTAGCTAAAATATGTCTAGGATCCTTTAGGTCCTTAACTCAAACTTCATGAGGTAAGAATTCTATTGTTTCCCCTTCACCTGAATGACTTGTCTGATAAAAATATAGAAGGTTGCTGGAAAAAGTAGGAACACATAATACTTCATTAAATTTACCTTTATCTAGATGAATGGTTGCAGACCCTGCAACACTAAGAGATCTATCATCACCAACATAAATATTTTTCGTGTTATAATAATTTAAAGAAGAAAACATGGCTTTATTTTTGGCCATGTGATAAGAGGCTCTAGAATCAATGAGGCACTCATGAGGATGAGAATAAGAAGATAAATTTATGCATAACTAGATCTTGATGCTTGACAACCACGAGAAGAAAGTGCCATTCCTGAAGATGAAGTTGAGGAGTTCTCCAAATTGATGTGGTGCTTCTTCATTGCTGCTTCCAAGGCTTCCATCTTCTTAAAACATTTAGACTCTATGTGGCCATCACGATTACAAATGTTGCAATGTATATCTATATTCTTCATTTTTATTTTTTTTCCTTATCATTTTTTGAGTTTCTCTTTCAGTTTGCAGCTGAAATTGCTTAAGACCCTTGTTTGGTTTAGGGCCATTATTTTTAGGATGTTGCTTCTTAGGATTCTTTCGATATGGTTACTGCTGGGCTGCTAAGGCATTCTTAGAAGAGTTTCCAATATTAATGAGACCAAGGTGTAAGAGTTTTTCTTGTTCTCTTATCAAATAATAGAAAAAGGCATCAAAAGATGGGGAATTGTAGGTTGTTCCTTGAGAAACGATGGCTTCTCTAGTGGAATGGAAGGTGGAAACAAATATAGAGTATGCAGGGCTAAGCTTAGCAAGAATGGAATATATAAGGCTACCATCTTCCTTTTTGACCTTACAACCTTCTAAAAGAAGTCTAAGGGTATTGAATTTGGACAAAAAATATTCAATAGAGGAGAAATTATTGGGGTCCAAAGTAAGAAACTCATTTTGAAGCTGGTGGGCACTAGTTTCATTTTGAAGGCCAAAAACATTATTTAACTTTTTCAGGGCTGCATCAGGGGTTCCAATGTCTTGGATATGAAATCAAAGATCTTGACCACTGGACATTCCTATCAACCCTCGTGCTTGATCTTATTTATTTTCCTATTTAGCGACTTTCAATCCATCAGTAGGTTTAGTTTCTTGTCTCATGGCTATTATATGAAGCTGTTTCCTTTTAAGTAAGTCTATCATGTAGGATAACCATTGGAAATAATTGGTGCTATTAAGAATAACCAGGCATGCACTTTCCATTTTAAAAAAAAAAATGAAGTTGAAAAGGCTGAAACTAACTACTCCATTGGAAAGATCCCGAAAATGGTAAAAAATATTAGATCTAGAAAATGACAGTCACATGCAGTCAAACCAGCTTTGAATTTCGATCAACAACAGATGTGGCCCTCAAAATGGCTCTAATACCATGTAGGAATTTACAGGGTAAGTTCCCTAGATCAAAAACCAAAGATCACCGCTCACAAATAGATCACATATCAGTACACCAATATTTGATGTGGTTAAAACCCTTAAAAAGGGAAACAGTCCAGGGCCTGAGCCAATGCAGCCACTTCAAGGAATTTATCAATATAAAGAAGGAAAATTTACAGAAGCTTCTCTCATTAACAATTACTAGAAAAATGACCCTCCGTGCTATTTAAATAGAGATCATGGATCAATCGAGTGCTAAGCCACAGATCAAGTGTCAGTAATACTGAGGAGAGAGTGAACCGTCAGATCACTACATATAGTGACCGTCAGATTATAAGTTACAAATGTACATAGTAAAAAAATATATTTTACCTAACTCCACGCTATACCAAGTTATACTTAACTATTTCCTATGTGCTAGAATATCCTAACACCCCACTTTAAGAACAACTTGTGATAGGATTGAAGAATTTGAAAAGGTGCACAAAAGGAGACTATTTCCTCTGTGTCGAAATAGCTATAGATATGAAATAGTAATGCACCAATGACTAGAATGATGGATCAGGATCATGAGACCTGAAATTATGTTCCATTGTATGATACAATAGCATATTTACTAGATCTAAGTATTGACACATGTTTTATCTCTATATATTATGATCTAGGTCTTTCTAAGCTTCTGAAGGGTTGCACAATTTTAGGGTAATAAGATGCACATCTATATGAAAGTTGGTCATGGTGAAGTTGCATATGCACGAAGGTTCTATTCAGCAAAGTGTACACAAAGGAATGTTTTATGTGTTGTTGTATCAATGATGTTTGTCAATTATGTCTTCATGTCTAGGTTAAACAATAATGTCTGAAGTAGATATGATTGAATGATGAATTTGAATTTGGTTGCATGTTGACTGGTTAAAAATATGATTGATGTTGCTATCTGTATCAAGGTTCTGTAATCTGAAAAAATATTTCAAAATATCTCTAACCAATTTTTTGACTGAGTTAGAACTTCAAATTTTGGTATAGTGAAATATATATAAGGTTGTGCCACAGAAACGCGTGTCTAGATGCGGTTTGCCTTAGAAAAAGTTGCGTATATGTTTTTGCATAAAAATGTTCACGGTTCCAGTTTATTCTGTGTGATGATGCAATATTATGTGTTCAATTTGTGGTATGTTTACACTAATCTCACTGTTCTATTTGAATTCGATTTATGTCTACTGTAGTTGATATACAAATTGTGATGTGTTAAAGCAGTTGGATCTAGTGTGAAAAATTCTAAAACGTGGTCCACAGGTGGAGTTGAGGGTTGGAGCGCCTTTAGTAATGAAGGTGTAGCTTATAGCCAGTAGTATCAAGTAATCAGATCAAGGGGGTTGAAGCTCACTTCGAGTGAGTACAGGAGAATGAGATCGGGGGGATTGGAGATCCCTTTAGTTAGTAGCTGGAGAACGAGTGAAGTTTGTATCTTTCATCAGGTTGGTTCCTTCGTACTGGAATGAGTCTGCACCAGTACTAGATTGTAAGAATTTTTTGATACTAATAAGATTGAAGAAAAAGACGACAACAACAGTGGTTTTCTACCACATTATGTTTCCACCTTAAATCCTGATGTTCATATGTGTTGATTATATGTGATACTTTATTATGTTCCTACTGCATGTTGAAGTTTGCAACAAGAAAAAGTGAAATTGACATCCAGAAACAACACGATAACACCTACACTAGTGTGGGACTAGGAGGTCCAAGTAGCACCTACAGTACTCTATGAAAACAGGTCCTACCACTACCTTCACTAGTGTGGGTTTAATTTGGTACATGTCTATTTTAATTATCACTCAATTAAATTAGACAATAAATTGAAATCTTATCTCATAATCACTTGTAATAGTTAACTGAGTGTGATAATATCAGTTAGAGCATGAATTTCGAGTTGAGGGTGGTTGGTGAGGCATGTAGAGTAATTCTAGTTGTAAAAAAGTTTGAATTACAATTGGTGCATTAGTAAATGCATGAGAAATCAGTTAACTCAATCTACGTGAGCTAAAGTCAGTTAAGCTACTTGTAACTGATTATTGCACTAGTGAGAGATCAAGTGACTTAAATTAGATTTAATTCACAATCAGTGATCTCCCATGCAACTGATGATTTACTTTTAATAGGTGCATGTATGTCAGTTTCAATGGAGGCCCAATTGAGACAAAGGTTGAATGGAAGTTAACTATCAGTTTTGATATTAGTAGGTTGTTCAGATGTAGTTAAAACACCACAGGATTCCCATGATACTCAACGTAGTTGAGGAAGGCTAAAATTCCCTAAGGCCCAGATTTTCACTTTGTGAGAATTCAGAAATTGGACAGTAGATTTTGCACTATTCGACATCATGAATTTGATGGTGCAGTCAGATTTTTCATCTGAACCTTATGTTTTTCGACCACTTTTCAAAGTGGAGTTGCACGTGTCAACATTCAATGAGTGAGCTGTCATTTTCACTCCTTTTGATGCCACGATTGCGATGGTGATTTCAGATCCAGCATTGGAGCAGCCTATTCTTCAGTCATCTTCAGTGTGAGTGTCCATGTACATCTTCACTACTTACAACACTTAACGAAGGGACCAACACCATCGAGGCACCGAGGCTCGGAGATGTAGTCCACACTAGACGAAGTCCATTATTAAACCTCTTGCATTTTTGTCGTAGGATTGTTGACATGTGTTCCTCTTGACTATATCTACATATTTTCATTAATTCTTTTGATAAAATGTAATCCTAACACATTAGCCGAAGTAAAAAGTCTTGGTTAAAAGGGTATCAAAAATTTACCCGAATCACTAATGAAATTTGAAACAATGCTCAAATAAAGTTGAAATCTCATATAAACCAATTAATTTATACTTGAAAACAATATTATTTAAAATTTTAATGTTAATTCTCTTTTCAAAAAAATTGTATCCTTAAAAACTATATTAAATTCATAATCATTCAAATTTTTATCCTTGAAAATATATTTTAAATACAAGATCATTCAAACTCTTATTGAAAAGTAGATTATTAATTTGAAAATATATTAAAATATATATATATATATATATATATATATATATATATATATATATATATATATATATATATATATATATATATATATATATATATAATAATTAAATTAGTTATATTTTTGGAAATTTTGCATTTAGAGATACAATTTCTAAAGTAATTATTATTTTTGAATATTTTTAATGTAAAAATAAATTAAGTTTTTCCGAAACCTTTATAATATTTATTCTATATACTAATTAAAAATTAAAATTTCTTATTTTAATAAAACAACAAATATTAACATTTTCTTTTCTTTAATGACAACTAGTTTTTTTTTATAACCAAAATAATATAAATTAATATATATATATATATATATATATATATATATATATATATATATATATATATATATATATATATATATATATATATAAACTTTTTTTTTTTAATTTATTTATAAAAAATTGAACTTTGAGTTTTATAGTTTACATAATACTTCATTATTTTATATAGTACTTCAATATTTCATGGTTTATGTAATATTTCATAACAATGCCATCCTTTATTGGGGTAACTCTTTAGTTCCATCATACATTATAGATAATATAAACTTGAATAAAACTTATAATTTATTTTTTACAACATGTAAAAACATATATACAAAAATAATGAATACAATTTTCATTTAAATTACTTAAAAGAGAATTGTTATTATCACTGCCTAAATTTAATTTAATTGTAAATAAAAATAAAAATAATAATATTTGCTGAATTTTTTGTTATGGATTTTATTTATGGGTGAGCACTTTTTCCTTTTTTATTAATGTTGAAGGCATATGAAAGACAATTTCTTTATTTTTTCAAATGTTTAATAAAATTTTTATTTTAGAAAACACAATCAAGGATCAATTCTTAGGACATCCCAATAAAGTTTACTACATGAAAAAAAAACATAAGAAATGTGAGATAAATTTTATAAAATCTACTAATCAAATTGGTGTTGGAAAACTAGATTTTGGGGAAATGTTTAAAAAAATGAAAATAACAAAAAAAAAAAGGTATACAATTAAATTTTTTCATTTTAATTTGCGAGAGAGCTATAGGAAAAAAATGGACAAAAGCACAAAACAAGGGTTTGGGCCAAAGCTCTTAATACCTTAAAAATAAGCAATAATGGTGTATGATCCCAACCTAATTTGTAAAAGCCAATATCTTATAGTGATTGACAATTTGTCATAAATATGTAATTTAGATTAAATATTTCATGATAAAACTTAAAACTTTCATTAATTATGAAACTCTATGTGGTTGACATGGGATTTTGACCAATCTACTTTTAAGTACATCTAAAATACTATTACTTTGGACATAACAAAAATATTATTTAAACTAATTTTAAAAATGTATTCTACATTCAACCAACATTTCTTATTAGTTTATAACAATTTAAATTTAATAGACTCAAAAACAGTTTTAAGAATAAAAAAGAAGTGCAAAATGCAATAACCTTTTTATTAAACTAACAACTAAATCATTCCATTCACATGATCTTATCTACTCATCTAATGTGCATGGGTATTTTAAATCTTTTTAAGACTCATAAAAACACATTTAGTGTGACAGCACCTGCTTTCAACCATACTCCTAATAACACATTCAGTGTGACACACATGCTTTCAACCATGCTGGTAAAAACACATTCAGTGTGACTTACCTGCTTTAAACCATGCTCATCAGAACACATAAACAGATTCAGTGAAACCATCCCAATTATTATTAAGCAATACACCTTCAGCTCTTATTTTCTCATCATTAAGTTTAACTTCCCTTTCCGGATTTTCTTCTTTTCTTCTGCCATTTGCTCTTTGAAACAAGGTACAAACAAACAATTAGGGGACGTCAAGAATTTCAGAGAAATGGATTTCAGTAAAAAAAACGTTTCTTAGCATTTATATTTTGCTTCCTTATCAATTCCGCCCCAATACACAATCAACAAACGCCCCGGCCATATTACATTTTGGCGGTCCAGGTATACTATAACCAATTACAAAATTAATTATAGGGGTCAACTTCTGATTATTCTGGAAACTATTGCTTATATCATGGAACATACTAGATCGTTTGGCCAGCTTCTTTTAATCTGCTCATTAATCTATTGTTTATATCATGGAAAATACTAGATCATTTGATTCTTTGTTTTTTAAAATAGTGGCCAGGATCTTTTGGTCTGCGACGTTATACATGTACTACAGATTTTGTGATACCTGTAATAGTGGCTATGGCCCCATTTGCGAATTTCCAGCCGCAACAGAGATCCCTTCGATTTGAATAAGGTGAGAAAAAGCGAATATTTATTAAGCTTAAACAAAAGATACTTTTTAAGTTAGTATTTAATGAATAACGGGGTGACTTGTTATGTGCAGATCAGGAATATAAGAAATTTGATGAATTTAAACTGGCCGTCGCTACTTCCGCCATATGATAGTGAGAAGTTCTGGAGATATCAATGGCAAAGACACGGGATTTGGTCTAATTTTCCTGACCAACAAAATTATTTTTATGCGGCTCGCACTCTTTGTACGAAGCTCGATCTGAGTAAAAGATTGATGGACCGTGCTATTATACCCGACAATGGATTAGAATATCCCATGCATGAATTCCGTATTGGGTTGAATAAAATTAAAGTATTTGCTAGAGTCGACTGTAATTTAAGACAAGAAGTTTCGTAGATTAGCAAATACTTTAATTTGATTCAACCCAATATTCTAATCCATTGTCGGGTATAATACCACAGTCCATCAATCTTTTACTCAGATCGAGCTTCATACAAAGAGTGCGATCCGCATAAAAATAATTTTGCTGGTCAGGAAATTAGACCAAATCCCGTGTCTTTGCCATTGATATCTCCAGAACTTCTCACTATCATATGGCCGAAGTAGCGACGGCCAGTTTAAATTCATCAAATTTCTTATATTCCTGATCTGCACATAACAACTCACCCCGTTATTCATTAAATACTAACTTAAAAAGTATCTTTTGTTTAAGCTTAATAAATATTCGCTTTTTCTCACCTTATTCAAATCGAAGGGATCTCTGTTGCGGCTGGCAATTCGCAAATGGGGCCATAGCCACTATTACAGGTATCATAAAATCTGTAGTACATGTATAACGTCGCAGACCAAAAGATCCTGGCCACTATTTTAAAAACAAAGAATCAAATGATCTAGTATTTTCCATGATATAAACAATAGATTAATGAGCAGATTAAAAGAAGTTGGCCAAACGATCTAGTATGTTCCATGATATAAGCAATAGTTTCCAGAATAATCAGAAGTTGACCCCTTTAATTAATTTTGTAATTGGGTCATAGTATACCTGGATCGCCAAAATGTAATATGGCCGGGCGTTTGTTGATTGTGTATTGGGGCTGAATTGATAAGGAATCAAAATATAAATGCCAAAGACACGTTTTTTTACTGAAATCCATTTCTCTGAAATTCTTGACGTCCCAGAATTGTTTGTATGTACTTTGTTTCAAAGAGCAAACCGCAGAAGCAAAGAAGAAAATCCCGAAGGGAAGTTAAACTTAATGATGAGAAAATAAGAGCTGAACGTGTATTGTTTAATATTAATTGGGATGGTTTTACTGAACCTGTTTATGTGTTCTTATGAGCATGGTTTAAAGCAGGTAAGACACACTGAATGTGTTTTTACCACCATGGTTGAAAGCATGTGGGTCACACTGAATGTGTTTTTAGGAGTATGGTTGAAAGCAGGTGGGTCACACTAAATGTGTTTGTATGAGTCTTAAAAAGATTTGAAATACCCATGCACACTAGATGAGTAGATAAGATCATGTGAATGGAATGATTTAGTTGTTAGTTTAATAAAAAGGTTATTTCATTTTGCACTTGTATTTTATTCCTAAAACTGCTTTTGAGTCTATTTAATTTAAATTTCTATAAACTAATAAAAAATGTTGGTTGAATGTAGAATACATTTTTAAATTAGTTTAAATAATATTTTTGTTATGTCCAAAGTAATAGTATGTTAGAAGTTCTGTGCTTTTGTCCATTATACCCGACAATGGATTAGAATATTGGGTTGAATCAAATTAAAGTATTTGCTAGAGTCCACTGTAATTTAAGACAATAAGTTTCGCAGATTTATTTCTGTGTTGGCATTTGATTTTAGTGTGTCCTTCAGTGGAGACATCTATGCCATGGAAATATTTCTCACCTTATGTGAAGTTTCCTGAACTACCTACTAGAAAATTATGAAAATTTCCTTATTATTCATTTTACGAAGTTATTTTTGTACGTATAGTTATTCTAAATTTGGCACATTACGCTTTACTTCATGAATGTATTTACTCTCTATTCATTGAGGAAATTAGCTAACTACTCTAATTAGTTATATTTGTTTTACTCTAATTATTATTCATTTTACGAAGATTTTTTTTGTAAGTACAGTTATTCAAAATTTGGCACATTACGCTTTACTTTAGGAATATATTTACTCTCTATTCATTGAGGAAATTAGTTAACTACTCTAATTAGTTACATTTACTTTACTCTAATTAGTGATATTTACTTTCTGTTTGTTTACTTTACTCTAAGTAGTGATATTTACTTTACTCTAATTAGTGATATTTACTTTCTGTTTATTTACATTTACTTTACTCTAATTAGTTACGGTGATATTCACCTTATTACTAATTTAACATATCCTGAATCTATAAAGTGAAAAAGTAAATCAGTTATCTATTTTTATTATTATGATGTTGTTTTTGTCTTATAAAATAAAGTTTACATAATAGCTACTACTGGTTTTAGTTTAATTAAATTAAAAAGTAATAAACACAAATATTTCATTACAAAAATAAAACAACAAACAAAATATAATATTTTTTAATTCCATCACCAGAAATTAACAAAAATGATTAATATATATAGTTAATATATAATTCTTATAATTAAATTATTAATTATTTTTTAATATAATATTGAATTCATTTTAAATTGAAAATATGATTAAGAAGTTATAATTCATGAAAATAAAAATAAAAGAAAAAAAATTAAAATAAAAGAAATCAATACAAATATTAAATAAAGTGTAAAAAAAACGGAAAGAAAAAAGTAACTAATAGAAATACAAATTAATAAAAAAGAACCACCATTCAATTTCAAAATAAATAAAATAAAATAATAATAAAAAAATAAAATTTTCAATATTAAAATAAAAAAAATTAAATAATATTAAAAAAATTAAAAAATTAAAATTCCCAATATTACATTGTGGATAAGTGGGACAAAATTTTAGTAAAAAATAAAGTAATAAAAATTCTAAGCACAAGTGTAATACTAAGCTATAATTAGATAATTTATTATTTATTGTTATATAATTAAATACACACATGGTAATAAAATTTTAAAATTTGTTCATATATACCTTTTGCTTAGATTTATTTTTATTTCAATTAGAAAACATTGTTTGTTTTTTTAATTTTGGATTTTATTTATTTTTCATAATTTTTTTTCTTAATATTTATTTAAATATATATACATTTTTTATTTATTTAAATTTAAATTTATAATATAATCAAAATTTAATTTGAATTATCAAAAGTATTTATATAATAATTTTAACAATATCTAAATTAAGGAAAGAAATAGGCTAATCAAGATAGATAATTTTGTGTTTAGAGGAAACAAATAAGGTAATGAAGATAAATAATCTTGTTGTTGGAATTTAAAAATATATATTTTTATTTAAATGTTAAACTTTTATATTTATTGAAATATAAAATTAGAATTAAAAAAAAAACCTAAATAAAATTAAACATTTAATTTTTATAATTGGTTAATATTTAATATAGTTTAATTAATTTTATTAAGAAAAAAAGGAGTAAATATTTAATAGTTTCTAATTTATTGTAATTTAATATCATTAAGTAATTTCCATTAAAATTGTATTTTTGCAAAACAATATTGTTTATAAAAAAATCAACAAAATTTTAAAATAATAAAAGTACTAAATTATATTTCTCAAAATGGTCTCAAAGAAAACTTAAAGTTTAACAATTCAAAACTATGAAAGCATACCTTTCATAACTATGAAAGCATATTTTTCCAAATATTTTTATGTTTGAAACCAAAAATAAAACTAATTATTATGTTCCAATTTTATGTTTTCTCACGATCAAAAGGTATCAATTTAAACATTAAACCAATTATGTTGTTTATACAACACACTTTTACTATAAAATCCTATTTCAGGTTATATATTGTTGTTAAATATATAACTATAAATTGCCACTAAAGGTGAAAATATACATAGAAAGAATAGAATATTTTGGAAAATCATTTTGAAAAACTAAATCAATAAATATAATAGAATAAATATTAAAGAAAAGATTATTTGAAAAAAATTGAGAAAAGTCTAGTAGTAGTCTTCTATTTCACTTGTTTCTTACTTGTTGATGAAAATTTTGTGGTTACAACATTTCATTAAGCTCATCTCAAATTTCCATAGTAACATGATAGATGAAAATTAATTTTTACACTATCTCTTTCACTAGTCGAGTTAATACAACTTTGGAGGACAACTTGAAAGAGCCAAACAAGATAAAAAAATTATTAAGGAATACCTATAGAGACACCTTCCATATAATTAGTAAATGTAAACCAATTTTAAAAATAATACATTAAACTAACTTTTTAGATGAAAAATATACTCAATAAATATGCTTATAAAACACTCACATTACAATTTTTATATTTAAATATAAATATTGACAATAAATTATTTATATTATAAATTTATTTGTTATATTCATCATAAATATCGATATAATTATATTTATTACTATTAGAATAATAATATTTACATGGTGTAATATAATTATGGTTTAAATTTCAATTACATGGATGAGGTCAGCATTGATTCATACAAGTTATTTTTGTTTAATATTTAATATAATAAAAAATCACTTTTTATTTCTTAATATTAGAATTTTTATATCTAATTATATAATGACTTGAAAAACCAGTGTGGCCCCTCTCTTGTAATATTCCTTATGGATATACTAAACAATTTGTATTTTTCTCTTTATTACAAAAGCTATGACCATCGTATGAATATAAATGTTTGATGTTTTATTAAACAGCGTGGCCATGTGATGCACGAGAAGAGGAGAAATTGTATCCATTGTGAGAGGCTCATCTGGGTAAGAAATTTTAGAGCCGGACTAATTGAGGCGTCAAATGGGAATCCAATTGTCAACTGCACGCTTGAATGAAGGTGTATGCTCTTTTGGGTAACCAATATTCGTGTGGGATCAATTAATAGGTCATAGGGGAAATGGGGTGCGAATTGCACGCTTCAATATAGGTGTATCCATTGGTAGCGAATCATAAAATTCCGTGACATAAATATTAAAGAAATCGAAGTTGTACATGTATGGATAACCATGTTGTTCATGTAAGGATAACCATGTACATGTCATTTCTTTCGTAACTATGTATTTATCTTATTACAATAGTGTTATTTCGATTATACCAAACCATGTGCATGTCATTTCTTTCATAAATTTTTATTTAATATATATTTTAAGGAAGATTTTAGTGTTTTTTGGAATCATGTACATGCCATTTCTCCCATAAACTTCAAGGTTAATTTAATATATTTTTAAGGAAAATGTTAGTGTTTTTTGAAACCATGTACATGTCATTTCTCCCATAAACATCTTGTACATTTCTCCCATAAAATTTAAGGAATTTTCTAGTGTTTTTGGAACCATGTACATGTCATTTTTATGCCATTACTCCCATAAAATTTAAGGCAAACTTTAAGGAAAATCATGTACATTTCATTTCTCCCATAAACTTAAGGCGAACAATGTACATGTCATTTCTCCCATAAAATCAAGGAAAACTTTAAGGATAACCATGTACATGTCATTTCTCCGATACATTAAGGCATTTTCTAGTGTTTTGGGAACCATGTACATTTCTTTTCTATGTAATCTCTCCAATAAACTTTACGGCAAATCATTTACATGTGTCATTTCTCCCATAAACTCAAGGAAAACTTCAAGGCATGCCATTTCAATGTCATTTTTCCCATAAAATTTAAGGCAAATTTTAAGGCAAACCATGTAGATGTCATTTCTCCCATAAACTATAGCCAAGACAAACTTTAAGGCATGTCATTTCTAGATGTTATTTTTCCTATAAACATTAAGGAAAACTTTAAGGCAAACCATGTACATGTCATTTCTTCGATAAACTTAGGGAAAACTGTAAGACAAATCATGTACATGTTATTTCTCCCATAAAATTTAAGATATTTTCTTGTGTTTTGGGAACCATGTACATGTCATTTTCCCATAAACTTTAATTTAATATATTTTTAATGAAAATGCTAGTGTTTTTGAAAACCATGTACATGTCATTTCTCCCATAAAATTTAAGGCATTTGATAGTGTTTTTAGAACCATATACATGTCATTTCTATTTCAATACTCCCATAAACTATAAGAAAAACTTTAAGGAAAACCATGTACATGTCATTTCTCCCATAAAATTTAATTTAATATATTTTTAAGAAAGTGATAGTGTTTTTGGAAACCATATACATGTCATTTTTCCATAAACTTTAAGGCATTTTCTAGTGCTTTGGGAACCATGTACATATCATTTCTCCCATGAAATTTAAGGCATTTTCTAGTGTTTTAAAAACCATATACATGTCATTTTTATGTCATTACTCCCATAATTTTTAAGGAAAACATCAAGGCAGACCATATACATGTCATTTTTCATATAAACTTAAGGCAAATTTTAAAGCAAACCATGTACATGCCATTTCTCCCATAAACTCAAGGAAAACTTTCAGGATAACAATGTACATGTAATTTCCCCAATAAAATTTAATTTAATATATTTTTAAGGAAAATGTTAGTGTTTTTTGAAACCATGTACATGTAACTTCTCCCATAAACTTTAATTTTATATATTTTTAGGGAAACTTTTAGTGTTTTTTGAAACCATGTACATGTCATTTCTCCCATAAATTTTAGTTTAATATATTTTTAAGGAAAATGTTAGTGTTTTTTGAAACCATGTACATGTCATTACTCCCATAAACTTTAAGGTTAATTTAATATATTTTTAAGGAAAATGTTAGTGTTTTTTGAAAATATGTACATGCCATTTCTCCCATAAACTCAAGGAAAAGTTTAAGGATTACCATGTACATGTGATTGTTCGCATAAACTGTAAGGCATTTGCTAGTGTTCTGGGAACCATGTACAATTCATTTCTATGTCATTTCTCCCATAAAATTTAAGCCAAACTTTAAGTAAAAGCATGTACGTGTGTCATTTATCCCATAAACTCAAGACAAACTTTAAGGTGTGTCATTTCTATGTCATTTCTCCCATAAAATTTAAGGAAAACTTTAAGGAAAAAAATGTACATGTCATTTCTACCATTACCTCTAGGCAAAGAAAACAATATGACACGGCATTTCTAGATGTCATTTCTCCCATAAACTCTAAGGAAAAATTTAAGGCAAATCATGTACATGTCATTTTTCCCATAACTTTTAAGGCATTTTTAGTGTTTTAGAAATAGATTTAACATTTTGAAAAATAATTTTTTAGAAATAGATTTAACATTTTGAAATTTTTTTGAAGTACTTAGATTATGTAAAATTTTCTTAGGCCTTTTTTTTTAGTAGACTTGGATATGCATTGAGATTAATATCGATCTGATATTTATTGAGATATAGATTTATATTGATTACCCATTTTTTAATTTCCTCTCCCAAGAACTCCATATTGTTTCTTGGCATAATGTACTTATCCACAGAAAAACTAGACATACATGAATACATGCATATATTAAACATTAGTATATATCCATCTTGTAGAAATTATCATGAATAATACTAGTGTGCGGGATAATTATCTTCACACAAATTTCACATGCACACAAAAACTCCACTAGACATATAAGCATACATGCATATATTAAACATTAGTTTACAACCACCTTGTAGAACCTATCATGAATAGTACTAGTGTGCAAGATAATTTTCTTCACACAAGTTTCACACGCACACAACTCCACCATAAATACATCCATACATGCATATATTAAACATTAGCCTACATCCATCTTGTAGAACCTATCATTATATTTTCATTTGTGTGCAGGATAGTTTTATTCACATAGATTTCACATGCACACAACAACTCCACCAAACATACATGCATATATTACACATTAGTCTACATCCATCTTTTAGAACCTATCATGAATAATACTAGTGTGCAAGATAATTGTCTTCACACATCTTTCACATGCACACAACAACTACACCAGACATACATGCATACATGCATATATTAAGCATTAGTCTATGTCCATCTTGTAGAACCTATCATGAATAATACTAGTGTGCAGGAAAATTGTCTTCACACAAGTTTCACATGCACACAACAACTCCACGAGCAATACATGAATACATGCATATATTAAACATTAGTCTACATCCATATTGTAGAACCTATCATTATATTTTCGTTTCTATGTGCGGGATAATTATCTTAAAACAACTTTTACATACACACAACTTCTCCACTAGAAATACATATATACATGCATATATTAAACATTAGTTTGCATCCATCTTGTAGAACCTATCATCAATTATACTAGTGTGCATGATAATTGTCTTCACATAGTTTTCACATACACACAACAACTCCACCAGACATACATGCATACATGCTTATATTAAACATTAGTCTACATATATCTTGTAGAAGCTATGATGAATAATGCTAGTGTGCAGGATAATTCTCTTCACACAAGTTTCACATGCACACAACAGCTCCACCAGACATACATGCATATATGCATATATTAAACACAAGTTTACATCCATCTTCTAGAACCTGTCATTATATTTTCATTTCTGTGTGCAGGATAATTGTCTTCACACATCTTTTACATGCACACAACAACTCCACTAGGCATACATGCATACATGCATATACTAAACAAATTATTCTACATCCATCTTGTTGAACCTATCATTATATTTTCATTTCTAGAAGCATATTTATTTCAATTAAGTTCATAAATAAACATACCAATTTAAACTTATGCATTTACTTGGTTTTCTTGGCTAATGTTCATCTTAAGGAAATTGCTAGTACTTTTGGAAACCATGTACATGTCATTTCTCCCATAAAGTTGGAATTTTTTATTGTTTTTGGGAACCATGTACATGTCATTTCTCCCATAAAATTTAAGGCATTTTCAATAAAATTTAAGACATTTTCAATAAGTAATAAATTGAAGGCATTTGCAAACCATGTACATGTAATTTAAGACATTTTCAAACTGTGTACATGTCATTTCTCCCATAAAGTTGGAATTTTCTAGTGTTTTTGGAAACCGTGTACGTGCCATTTCTCCCAACCATGTACATTCCATTTCTCCCATAAAATTTAAGTCATTTGAAATATAATTTAAGGCATTTGCAATAAGAAATAAAATTTAAGGCATTTTAAAACCATGCAAATTTCATTTAAAGCATTTGAAAACCATGTACATGTCATTTATTCCATAAAGGTAGTAAATTTGCTAGTGTTTTTGGGAACCATGTACATGTCATTTCTCCCATAAAATTAAGGCATTTTCAATAAGGAAAATGCTAATGTTTTTGGAAACCATGTACATGGCATTCCTCCCATGAATTTGCAATAAAATTTAAGTAATTTGGAATAAATGTTCATTTAATTTATATTTTTATGGAAAATGATATTGTTTTTGGAAACCATGTACATGTCATTTCTTAATATACTTTTAAGGAAAATGACATTGTTTTTGGAAACCATGTAGATGTCATTTTTCCCATAAAGTTGGAATTTGTTAGTTTTTTTGGGAACCATGTACATGTGATTTCTCCCAACCATGTAAATTTCATTTCTCTCATAAAATATAAGGCATATGCTATAAGGAAAATGCTAGTGTTTTTGGAAACCATGTACATGCCATTTCTCCCATAAACTTTAAGGATTTGCTAGTGTTTTTGGAATCCATGTACATGTAATTTCACCCACAAAATTTCATGAAAACCATTTACATGTCATTTCTCCCATGTATTTTTCATAAATGTTAACTTAATATAATTTATTGAATTTGTTTTTTTTTTCAGGGATCAAAAACCCACTAAACATGGTTTAAAATTGGACATTACACATAGATGTTTCTTGTTATCCCAATCTAGGGAAAACAGTTGTTACATATGTGCTTTGCAATATTGTAACTAACAAGGTCCTCCAAAGGAAAATGAATATACTGGGAAGAACGATTAACAAAAAAGCATATCATATTGTATTGATAGAAGGCTTCAAAACATATAGGGAGTATGGATCAAATGGAGTTGTAGTTTTCACCAATTATGAACTTGTCTGCAACCAGATGAAATGCATGTACCAAGTTAAGAAGGAGAGGCTAAAGAAACTACATGGAAAAGAAAAAGATATTGTTAGACAATTTCATTTTTTTAGTATAAGACATTGTGAAAATGTTGATAAGATGTCTAGTGATCTATTGTGTGGGGAAATGCCAATTCAAGATTCATTTGTCAAATATGAATTAATAGAAGAATCAGTGTTGAGACGCTCTCCACAAAAATATATTCATGGACATTGTAACATATCTTTGATATGTCTATGTTTTTTTACTTATAAATGCATCGTTTTTAATGACCATGTGTTTTTTTCAATTATATACCAAGTGTGCTCCCACCATGTAAGTGCAACTTGGTGAACTTCACGATTTATAAAATTAAAATGTGAGGAATTCAACAAATTTTTGTTTAAATTGAGTTTTACACGTCATTTTGAAAGTTACATAATTTGTCTACTAAATTACATTAATTTTTTCGAATTCTTCTGAATTTATTTTAAATAGTAATTTTAAAAACAATTGCAAATGTCTACTGTAGATATCCACATATATATCATTGAGGATGAAAAGCAAATATCAGTATAATCCTAGGCCTCTATGAGAGAGGGGGATCATGGATCGAGGGATGTTCATGGTATTTAAATATTAAATGTGCATGTTTTTAAATGAAATTTGAATATATAATCTTATCTCCATACATATCAATTTTGTGAGTGAAATTAGTTTTTAATAAATTTCATTTTTTATTTTTTAGGATTTAGGAGGACAAGAGTATCTACTCCATCAATATAGAATGACCATGGTTCACTCAATTGTGGTATGATTCACACAATTGAATGACTCATATGTACATGTATTTATATGTATGAATGTAATTTTGAATTAATTATAAATTCATATATTTTTTAAGAAGCTTCCTTCTCGTGTGAGGTTGGTGGTGATACACATTCCCCTGGTGGCTCATCAATAGGTGGTGGTTAATTGTGTGGGGGTGGTGATATGCACTCCCCCAGAGTCCAATTAATGGTTGGTCGTGTTGTTTCACAACCAATCAGTGGTCATTCTAGTTCTCAACAGTCTCTAGGTGGGCATGATGTTGCCCAACCATCTCAAGGTAGCCATCAATCTGAATATTATTTTCATTCAATTTGTACAAATGTTTTCACATGTTTTTTTATGTATAAATTTTTTTTTATATTGATGTAGAGGGTGAAAATATTTCTCACAAAAGACGTAGGCCAAAACGTGTTATTCAAGAAGAAGGTTGTACACCAACCACGACATATCTGTTTGACATTTTTGATACACCTTGGGAAACAAAGATCCAAAAGTACACATTAAAAATTTGTCAACATCTTTATTCAAAATTGATGAAAGATCTATGTCTTTCAAACTCCCCGCAAAGAGTCGAGAAAGCTTAGAAATAGTTATTCAGTCTCTAAGCAGGCTTGTAGATGTGTACAAAACGCTTGGGCCAAACACTGTTACTTTTGTAGAAGTGATGAGGAAAAGAAAGGAAACAATGATAGGTCTCGATACATGGGAGGTTGTTAAATAGATAGTTGTTGGGTGCAGGAATTACACTTAAGCAAACTCCTCAAAACTTAACTGTCAACTTGGGGGATTCGTAAACTTAGAGACGAAGCACAAGCAATGCTAGAGATGGTATGAATCTCTCTGATATAATTCCCTACTTTCTTTGACGGAAATATTTCAGAATCAAGGCGAGAAAAAGATAACTTGAGTCATCAAAATAATCTAAGACTGAAATAAGAAATAATGCATTTGTGAAAAGGGGATCAAAGATAAAAAGGCAATCACTCTAGATGATTATGCTTAACTATTAAGAGTGTGTTTCTATTTAGCGGAGGCACTTTAGCAGTCCCGTTAGATGGGACATTAAATCAGCTTCCTTAAATATTTCTTTTTTGCATTAATCTTTCCTGCACTAATGCTTGCACTAGTGCAGGATCAGAATTTTATGTAGAAAGTATAAACTATGTATTTACTGAAGGTTTTTTTTTTACTTCATGCAAGGGCTCGAACTGTTCAAGGTTCAGAGCACTCAGATCCTGTGACAAGAAACTAGTTGTTACACCAAATCAGAGCTTCCTGCACTTAGCTTTTCATTCTTGAAATGATTGTTTAATTGTCACAAGTGTTACTTTGCTCTAAAACCAGATTGCATATAAGAAAACTAAATGTTTCTGAATTCAATGAAGTGCAGAAAATAAAGAAACATAAACCTCTATCATGTCATAATCATTCAATGAAAGAAATTTGTGGAAAGTAAATAAAGACTTGCTGTAACATACCAACGTGCACTAGTGCAAGTGTATGTTTCCTGCATGGACCAGGCGGGAAAGCCAATCAACCAAAATTGCAGAAAGGAAATGTCACACCAAAAAGAATTAGTGCAGGATGATTTCTCCTGCTTGAACCAGATAGAGAAAGCCAATCTGAAATCAAGTGCAGGAAAGTAAATTTTCAGGAAAGTAAATTCTATTTTCTTGACGCAACGGATCCATTTCACACAGACATGAATTTATGTGCTAAAATCTAAATCACACTTTAACAATCAAATACAAATAACATAAAGAAAGAATGGGGTAAACGTGCTAGTTTGGCTGGGCCCTAGCCAACGAGCGTGTTTCCCTCTTAAGTGAAAAAGCTACTCAGCGCTTAATTTAATTAGTCAACCAAACCATAAAACGTGATTCATGAAGCTGAGGTAGAATTCACTTTTTATTGGATCATCGAGGAAAATACATGCGTGAATACACATTCAGCCCAGATTTGGGTGATAACAAAATAACCTACTATCACCTCTCTGTTCTTCTCTGTTCTATATCACTTTTTCGCTACCAAGTCCTATTTACAAATTACATTATATAGATTTGTTGACTGAAGGCTAAAACAGATCGTTCCACTGTTACATAACAAAATGAAAAATTTAGATTGTTCAATCTTCAAAGTGAAATGGTTTTACAAAACTGGCCGTAACCAATCTTTGGCTTCCTTCCTTCACGGATCTAATCTTTAGTTGCCTTTGGAGTGCTGTCATGGTAGAAACTACTTGAGTCAAGGAGGTGATCAAGAGGATTTAGATCCACCGTGAAGATTTTTTGTGCTAGTCACGGTATAGGATCCAATCCTGCACTAGGATCAATAATCATGGTAAGCATTCTAACCACCAAACAACATTGGAGATATCAATAAATTACAAAGAATAATTTAAAAGTAAGAAATCATGTAATAAATATTTAATAAATGCTAAATTGAATTAAAATATGAAGAATAAAGGTTTGTGCAAAATATGTCACCATGCTTGGACTGGTGCAGGATGAGGGTACATAAAGGAGGTAAAACAGGGGTAAATGGTTAAGATTTAGGAAGGGAAAAGTAGTAAAAAGAGAACAAATTAGGGGGCTAACATCCTCCCATCCCTAAACTATTGTGTGTCATCACACAAATATTTACCTCTGCAAAAAAATTCAAAATTTTGAGCGTTCTAGCTCACTCCTACTCCAGCATACTATCATCATTCTACAGTGTTTCAAAATTTATCTTTTTGCTGCTCTTAAATTTCTTCGTCACCCTTTTAAGCCATCTGAAACATTGTGAAGCATAGTGCTTACATACCTTGACTTCTCCTTTCTTTTTTTGGATCTCCACTATGAACTCTTCCTTATTCTTCTTTTTTTATTCCTTTGTTTTGGTTACGAGCTGCTCTAAATTCTATACTTGAAGCTTGAGCTGAAGTATCTGAGTAGCAGAAGCTACTGAATCTTCTTCCTTTTCTATCTCAACAGTGGCTATATTTTCTTCAGGGACCTTCGTATCCCTTGGAGTTTCAATAAAAACTTATTCTTTTTCTGGTTCTTTTTCTTCTTCTAACTCTTCGAACTCTTCTTCTTCTTCTTGCTCTTCCATCTCTTCTTCTTCTCGTTATACTTATTCTGGTTCTTCTTCGTCTTCTAACTCTTCTGGTTCTTCTTCATCCTGTTCCGACTCTTCCTTATTCGGTGCCGACTCCTCCAGTTCCTGTGTTGTATCTTCTGGTTCTATTCTGTCTCGCACTGGTGCAGGAGGGGACTCAATGTCTTGTGGAGATTGTGGTCTTACACCCACATCCGCAAGGACTGATAGCAAATCATCTTCCTCAGGGGTATGTTCGTGCACTGGGGGTGTTGGAGGAGTTTCTTTGATAGGTGTACCCACTGTTTTATGTTTCTTTGGAGATGGGACCATTTTTTCTGTTGATTCCCCGGTTCATTTCCTTCTTGCACTGGTGCAAGAAGGACTTTTATTCGCAATATTACTCGGTCCTTTTCTCGTACTGGTGGGGCTCTCCGTTTCCTTTAGCTACTCCAACAATGTCTCCCAGGTCATATTTTTAGTCTTCAATTGTTTTTGGACCAGGATTTTGATCAGGCCGTGATGATACAA
Organism: Pinus albicaulis; assembly: GCA_034641835.2. Taxonomy (NCBI): domain Eukaryota; kingdom Viridiplantae; phylum Streptophyta; class Pinopsida; order Pinales; family Pinaceae; genus Pinus; species Pinus albicaulis. Next base: position 135,282 of record JAXQQM020082657.1, read on the forward strand.
TTTCTTATCAACCTGATCTGCCCATGCTCCCTGTACACCCTTGGTCATCTTCTCTAAGATCTTAAGCGATAATTATGTGAAATCCATCCTCCATTGGACGTGCCGGCTAGATTCAAAGTGTTGCAACATCCTAAAATAATACACAATGGTGAGGGAGTACCTCCCCTCACAAGTCACGAATTTCTGAAGAATAAAAAGGAGGTCCCCCCATTGTCCCAGCAGGGTGCTGCACAGAACTCCTTTCTTCCAATTTACATTCATTTCTTTATCCACAATGAAACACTGTCAATGCTTCCTCTAGAGATTTTAATTTTTAAAGTATTGCACACCAGTGTTCTGTAATCCCGCCATTGCTGCTATTTATTTCTCCATGACTTTAAATCTCAGGGGCCCAATCTTTACACAACCGTTTTTAAAACTCTGTGCAAACTGTAGGGCCACCTCCCTATTGTGCCCATTAAATTTCTGAAGGAATGGAGGAAAGCCTGAGCCTCGTAATAGTGAAAGACTATTGAAAAACTCGATGGTTTGATCTACCTCGCTGAGGGACGATAGTTTACAATGAACATGCGACATTGCTTCTAACAGTTATGAATAGTCCAACGAAAGTTGCATGCAACACCATAAAATTGAGCTTTTTATAAATAGGGATCCAACCGTCTTCACATCCCTTTTGTCTCATTACTAATTCCTTCCACCAAAATAGTCGTAGCTGCGCGACATCTTTGAATCGTGCCGAATTGGTACTGGTGGCAGCAGTTTTAATGGCTACGTAACGGAATGATATGAGTGAAAGGACATTAAGGTTATGGCGGAATAATGAGTAATTATGTTTAAGGAACGGTTAAATATTCACACATTCCTTCATAATCAACAAAATCTTTAGCATTCATTAAAAATAATTATGACTCTCAACTCTTAAAAAAACTTTGTACTTCGAAAAATATTTCTCCTAGTTGATATGACAGCATAGCTACTTATTACTAAATGAAATAATTTCTTGTAACTTCTATGATGACCTCTTTCCTATGGCGTACACTTTTGAAAATAAGAAATATTATGCTTCGGATGGGTTGCATGCTTGCACTGTTATGCTTACACCACTTGACTAAGTTGTTATGCTGGTATCTATTTACATTGTTATATAGGAAAACATTCTTGCACTGGTGCAAGCATAATAAAAATAGAGAATTTAAATAAAATATAGGCTGAACTTCTAACAGTTTTCTTAATTCTGGAATTTTACTTCACCCTTTCTTGATGCTTCAAAGCATATACTTTTGCTCCATGTATAAGATTTTACAATAAATTCACAAGGGAAAAAAGAAGTGGGAAAGGGGAATTTTTAGAATGGGAAGGAATTTCGTTACAGGGATTCGAGGAATAGTACCATAGAGGGAATAAACAAAAGTGGGATAGGGAAAAAAATTCAGGGGTAAGTGGGATTTTTACTAAGCGGGTAGGATAAATTTAGAAGAATATGGGAAGGTAAATTATGCTGGGATTTCAAGAAGAAATCTGAGGGATCATTACGAAATGGGGTGTGAAGAAAGGAAAAAAAAAATTTGGAAGGTTTGCCTCCACTGGTGCAAGGAAAATAATTGCAACGAGAATTAAGCGTTACTTGAAAATAAAAATATCCATGCTAATTACCCCAATTGTATAAAGGTTGGCTCTGCTGAACCTGATTTTACTTTAGTGGTTACTAGCATATCTAAAGATCAAGAAAAATTCTCCTTTTATTAAAAATTTTTGATCTTCCAACCAGCAAGCTGGTTTTCAGGTTGACCCTTCTGCAATCGTGTCAGCAAACTAATTTTCACAATTATAAGAAATTATTTTTTCTTTACTTCTTTATTTTTAAATTTATATCTTTTTATTTGAGAAGAATAAGAGTTCATGATTTCAAAATTTTGGTCTTACTATTTACCATTACCATCCAAAATTGCTGTTGGAATTGCTATGTAAAATCTTTCTCGGTAAGTGGCTGAAAATACTTCTTCAATCTATGCCCATTCACCAAGAATACTGAATCTTGTCCATCAATAGTTTTGACTTCTACCGCTCCATTCTTGAATACTTGGATCACTTCATAAGGTCCCATCCAACGTGTATGGAATTTCCCTTTAAAAATTTTAAATCTAGAATCATAGAGGAGTACCCAATCACCTCGTTGGAATTGCTTTTTTTGAATAATCTTTCGATGCCACCTTTTCCGTTCTGCTGAATTAGAATGTTTTGTTGAACGACATCTCTACGAAATTCATCTAAGTCATTTAATTAAATAATACATTGTTGTTGTACCTTGGAGAGATCTAATCCTAACTGAACTGCAGTTTTGAAAGTTTTGATCTGGAACTCAATCGATAACAAAACCTATTTTCCATATACCAGCTCATATGGTGTATGTCCTATGCTATTCCTCCAAGTGGTTCTGTATGCCCATAGAGCTTCTGGTAATATTTCAACCTAGTCTTTCTGATGCATATTAACTATCTTTGTAAGAATGGACTCGATCCCTTTGTTTGTAGATTCCACCTTGCCATTTTCTTGCGGGTGATATGATGTGGATTTCCTGTGCCAGAACTTGTATTGCTCCATCACACCCTGTACCAGATTAGAAATAAACTGCGGACCATTGCCCAAAAAAAATCTCTAGGCACACCAAATCTAGTAAAGATTTCAGAAAAAAGAAAATCAACAACAACTTTTTCTGTAGCAAAAGAAACAACTTTAGCTTCTACCCATTTTGTAACGAAATTTATACAAACCAAAATATGCTTTTTACTTAAATATTTTGGATTTATTGGCCCTATAAAATCAATAGCCCATTTTTCAAAAGGCTCAATCATAACTTGGGGGAATAAAGGCATTTCATTGGTTTCATTAGGCCGGCCCATTCATTGACAACTATCACATCGCCTGACATACTATTTGGCATCCTTAAACAAGGAAGGCCAAAAGTAACCATCACGTAATACTTTATATGTAGTACGCTTATCAGTGAAGTGGCCTCCACATGGTTCATCATGAGTAGATTTCAATATGTCAAACACTTCCTCCTCTCTTACACATCTACAAATAATCATATCTGGACTAGTGTAAAAGAGGTCTCCTTGAATCCAGGAATATGCAGCACTTTTCCGAATAATATTCCTCTTTTCATGGGCAGATAGGTGAGGTGGAGTTTTTCCAGTAGCCAAGTAATTAGCAATTTCAGCAAACCTCAGAGAATCTGTGGTCATATAAAAAAGATGCTCATGTGGAAAATCATCATTAACAAGAGTTGCTTCACCAGGATTATCTAATCTAGAAAGAAAATTTGCTACAACATTAGATTTCCCTGGTCTATCAACAATAGTAGCACTAAACTCCTGTAACAATAGTAACCACCTAGTCACTCTACCTCTTGTTAATGGTTTGTTCATCAAATATTTAATCGCGGAATGATCAGTATGTACAAATAATTTATATCCTGTAATATAGTGTTTGAACTTATTAATTGCAAAAATCACAGCTAAAAACCCCTTCTCTGTAACTGTATAGTTTAATTCAGCAGAAGATAAATGTTTACTAATGTAATAAATAGCATAGGATTGTTTATTTTCCTCTTGTCCTAAGGCTGCGCCAATAGCTAAATCTGAAGCATCAGAGGAAATGTGAAAAGGCAGGGACCAGTTTGGACCTCGCAAAACTGGTGCCTGTACCAACTTTTCCTTCAATGTTTCAAAAGATTGTTGGCATGTCGTGGACCAAGAAAATTCACTATCCTTAGCTAGAAGTCGAAAAAGAGGAGCAGTTATCTTTGAAAAAAATTCAATGAATCTCCTATAGTAACTAGCATGTCCTAAAAAACCTCTTACTTCCCTATGAGTTTTGGGTGTAGGAAGATTCATAATGATTTCAATCTTTGCTGGATCATCCTGGATTTGTTTGTTAGAAATCAAATGGCCAAGCACCACTCCCTCTTTCCACATTACTCTACATTTCTTATCACTCAAAGCGAGATGGGCTTCCTGACAACAAAGAAGTACTTTCTCCAGATTTTTTAGAGCTTCCTGAAAAGAATCACCAAACACAGAAAAGTCATCCATATAAATTTCTACAAATTCCAGATCAACAAATATAGCTAGGACTGCCCTTTGAAAGGTGGCTGGGGCATTACATAAACCAAAGGGAAGCACTTTGTAATCAAATGTCCCTGATCCTTGGGTGCAATCTGTATCTGGTTATAACCACTGAAGCCATCCAAAAAGGAGAAATATTTCTTTCCTGCAAGGGTATCAAGCACCTGATCAATGAAAGGGAGAGGGAAGTAATATTTAAGAGTGGCTTTATCCAATTCTCGATAATCAATACAAATAATCCATCTTCCATCTTTCTTAGGTACTAGTACTAATGGAGAGACCTAATGATTGTCGGAAATAGGATAAATAAAACCAACATCTAAGAGTTTCTGTACTTCTTCTTTCACAATGTCTCTTAGAGCTGGATTCATTCTCCTTTGAGGTTTTCCGACAAGTCAGGTTCCTTCTTGAATATATATGTGATGTGTACAAGTTTTGAGGAGGGATACCCTTGATATCTTCGTAACCCCAAGCAAAGGCACTAAGATGGTTTTTCAACAAATTCACAAACTGATCTTGCTGAGATGAGTCCAAATCTAAAATAATATGCAAGGATTTACCAGGGCTAATCTCAACAAGAGTGGTATCAGTTTCAGGAGTACTTAAGGGAGTGGTCAAATGTAGTGGCACAGAAGAATGAGAATCATGATTTTCTTGAAAATCTAAGCTAAAAATTTGGCTCAAAGGCTCATAATTAGGCATAATGTCTAGACTATTCATGAAATCTTGAATCTCATTTTCTTGTGAAGACCCAGTATAATGATGAATATGGGAAATAGAATGAGTCTCTTCATCACTGCTTTGATCCAACCATAAGGTATCTCGAAGGTCCTTAATGGATATGGCAGGGGGGTATAAGGTAACTTTGTTCCTATAATCTCCATGTGAGATATACATATCACCGAAACGACATCCAATATATGCATCAGCCGTAGCAAGCCATGTTCGACCCACGATCAAGGGATTTCCTCCTACTGGGTTCTTTGGTTCAAGCACAATGAAATCAGCAGGATACTCCCAAGAGTCTAATGAGATGATCACATCATCCAATACTCCTTCTCGCTTAATTTTAGATCTATCTGCTAATTCAAGCACAGTGAAAGTAGGGCAAAGATGAGATAACCGAAGTTGATCCATGGTTTGCTTAGTCATGACATTAATGGCTGCCCCCAGGTCTATCAGAACATTAGAGACAAGGACATTACCAATCTGAACTATGACAACAAGGTTTCCGGGATCAGTATATTTTTCCATAGACACACATCCTATCATCAACTCTACTGCTCTACCAACAAATTGAATGGTTCAGGGTTCCAATCTCTTCCTCCCGGGTTTCTTGAGACAAAGTTGCTTAATAATCTTGGTACAAATGGGGATCTATTTGATGGCTTGAATCAAAGGTATCTTAATGAAAATATTCTGAAGCTTAGATGCAAAACTAGTCTCAGAAATAGATTCACTCCTTGCCATTACTAGCCTCTCTGGGGAGGGAGGCTGGTTGGAAGAGGATGGCAAGGATTCAGAGGGTAAGGGCTACTTAGTGACAAATTTTAGAGAATGGTTAAGAGTTTCCTATTCTCCTTTCTCTTCAACAATCACCATAGGTTGCTTCTGATTTTCTGGTGTTACGGTTCTACTCGATCTTAATTGAATATCATGAACCCCAACAGGAATAGACTGATATTCGAATGATAAAGGTGGGTTTGTTATACGAATCATTTGCACTACTTTATTATTATTAGGATTGGGCATAGGTTTAGCAGGAACTTGAGGAGGTCAAAAGGGTGGAGGTAAAGGAAATGGTAGAGGGGACTGACTCAGAAGCTAAGGCATTGAATAAGGTGCATGTGTAGATAGGTATGACTGCATAGGTGGCTGGTAGGAATATTGAAAATGAGTCGGCCCTTTCCAACCTTTTTGCCATGGTTGAGAAGGTTTCCGATGCTGATATTGATTCCCATACTGCCATTGTTGATGAGAGTTAGGATAAGAATATGCATGAGAATTATAACCAAAATAGTGTGGAGGAAATTCAGGAGCCATACCTGTACCTACCTGAGGCCAATTCCTTCTTGCTCCCATAGCATTCAGGTATTTAGCTGTAGGACGTCCCCCTGTAAATACAACTTTATGTCCTGGTATAGAGGGGAATTTTTCTATGGTATGGTCTTTTGCACAAATAGCACACTTATTATTTTCTTTCAAATTAAGAAGACATTCTTTAGGAGGATGCTTGTCTCTACATTTAGGACATAAAATATAGAATGAATCTTGTTCCTTCATGAGTTTCTGCTGAAAGTTTAAGGAGTATAACTGTTTGGTAACAGTGTTCATTATATCAATTTTCATGTTTTCCATTTTATTTTCTAGTTCAATAATCATAGCATTAGTAGATTCAGTTTTTCTATTTCTGTTTCAAGTTCCTCTACCAGATCTATATTGATTTCTTGAAAATTTCTGGCATAATTTACAAATTTGATCAAAATTTTGCTGAGAAATATCACCTTGTCCTAACAGATTCAAATTGTTTCTAGCCTTATCAGTAAGTCCTCTTAAGAACAAGGTTCTAATATTGTTGAGATCAAGCTTAAATTTTAACCTTTGTAAAATATACAGAAATCTTTCCCAACAATCTTCAAGCATTTCATCATCATCTTGTATGATTGTAAAAATTTCATCCTGCATGTCCCGAGTTTTTCAATATTCTTGACATTTAGACAGAAATACTCTCTTCATCTAATCCCAAGAAGTTATGGCGCTTCCTCCTAACCCCATAAACCAGCAAAGAGCTGAGTCCTTAAGGGTAATAGGAAATCCTCTTAACTTCTGAGCCTCAGTTGCATAATCATAACTTCTACATAGAATATCAAACTCTAATAGAAAAGAGTTAGGATATTCATGAAATTTACCATAGAAATGAGGAAGAGTTGATGGTGGACTATTCTTCATCTATGATATAGTATCGGGATCCACAATTGGAAACACAAAAGTGGATTGTCCTTCTGTTTAGGAGGTAAATCCCTTCTGTGGACAGAGGCGATCCCACTAGCCCTAGATTGGGTCTAGCAATAATCGAATCACGCAATGACGTTGGTTCCTAGTTACAAGAAAGAAAAATATCGCGATAAGAAGCCTACCTCGAATCCCGCGCTGTTGTTGTCGATGAAGAATCGGTGCTCCTCATCCCTATCTTGACAGATCACAATCCTTCCATTCGACATGTCTGGACACCTATACACATGTAGAGAAATTACGACACACAACGTAATAGTTAAAGCATGTAACTATATATCAGTCAGAGAATATATAATTCGTTGCATTACATAAAAGAGTAAACACAAGAATGGAACCAAAATCAGAGTCGCTTATATTATAAATGACAAAAGGGAGATTACAACCAAATTATCTGATGCTATGATCTTCCTTCGGAGGGGCTTGCAGTGGAGTGTGTCTCAAAAAAGCCTGTCAGGAATCTGGACGAAGCTCTCTCTCTCTTACAGGGTTCTCTTTGGCTCTACTCTCAATAGTTTCCCAGCTATAGTTTCCTTCCTACAAGTTCAGCTAGCTATAAAATGGAAAGGGCAAGCTTTTATAGATGGAGGAAGGGAAGTTGGGATCCCTATAATCATGGGATAGGTCCTATCTCTTAGGAAGGTTCCATGAGTGGTGGAAAACTACTTCCTATACATGGAGATCCGGAGCTAAACCACTCAACTTCTTTTGATGATTCATTCTGGAGTTTGTTAGAATCAAATTTACACCATTTTTTTTTTTTTAATTCCTTAATAATCTTGGTGCGAGTGAAACATAGGGAAAGAGCGCCAGCTGGCGTCCCCTCTAGTGTGGATTTCCCCCATTGGCGCGAGGGATGAACTGGCTAGTCGCGCCAAGGCTAAAACATCTGTTTTTAGGGTTTTCAGAGGAAATGTTCTTTAGGAGAATGTTTTCCCTTATGTAGGAGGATGCCATGAAGGTGTTTTCAGAACATTTAGCTATTCACAGGTCACGAGAATAGTCCTCCAATGTACAGGACGAGGGATTGTAGGGACAATGACAAAATGTTGTGTAACAGATGCCCCCTAAAGCATGAGGTCTGAGAGAGAGGGAGCGGTGAAATGCTTTATGAGAATGCGCCCAACTGAAAAACACTGCCATCGAAATACCTGAAAATACAAATACAACTGATATCTTTAATACATGATATGTGGTATGGGCATAGCCATCCATAATAGAGTGTACAGTAACCGAGATCCAAGGTATGGATGCAGCCATCCAGCAAAGAAGGATCAAGAAGTAGACTTAGGTATGATCACAGCCATTTAATCAAATGAGTCATGTAATAAATCATGATAATCCACAAATAATGTGCATCTTGGATTTTATCAGACAAAATCTAGGGTCTTGTGCTCCATCTCATCTCGAATAGATTACAAGTCTGAGCATGTGAATACGTGAGCTAAAGTTGAACATGCAAGAACATCGTCCTATTACCAGCCAATAAATAAAGTTGTTAACAAACGTAAGAGGAACCACAAATAGTGATGATGGCTCTCAAGGTACAAGAGGTACAATCTACGGAATGTGAACAATGAACTGGCATCGAACACCCACAGAATCATTCGATCAAACACCCACAGAATCATTTGATTCTCTATTGATCTTGATTCACAAACATCATGTTCCTCTGTCTCATTTCGATGATGTGGGAAACACTATGGCCCACCTTCAATCAAGGTCACTTCCTGTCGACTTCAGCTCATTATCCAAGAAGCTGATCTAGAGACTCCCTTGAGGTACCTTGGAGCCTGCATGCCTCAATGGAAGGTGACTCCTCCTGGAGGAACGAGTGGTATAAAGGGTAGCAACTGGTTCCAGTAATGGTGGAACTAATCAGAACAAGTAAATTTCAAGAGGATAGCTAACAAGGCCACTCATCGCAGTAGTTCCTCAGGAATGGGTAAAACAACCAAGTGAAGGCATATGATCGGCCAAGTAGATGGTGATGATGGAATGAGAAAACCAAGGCTAAAACAGGCTGATAAAATGGCAATCACGAGAGGTAAATTGCGAATGGTTTCACTTTTACACAAGCTTGAAATTAGGATACTCTGCTTGAAGTTGGTTTCATTTTTACACAAGCTTTAAAAAAAGATAAACTATGCTTGAAACCAGTTTCATTTTTACACAAGCTTGAAATGGAAACAAACTATGCCTGAAAAAGTAAGCATGCCCCTAGCATGGTGACTCAATTCAAGGTACATGCCCCCCAAGCTTCAATCCATATGAAAGGCAGATGGAGTGAAGGCTCAAATTACGAGATCAAGAGAAAGACTCGACTGGGATTTTATGAGATCTAATCAAAGAATGGAATTGAATAGGAAATTTTTTCATTGTTTTAATGAGGTTGACACATTAAAAGATCTATCCTCAGATGACCTTGTTTCATTTTTTAACGAGCTTGACACAAGAAAACGAACTATGCTCCGGACACCTTTTTTCATTTTTTAACGAGCTTGACATAAGAAAACAAACCTTGCTCCAGACACGTTGTTTCATTTTTTAATGAGCTTGACATAAGAAAATGAACTCTGCTCCGACGAGATTGTTTCATTTTGTAAGGAGCTTGACACAAGAAAACGAACTCTACTCTAGACACCTTTCATCATGATGAATAAGAAGTCATGGCCTCCAAGAGTTTTGGACCGAATGGGAGAACAACATCTTGGAAATTAGGACCCAATGCCCACAACACACTATGCACAATGGCATTATCACTAAATGTAGGTACGGGATAGGTAGCCACATAATTGACATGTGGCGAGGATGACACAACCGGCGGATAAAGATCCGGCAAGGATGATGGTGGACTAGCTAACATATTAGGACCAAAGAACGCAAGCTGATCAATGGTCACGATCCAACCTTGGTGCGGAAAACACATCACATGAAAGAGGGAGGATATAAGCACTCCCATGGCACAAGTATAATCACGCCCCAAGAGTAAATTGAAATCCAAGGGGCCTGGAACAACCATAACATCTATATAGATGGTTTTCCCTCCCAAAGTAATAGGAAACTTCAGAAGGATCCCTAACGGTTGACTGGTTCCTTTGTTGAAAGCCAACATATTCTGAGTAATAAACATAAGCGGTAGAGAACCAAAAGCTTACCAAGTAGTGGAAGGTTGAATACTAACAGATGCGCCTTCATCTATAATGGTGCTGGGTATGACCAGATTAAAGGTCTGTACTGTTATCTCAAAAGGCACATAAGACGAAAGGCGGTATCCTGCAAATTGACCCCAATCAAAGGAAGTAACCAAAATACTTGGAGGGGCTACCATCGAACCGAGATGGTCATCCCTGGGTGTTATAGTAGAAGAAGGAGCATCTTCCATGACCTCCATCATGGTGGCAGAAGGAGTAGCTTCCAAAGGTATAGGGATGGGAGAATATTTCTCCAAGTCCGAGGAATCTAAAGAAATAAGAGGAACATGAGGGGGATGAGATCTACTCTCGACAGAAAAGACCTCATGAACTGTAGGCAGGATCAAGTTGATCGATTCGACGTCTAATGGTTGGTTAGGAATGGATTCCTAAATTTTAATTTCTGGGGGAGATGGATAGACTAAGGATGACTGTTGACCGATCGTGGAATCGACTGGTGAAGGACCGAATGAAAGCTATTTGTAACCAGCTGGAAGGCACGGTGCAGAAACAGTCGATTTGTCCAAAACTCTCTTGGCTTCATCCATATACAGAAAAAGGTGAATGGCGTGGTTCCCTCCACACAACTTACAGGGATTGGAAAGCTTACCCTGCTTCTTAGGAGCTTTACCAGCACTAGCTGAAGACGTGCCCTCAACCTGACTCCCGGAAGCCAAAGGTAGTGGCAGACGACCGTTGGACCATACTTCGAGCACCTTGGGAATGCCAGGGAAATCCTGAAGTAGATGGTTTCCCTAGAAAAACATGAAGGGAACTTAACTTTCCATGGAGGGTTGGAAGGTTCATCGAGAGCAGTCGTTTTAGAAGAAATAACTGCAAAATTAGCCTCTCGCTTATCTGACTTCTTCTTCTTAGTCTTCTTCTTCTTCTTCTTCTTCTTCTTAACCACCTGGTTACTCGAATCCAGAATTTCACTAGGTGAAGTAGAGGAGGAGGACGCAAAAACAAGCGAAGAAGGGGAGAGGTCCACCTTGGAATCAACATGACGTTGTTCAGGCGAAGGAACTAATTGAAGACTAGCTGGGACATTCGGGACCACAGAGGTTGAAAAAAACCAAACAGACAACCCAACAATTAACCTAGGGAGGGATAATGTGGCCATGTAAGGAGCACCAATCTTTCCCAAAGCAGGAAAAGGACTAGGACTCCCTTCAGAGGGGACTCCTTGATTGGAAAACTCCAGAAAATTTGCCATCGGAATGGACCTTGAAATAAAACACTAAGGACAAAAATTTTAACTAGGAATATTTCATGGGCGATTAATTTTTAAGACAGTAAAACCAGACTCTATTGTTTCATATTTGAAGAGTCAAGAAACAAGCAAAAGGTGACTCTATTGCTTTCAGGATGGACATGTTAGCCACCTACATTTTGCAATTATATCAGCTGGTGGCTAAATATTCTTTGCAGCCTTCAAGAAACAAATTCAGTCCTGAAGTTGTTGGTGCTTAAAGTCTGTTGGTAAGATCATGAACTGCTGGTTGCTTATTCATACTTTTCCTTCTCTCAGCCTCTGATATTCCAGGAGAATCCTAGTCAAGTACTGCTGCAACCATTTTTCTTTTCCCTCCCTTGCTTCCGTTTTACCTCCATTCTTCCATTCCCTTTTATTCATGAAAACCCCACTAAACCATGTGTTATTCCTTATCCCTCCATTATTTTCTTTCCCCAAGGTTAAAAACCCATGTTTTAACCTTATCAGAATCATATTTCTTTTTCGAATTCTTTGGAAAAACCATAGAAGACGTATGTTTTTATGCGTTATGCTTAAGCCCCTCAGGCTAAGTCCCTTGCCGTCTCTCCCTCCATATGCCCGAGCGCCACGACCGACCGCTCAAGTCCAGAGGCGCTAAACCGAAGCGTGGTCCCCACTCCGCCCTTTTCCTTTGAAACCTTAAAAAAACCCATCTTTTATAAGGTTTTGGTGTGAAATATGAAACCACGTATTTTTGCCCCGAGCCTTCTTAGCCGTCGATCTGCTCCCCAGATCCGACGGAGCGGAGTACCTCACACCCGGTGGACCCCCCTTCCCCCGCGCTCGTTTCCAAAAACCATGGTATATCTCCCGCACCACCTTTCGTCGAATGGCAGTTTTATCCCATCGGCCAGCGATTCCACACGCTGGCCGACGCATGTCCTCCACCTCATTCCCAAAACCGCCGTCCTTCCACTTCGCCCACGCGTTATCTATCGTCCCATCACCCCGTAGCGGGATTCATCTCTGCCGTCAGATCTGGGCCTTCCCATCCGACGGTTGCTAATCGCTATTTCTGCCCGGCTTTTAGCGGTTTTCCCCGCCTGTTGAACTTTCCCCCGGCGCGTCCGAATGTCGATCTCCGCCGTCGATCTCCGTGGATCGACAGTTCTCATTCCTCCTCCCGATTCCACTGTACAAAATCCATTTTTCTCCGCTGACTTTTCAAAGCGCCCCCGACCGTTGATCGCAGTACGATCAACGGCTCCGATTGCTCCATTTTCTGCACGCCCTCCGATGCAGATTGTCCATATAACGCAGGATTTTCTCATTTTTATTATATTTTGCAGGTTTTAAGGTTCATTCGTCGTGTTTTAATGAAAACCTGGAGGATGAGGGTGACGACTCCCGTCCTTCCGATTAACCCAGAGAATCGACCGCAGGTTGAAGAACAATGATATCAACAAGGTTTCATGATCCTTGGTTGCTACGCGTCCCTGTAAAGCCTGAAGAATTCCGTCAACATCAACGTAGGGAAAAGTATCAGATTTTGAGGACAGAGTGAACCAGAGCAGCAGTTTTATGGATAGATCGGCAGGGATTACGGCTAAGACGGTTATCAAAAGCCTAATCCCCGGCTCAGAACACAGATTAAAGCAAAAACTAAAAGTGTTCATCAGACGTATTGCCTCCACCACCAAACTTTGAGGCGAATTGATTCCTCAACCACCACAGTGCCACCTATTGCCTCAGAATGCTCAATCAAAGGATGAATTTATTGAACAAGATCAGATATTATGCCTCGGAACAACCAAAGAAGTTATTTCTGCACTAGATTTAATGACATAATTTTTGCAGAGTAACCCTAATAGTACGCAGAGCCTCAAAGGTCAACAAAAGCTCCCTTCGAGCTTACTTCATAAGTGTAAACACATTAATGCAGTGCAAACACCTGTATAATCTCTTCATCAAGCCTCCAAGGGCCAAGAAGACATTTATTCTGTATTAATTGTATTTTGAGATCTTTTCATCAGATCTCACCTCCTCATCCTTCTATAAATACTCCAGAAGAAGATGAGTGAGGGGTTGGATTAGTTGGTTGTCAATGTAATTGCTGAAGTGTTGTAGCGGTTTCTGAGTGGAAAACTCTTGACTGTAAATAGTGGTTTCATAGGCTCTTGGAGCTCTGCTTGTAACAGATAGGTTAGGTTGTGAAAAGAGATGGATTAAAACATTGGATTTGAAGATTGTAACCGGTTTGAAGAAATCAATACAAGCTGATTTATGGGATCCTGGTCTATGCTGATGGTGATGTTATTCTTACTGTAACTTGTCATTTTATTTCGGTTTTCAATTTGTTTCATTTTCCACTGTAAAGAACAATTTAAACAGTGTTAGGGCCTACTGTATATCAGTAACCTTTCTGGATGAGAAATCTTTATTTAAATGTTTTATTTCTGCTGTGTTATTTGAGAATGATTTAATTCAGTCTAAGTACAGAGATGCTGGCGTTCCCTCATCTTTTCGTCACTGCTGAATGTTATTTTTAAATGTTACTTTCATATATGTTGTGTAAAGAATGAATTGAGGAAATCAAAGGTTAGCCCTGAGTCCCTTTCTTGTTTGCTCAACTATTTGACTGTTTCCCTTAGGATGTGTCAAAAGCTGACTAGTTTCAAAGTACTTATCAGATCTTAGGCCATTCTGTGTTATCTTGGTGATTGTCTTGGAAGTAACTAAGTAAAGAAGAACTAGGAGAGGATCAGGGTGAGTCCCAGCCCACTAGCTTCTGCTCCAAAGGTTGCCTTCAAGTTTCCCTTCGTTTTTAATCCGTGTTCTATTAGAAGTGTATCAAAGGCTGGATAGTTTCAAAGTACTTACCAGATCCTAGTTTGCTTCTATGTTTTTCTCAAGTGCCTGGTCAAAGGCTGGCTAGTTTCAAAGTACTTACCAGATCCTGGGCTGCTCTTTGTTCTGCATCTGTTATTTCCCTTTCTTATTGTATCACCCCAGTCCATAAATCAAACTTTAAAGAGATCCTTAGGCATAGATGACTTGCCCCATAGATTACTCTTGAACCTGAATGTTTCAATTAAATTCTCTTATGACTCCATAGCCCAATGGATTGAAAACTTGCCATCATCTTTCTTTATTATCAAAGCTTACTTTGTTTGCTTGCAACTTCTCACCTTTGAACCTATTTGCATATAGATCTTTCCGCCTCAGACAGAAACTATGTTCAACCATCCGAGAAGACCAAACAAAACCCTTGGTCTTCATAACTAGCCTAATATCATCACCCCAAAATTCAAAGACAATATCCATCTTTGTACATACTGGAGAGATCCCTCTCCGGATTCAGGAGGGCTAGATCCTAGAATCCCAAAGTTGGTTGAAATGATGTTAACTCTGTGATCGGACTTTGCCAATCTTGCTTGTTACAGAGACCTAACATTTCTGGCGACTCCGCTGGGGACCCTTACCGAGAATCTCCATAACATCTTGAGAGTCAAAAGCAGCCTTTTCAAGCACTACCAGGAAATGGTAATTAAGATGAAGATCAATTGAATTAGTGACAAACTAGGTCAGCCCTAGGATTCTTTAGAGTTTTTATCTAAACCTTGGAAAATCGGCTAGCTTAGCCATAAGTATAGACTGTCTTTGTTTCATAACCGTAGCTAAGTTTTGAGGCAGAGTTAGGATATTCTTCTAAACCACAAATAAAAGCAATTCAGAAAATACCAAAAACATTTCAGATTGGTAGTAAAACACTAGTTTTGATATCTTGTATACGGCTTTAATGTGTTTTACCTTATACTCTTAGACAGAGTCTGGAAAGGGCCAGGTAGCCTCCGGGTCTCATCCTCTTTTGGGGTTGACATATCTGGTGAATTCCCTCCCAGTCAATCTCTGGTTAGAGTTTGTTGTGTTTTGGGATTTCCTTGAAAGGAATGTTTCACAAACACTGTGGTGGACAGTGTACTCCTTTGAAAACACTCTGAACTTTCCACCTGGCGACTCCACAATCCTGAACAGACCTTAAGACTCCACTGGGAAGAACCCTTATCATTATAAAATCATTCAAACTCAATTAGAGGACCGTGGGATTGAAAAATTGTAAAAACAGACTGGTTAACCTCCTAAAGATTGTCATATCTGGTTGAACTTTTCCTGTTTAGTTGGGTCTAAAAATATAAAAATTGTGGCTCCTAAAAATATTTACACTAGAGCTCATCCTGACCCAGATCCTCCTGAAATAGTTGATAACCCAGAAAGAATTCTTAGGAAGTCTCCTAAGATACAATTTTCAACTATTTTCAGACCACCCCTAAGAGCTAATTCAGTCCCTGAAAACCTTTCAGCTCTTCATGAATCACAAATTGACTTATTGAACCCATTCAGAACTAGGTCATTTGGTGATTTAGATCAGTTAGATTCTGAGCCTTCACTTTCATCTCCCGAAACAAGTAAAACCCTTGGGAATAGAGAATCAACACCTCCTGATTTACATTTCTTACATAATCTAGGTGTCTCTCATCCGAGATCAGCTCAGAAATCTACTGCCGTTCCATCCAATTCTGTTCATCCTTCATCCACTGTTCAAACCACTCCACTTCAACCCACACCTACTCTTGTAAATCCACCCCCACCACATATCATGGCAGCATGGTATGCTCCCTTAGTCCTTCCTGTACCATTAGTCAATCTTCCACAGGACTATCAGTCCAAAATTCCATTATATGATGCTAGTAATACTATAACAGCATCTCAACATGTGGACAAGATTAATGACTACTTTGACAGAAATTAAATTGATAATGAATCTGTCAAAATTAGACTGTTCGCTCAAAGTTTGGGGGGAGAAGTGAGAAAATGGTTTAAAGGTTTAACCCCCCATAGTATTAACGACCTCCAAGCCTTCCATAAAACATTATTAAACAAATGGGAAGTAAGGAAAAATCCTCTCCAAGTCCTTGTGGACTATAAAAATCTCCATAGGAACCCTGGGGAAAGTGTACAAGCTTATTGTACCAGATTTAATAGTGTGTATAATGCACTTTCCCCTGAACTGAAACCTCCTCAGGGCTCAGCTTTAAACAAATTTCTTGAAGGGTTTGATCCGGACATGACATATTCACTCAGAGAAAGGGTTTTTGCAACCCTTGAAGATATGCAAAGAGGTGCTCTTTCTATGGAAGTTAACCTCATGGAGAAGAGAGCAAGGATGAAAGCTGAAAAGAGAGTATCTTTTAGAGAGGAATCCACCCCTTCTACTTCAAGCTCAAAGATGGAAAGAATGATGGAAGAAATGATGAAGAAAATGAGCATTCTAGAGAGAGCGCAAGCAAGTTTAAATCAGAACGCTCCTCAAAACAGAAACCAAAACCAGAATCAGAATGTTAGAAGAAATCAGCCTCCAAACAGACCCAGGGAAGATGATCAGCAGATCATTCCTCCCTTTCATCAAAACTTTTTAAGTGAGGTTGAAAAAACAGATCATATAACAGAGGTAGATGATATAAACTTATTTGGGGTAGATGATGATGACTTTGAGGTTCATTATGATAAAAAACAAGGTCTTTATACACCTTACGATGACAGAAGAGATGATAATGAGAATTACTATCAAAACATGGAAAACGCTATCATACAGCCTTCAAGGGAATACGAACTCAGAAGTAGGTCTAATCAACAAACCCCCAACAAGGAAACCTCTGGCAAACCTTCTCAAAACAGCACTGCAACCAAGTCTAAAACAATCAAACAAAAGGACACAACAGTGGCTGATAATTCTGGTAGTGGTAAAGAGAAAGACACTCAAAATATTGAAAAACAAAGTGCAAGCGTTAGTAGTACTAGCAACTCGGTTACTACTCCTGGTAAAACAACTGTTCCAACTGTAGATAAATCAAAGCAACAAGCTATTATTGTTGATAAAGCGGCAGCAAACAAGGCTGAAATCAATGTTTTAAAGAGTCAAAATATTTTTAGCCTAGAACAGGAAATCTCAAAGATCAAAATTTTTGTTCCTTTGACTGAGTTAGCTGCCCAACATGTATATAGGTCCAAAATTTTGAAAGCTTTGAACTTAGAAGATAGTGAAGATTCACTCAATCTTAATGATGACCAACCAGAGCTTATTTTTGGTCCAGAGATTGAAGGAAAGTTCCAAGAGGGTTCTGTCCCTCCCTTTTATGTAAGCTTAAACGTTCATGACAAAATTCTGCACAATGCTATGCATGACTCAGGCGCTTCCCATAATTTAATGAAAAAAGCTGTAATGGAAAGCCTGGGTCTTGAAATTACCAGACCTTACAAAGACTTGTACTCCTTTGACTCAAGCAGAGTTAAATGTTTAGGATTGATAAAAGATCTCTGTGTTAACTTAGCCCAGATTCCAGCCAAATGTTTAGTCATGGATGTTGTTGTGGCTGATGTACCCCCAAAGTATGGAATGCTCTTATCCAGATCTTGGGGTGCTAAGTTACAAGGGACCATGCAAATGGACATGACCTATCCGACTATCCCTGTTTTTAATCAGACTAGAAGACTTTACAGGGAATCTCACATGCAGTACACAGTGACAAGTCAAGATCGGCCTCAAAACTCCCCTCTCTATGCTATAAATACGAGCCTTGATTCTTTTATCATGTTCAATGATGAAACACGTACAGGACACATCATTTCAACAGAATCAATGGTTGAAACGAAGGGAGAGGAACACAACGCTGAAATGCCGGAACAGTTGATTGTGTATGAAGATCCTAGCACACTAAACATAGGTCTTGAACTGCAAGTTATTAATCCTTTGAACTTAAAACCTGATAATCAGCAGGAAAACCCTCAACCCGATGAAAAAATTGAGGAATCAAATTATACACAGCCCATCCACCAAACTGAAAATGATCCTCTTTGGACTATGTATTTTGATGGGTCATGCACCAAAACAAATGCTGGTGCAGGTGTCTGGATCACTAACACTAAAAATAATCATACAGAATGTATCTCATGCAAATTAAACTTTCAGTGTTCCAACAACATAGCAGAATATGAATCCCTTCTCTTAGGCTTATATCTTCTGAAAAAGTTAGGTGCCAAGAGAATCAATGTATATGGGGATTCTGAATTAATCATTAGGCAAGTTAATGGGGAATAGAATGCTAATCACCCCAGACTTAGGGCCTATAGGAATGATGTCATAGATCTTTTGAAAACATTTGAGGAGTCCACCCTGACTTTTGTCCCAAGGAAAAGAAACATTGCAGCGCACAATTTAGCCTTTGCTGCTAGAACCTGCCCAATGCTGTATGATGACTCCTCTCAGATAAAATTCAGACCAGCTATCCCGGATAACAAGAAATATTGGCAGGTATTTGATGGAGATAAACAAATAGAAGACTTCATGCAATTCAGAAATGAGTTTGAACTCCATAGTTCAGATTCAGATTATGATACAGACTGCAGTGAAGAAAATTTTCTTGGCGAAGAAGAACCGTCTCCACAACTGGTAGATATAAACCTTCAGACTACCAAACTTAGAAACCAAACAGAATCAAATGCAAGATCTGAAATAGAGGCATTGGAAACCCTGCATTCTAAGGATGATAGTTTACCCAAGGGTTTGGCCCCTCTAGAAGAACTGTTTGATTTTGATGATGTGGCCAACAAACCCAAACTGGAACCTGTAGAAACTGAAGTGGAGGAATGTAATATAGGCAGTGAGGAAAAACCGAAAATGATTAAGTTGTCGAAAACTTTACCAACTCACATTAAACTCAAATATTTAGAGCTGTTCAAAGAATTTTCTGATGTTTTTGCATGGAGTTATGAAGATCTTAAATCCTATAACACTGAAATAATACAGCACAAAATCCCTCTTAAAGAAAACCAAAAACCATTCAAACAAAAAATGCGCAGAATAAACCCTGTCTAGTTGCCATTGGTTCAGAAGGAGATCATGAAAATGTGTGATGCTGGTATTATTGTCCCTATTAGATATTCTGAGTGGGTATCTAATCTGGTGTCGGTTAGGAAGAAGACTGGAGAAATCAGGCTTTGTATAGACTTCAGAAATTTAAACAAAGCTTCATTGAAAGACAACTACCCTTTACCCAAGATGGATCATATTTTGCAAAGGGTGGTGGGGTCTAAAAGAATTTCTTTGCTGGATGGCTATTCAGGGTATAATCAAGTCCTAGTCCACCCTGATGATCAATTAGAGACAGCTTTTACTACACCATGGGGCACTTTCATGTATGTAAAAATGCCTTTTGTTTTAATGAATGCTGGAGCAACCTTTCAGAGAGCCATGGACATAGCATTCTCGGAAGAATTGGGCTTCTTCATCATTATCTATCTTGATGATGTAATTGTGTTTTCAAAAACAGATGAAGAACATTTAGAACATTTGAGGAAAGTTTTCGAGAAGTGCAGAAGGTTAGGAATATCTTTGAACCCTAAGAAGACCTTATTTGGTCTCTGTTACACTGAAAACTGTCACCTTGACATTCTGCTGACCGTATGAGCTCATTATTACTCATACTTCCTCCTTTTGCAAGTCTAATATACCAGCTCCTCATATCAAGCTTCAAAATCAGAAGAAAATCCTTAAAATCCCCTAAAGAATTGGTATCGCACTTTCTCTATGCATTCCCTGCGGTCCCGCACCTAAAGCTCAGCCTGCATGCGGAACCATACCGCACGTTCTTTGTGTAAGGGGTGCGGACCTCTGTAAAACATAAAAAGGCGAGAAAATGAAGATTAAAAAGTGAATTCCAGGTGAATTCTAGAAGATTCTAGACGGGAATTCTCGGAATGGATACGCTTTGAAGCTGGTTCATGCATCCCTTTCTCAATGGAGCTAACCCCTTGATATAAGGAGCTTATCCCTTTGAAGGAGGATTCTATCCCTTCATATTTGGAATTAGAAACCTCCTCTCTTTCACTATAAAAAGAGGCCTTGGGTAGCCTCAAAGGGAGTTGAAGCTTATGAGATTTGAAGTGAAATGCTGTTGAGTTTTAGACTTGAGTAACTTAAGACTTTCTGTGAGGTTAAATCACTTATCCTCATTTGTCTTAGTTCAAAGAGTGCAATGCTTGTCAGAGTAAAGGAGATTCCTGCTTCGGACCCCGGGAGGACCTGCACAACATCAAGGCACAAGTTGTAAAGGTTTTCTATCTTTAAAGTTAATACAAATATACTCATTTCTCTCATTAAACTGTCAATTTGTGGTTTATTTCATAAATTCCTTGATCATTATGATAAGCATGATTTATGATAATGTATATACAGGTGCTGCTTAATCTTTTTCTTTGTTTGTGATTGCAGATATACGAAGGACGTTATTTCAGTGCACGGGAAGGACTTCAACAAAATCAAGTAAGCAAGCAAAGCGTTGGATATAAGGTAGGCCTTGCACCCGTAAAGTGTTTTTATAAATTGCATATGCTTAGAGAGAGATTAGTATAATTGGCTGTTTGTTGCTAGTTACCTTTTGTACTAGAGAGATCGGTCTTCTCCGCAAGACGGATTAATCTACACAACAGTCTCCAAGAAGGTAAACTTCTTGGACACATCATTTCAGAAGAGGGCATAAAGATAGATCCCATGAGGATTGAGGCTATATTGCAAATCTCTCATCCTCGAAACATCAAAGAGTTGCAGTCTTTCATTGGAAAGATTAACTTTTTGAGAAGGTTCATTCCCAATTTGGCTGAGCTCCTTAGGAATATCACAAATATGTTGAAAAAGGAGCAAGGGGTAAAATGGACCTCGGAAGCAAAGACATCCTTTGAGCTGGTGAAACAAGCGTTAACCAAAACACCGGTTCTCATAAGTCCTGATTTTTCAAAAGATTTTTATATCTTCTCATTTGCATCAAAACATACCATAGCTGCTGTCCTTTTACATAAAAATCCACAAGGACAAGAGCAGCCCATTGCATTCTTTAGCAAGGCATTGAGGGATGCCCCTTTGAGGTATAACATTATGGAAAAACAGGCTTTTTCTTTGGTAAAGGCTTTGAAAGACTTCAGAGTATACATCCTTCACTCACACATCATTGCCTTTGTCCCAAATTCGGTTGTAAAAGACATTCTAACCCAGGATCCAGATGGTAAGAGAGGTAAGTGGATTGTTGTTATTCTTGAATATGATTTAGAGATTAAACCCACTAAGCTCATCAAAGGTCAGGGTCTAGCTAGGTTAATGGCTGAATCAAATTGTGAAGTTCTTGATATTAATATGATTAATGCTTTGGATGACCAAGAAGAATTCTCAGCTCCCATTGTTGAAGATCATTTTGTGAATTCTCCTTGGTATACTGATATTGTTTATTTTTTGGTTAATCTAAATACACCTCCTGGTTTATCCAAAACGAAGGCAAGATTCCTAAAGTTAAAAGCTGTAAACTATTGCATTATTGATAAATGTCTTTATTGGAAAAATGCTAGTGGTATATTGCTTAAATGTTTGCCTGAGTTTGATGCAGAAAAGATTAAGCAGGAATTCCACGAAGGAGAGTGTGGAGGCCATTTGTACTGGAAGTCAACAGCCAACAAAATTTTGAGGGCTGGTTTCTATTGGCCTACTCTTTTTCCTGATATACACAAGCTGACAACTACTTGCCATAAATGCCAATTGTTCGAGGGAAAGAGAAATTTACTACCCCTTCCTCTGCATCCAATTACTGTTGAAGCCCCTTTTCAACAGTGGGGACTTGACTTCATAGGAGAAATCCACCCACGATCCTCTGCCCAACACAGGTGTATTCTTACCGCCACAGACTATTTCACTAAGTGGATAGAAGCCATTCCTTGTAGACATGCCAATGATTCGGTTATCATAAAATTCATGGAAACCAATATCCTTTCCAGATTTGGCTGCCCTACCAAGATCATTACAGACAATGCAGCAAAATTTAGGTCAAAGAAAATGGTGGAATTCTGTCGTCAATACCAGATAACATTGGGGCACTCCACAACGTATTACCCTCAAGGTAATGGACTCGCAGAGTCTTCCAAAAAAAGCTTAGTGAACATAATAAAGAAACTGTTGGAAGACAATAAGAAGTCTTGGCACACGAAGCTGATCCATGCACTGTGGGCTGACAGATTAACATTGAAGAAATCCATTGGTATGTCACCCTTCCAGCTTGTGTATGGTACAGATGCAATTTTTCCTAACAGCCTTGGTGTACCAGTTATGAAGTTAATTCAAGAGCTCTAGACTGAAGAAGACGACATAATCAGAAGAATAAATCAGACCATTTATCTTCAGCAAACCAGAGAGGAAGTGTACAACAAAGCATTACAGAAGCAAGACAATATCAAGAAGATATTTGACAGAAGAACAAAGGCCAGCAATTTCAAGATTGGGGACAAAGTTTTAAAGTGGGACTCAAAGAGGGAGGATAAGGGAAAGCATGGTAAATTTGACAATCTGTGGCTTGGCCCTTACTCCATTCATTCAGTTGCTGGAAACAATGCATTCTTCTTACAAGAGCTGAATGGAACAGAATTGTTTGGGGGTCCTGTCAATGGCAGGATGCTTAAGCATTACCTTTCTTAAATTATTTCATTTTCGAAGCCTTTTTCACCTTTTTCCACTATAAATATTGCATTCACCATTGCATTTAAAGTTATGAAAAATCAAAAAATACAAAAACAAAGAAAGAAAGAAAAGAGGGCAGAAATGAACAGAAGAAAGGCAAAGCCCCATGCCAAAAAAGAAAAATAAATCTGAAAGTGTGCAAGCTTAAATGTCACTCCTTGAAACACACTTCTAATTGGTCAAACTGTTTAATCTTGACTAATTAGCTTTCAATTTTCTGCTGATAGGGTAGAAAATTTGATTTGCCAAACTGTTTAATCTTGGCTTATCGGTAGGTAGATTAGGGTAGAAATTAAGGTTCAAACCAACTCAAAATCTGAACCAAAGTTTCCGAAGAGATGACTCAAAACTGCTCTAATTTCTGAGTCAAAGAGAAAAGACCTGGTTCTAATTCGCTCAAAACTTGAACCAGAAGAGAAGCAAAGATAGCTCACCAAAAAGGAAAAAACAGAGCTGGGAATATAAGAGAAGGCCATAATAGGAAATTTTCAGATCTTAAGCCTTTTGTTTTGATTTAAAATTTTCTGCAAATAATAATCTATGTGCAGCTTGTCTTTATGCCATAGATCATAGCAAGTCAAACAGCTCAATCTTGACTTGACTATTTTTAAATTTCTGTTGTAGAATTTAGAGAATGAAAGTTTGTTGGACTGTTTAATCCCAACAGACAGTAGACTAGGTAGAGAAACATCTGAGCTCAACTGTTTAATCTGAGTTCGAGGAGAAATAAGGAGTAGAAATAGATTAGATTTCCTGCTTTCAAAAGAATAAAATTTTGAGAATAGATTTTGCCAATCCAAGTGAACTCTGATGAAGAAAAAATGTTAGATCACTAGGATTGGGGTAGGTAGAAGTTGTATTGATGAAATTCATCTTTCTTTCATAACTGATGTTATCTTGTCAAAGGAAAAGCAAGAGCAAGCAATGGATCAGACACCAGTTAGCATTCCAGAGAAATCAAGTCTGAATTCTTGATGCCTTCAAGAAGGCACCATCCCCAAGTGGAGCCACTGTTAGCCACCTACATTTTGCAATTATATCAGCTGGTGGCTAAATATTCTTTGCAGCCTTCAAGAAACAAATTCAGTCCTGAAGTTGTTGGTGCTTAAAGTCTGTTGGTAAGATCATGAACTGCTGGTTGGTTCTTCATACTTTTCCTTCTCTCAGCCTCTAATATTCCAGGAGAATCCTAGTCAAGTACTGCTGCATCCCTTTTTCTTTTCCCTCCCTTGCTTCCATTTTACCTCCATTCTTCCATTCCCTTTTATTCATGAAAACCCCACTAAACCATGTGTTATTCCTTATCCCTCCATTATTTTCTTTCCCGAGATCCGACGGAGCGGAGTACCTCACACCCGGTGGACCCCCCTTCCCCCGCGCTCGTTTCCAAAAACCATGGTATATCTCCCGCACCACCTTTCATCGAATGGCAGTTTTATCCCATCGGCCAGCGATTCCACACGCTGGCCGACGCGTGTCCTCCACCTCATTCCCAAAACCGCCGTCCTTCCACTTCGCCCATGCATTATCTATCGTCCCATCACCCCGCAGCGGGATTCATCTCTGCCGTCGGATCTGGGCCTTCCCATCCGACGGTTGCTAATCGCTATTTCTGCCCGTCTTTTAGCGTTTTTCCCCGCCTGTTGAACTTTCCCCCGGCGCGTCCGAAAGTCGATCTCCGCCATCGATCTCCGTGGATCGACGGCTCTCATTCGTCCTCCCGATTCCACTGTAAAAAATCCCTTTTTCTCCGCTGACTTTTCAAAGCGCCCCCGACCATTGATCGCAGTACGATCAATGGCTCCGATTGCTCCATTTTCCGCACGCCCTCCGATGCAGATTGTCCATATAACGCAGGATTTTCTCATTTTTATTATATTTTGCAGGTTTTAAGTTTCATTCGTCATGTTTTAATGAAAACCTGGAGGATGAGGGTGACGACTCCCGTCCTTCCGATTAACCCAGAGAATCGACCGCAGGGTGAAGAACAATGATATCAACAAGGTTTCATGAGCCTTGGTTGCTACGCGTCCCTGTAAAGCCTGAAGAATGCCGTCAACAACAACGTAGGGAAAAGTATCAGATTTTGAGGACAGAGTGAACCAGAGTAGCAGTTTTATGGATAGATCGGCGGGGATTACGGCTAAGACGGTTATCAAAAGCCTAATCCCCGGCTCATAACACAGATTAAAGCAAAACCTAAAAGTGTTCATCAGACGTATTGCCTCCACCGCCAAACTTTGAGGCGAATTGATTCCTCAACCACCACAGTGCCACCTATTGCCTCAGAATGCTCAATCAAAGGATGAATTTATTGAACACGATCAGATATTATGCCTCGGAACAACCAAAGAAGTTATTTCTACACCAGATTTAATGACATAATTTTTGCAGAGTAACCCTAATAGTATGTAGAGCCTCAAAGGTCAACAAAATCTCCCTTTGAGCTTACTTCATAAGTGTAAACACATTAATGCAGTGCAAACACCTGTATAATCTCTTCATCAAGCCTCCAAGGGCCAGGAATACATTTATTTTGTATTAATTGTATTTTGAGATCTTTTCATCAGATCTCACCTCCTCATCCTTCTATAAATACTCCAGAAGAAGATGAGTGAGGGGTTGGATTAGTTGGTTGTCAATGTAATTGCTGAAGTGTTGTAGCGGTTTCTGAGTGGAAAACTCTTGACTGTAAATAGTGGTTTCATAGGCTCTTGGAGCTATTGCTTGCAGAGATAGGTTAAGTTGTGTGAAAGAGATGGATTAAACAGTGAGTTTGAAGATTGTAACCGGTTTGATTAATCAATACAAATGATTTATGGGATCACAGAATACATCTTTGATGGTGATGTTGTTACTGTTGTAGCTTGTGTTTGTTTAACAGTTTGTTTGTTTCACGTAATATGGTTTAAACAGTGTTAGGGCCTGCTGTATATCAGTAACCTTCTCTGGCTGAGAAATCTTTATTTAAATGTTTTCTTTCTGCTGTGTTATTTGAGAATGATTTAATTTAGTCTAAGTACAGAGATGCTGGCGTTCCCTCATCTTTTCGTCACTGCTGAATGTTATTTTTAAATGTTACTTTCATATATGTTGTGTAAGGAATGAATTGAGGAAATCAAAGGTTAGCCCTGAGTCCCTTTCTTGTTTGCTCAACTATTTGTCTGTTTCCCTTAGAATGTGTCAAAAGCTGACTAGTTTCGAAGTACTTATCGGATCTTGGGCCATTCTGTGTTATCTTGGTGATTGTCTTGGAAGTAACTGAGTAAAGGAGAACTAAGATGAGGAGAAAGGTGAGCCCTGCCCGCTAGTCTCTGCTCCAAAGGTTGCCTTCAAGTTTCCCTTTGTTTTTAATCTGTGTTCTATTAGAAGTGTATCAAAGGCTGGATAGTTTCAAAGTACTTACCAGATCCTAGTTTGCTTCTATGTTTTCCTTAAGTGCTTGGTCAAAGGCTGGCTAGTTTCAAAGTACTTACCAGATCCTGGGCTGCTCTTTGTTCTGCATCTGTTATTTCCCTTTCTTATTGTATCACCCCATTCCATAAATCAAACTTTAAAGAGATCCTTAGGCATAGATGACTTTCCCCATAGATTACTCTTGAACCTGAATGTTTCAATTAAATTCTCTTATGACTCCATAGCCCAATGGATTGAAAACTTGCCATCATCTTTCTTTATAATCAAAGCTTACTTTGTTTGCTTGCAACTTCTCACCTTTGAACCTATTTGCATATAGATCTTTCCGCCTCAGACAACAACTATGTTCAACCATCCGAGAAGACCAAACAAAACCCTTGGCCTTCATAACTAGCCTAATATCATCACCCCAAACTTCAAAGACAATATCCATCTTTGTACATACTGGAGAGATCCCTCTCTGGATTCAGGAGGGCTAGATCCTAGAATCCCAAAGTTGGTTGAAATGATGTTAACTCTGTGATCGGACTTTGCCAATCTTGCTTGTTACAGAGACCTAACAGGACACTAACTTGAAAGGACAAGAACTCGATGATATTTTCAGTTAAAAGAGTCAGTAAAGATTAAAGTGACTGCCCTAGTAATCTAGGTAAATAGGTGTACCAGATATCCATGAACTGCCATATACACCTTGGTAAAAATGAAAAAGAAATCAAACAAGGAATTGACATACGTGCATGTATTCTCCCCGAACGTTGTGTCCGGTGTATCACAGGTTAAAGGCAGCAGAGTCGACTCCCTATGGATAAAGGATTGTGACCTAATGGGATCTCCCTTTATATACTCGAAGATACTGGGAGAATAAGTCCGTACTATCATTATCTGTAGCCAGATGGCAAGCGACAGCTGCTAGGCTTAAAGACGCCGAAACACGTCTCTACCTTAGACTACTAGATGTTCCGTTAATGTTTCAATGTTGCGTTAGGTTAATTCAGTAAATTTTACAGTTGATATTCAATTTACGTTTCAATTTCAAGGCCCTATCAAATGTCATATCTCGTAAAACCTCTAAATGAAAACTACATGCCACAAAATGTCATTTTGTTCAATGAAGAGCTATCTATGGGGGAGTTGAGAGCTTTCAAATGACAACAAAACGAACACACAAAAACATCCACTATTGTTTCTAGTGCAAGCTAATGAAACTAGAAAGCTTCTTTCTAGAGTTATATAACACTAGCAATGCGAAAGAGCTTTCAATTTTCACTATGCCAATCAAAATGAAAAAGATTTTGTTTTTGTATTCTTTAATATATTAGAGAAAATGCACTAAATGAATGAAAAACTAATGAAAACACCAATTTGAGAAATGACAGAGAGAGAACTGAAACAAACAAGTTCACTCAATTCAAACGCACACAATCAAGACTCAAACCGATGATGGAATCCCTTAAAGCGAAGAAGAATCTCGAAAGAGACTCAAAAAAACCATGTAATCTAGGCTTGGAGTAACACAAAGTGAAATCGAATGAAAGAAAGGACGATCACTCAATTAACACAATGATTCAATGGAATCCAACAAGATGAATGCAAAGAAGCAAAAACGAGGTTGACCAGGAAAGAAAAGACCCAAAACTCCCAGGGAGGCTCATCACACTGAAGCACCTAGAAGCCCTATGGCTAGAATGAAAAATTGATAGAAAAAGCGAACAATCAGAGGATAGGGGCTAAACATAGTAAAAAATTACTTCAAATCACTCAAGCAATCACAAAAAAATGAGCCAGCACCAAAACTGAAGCTCGGAGAGCCCAAAAGCAAGAAAACCCTAACACCAAGCAGAGTTGGCATGCCTGTTTGGCTGTAATCTACACCAAAAAGGCATTGGCGCGGGGACCTAACTAGAAACAGGCGCTAGTTGGTGTGACTTTCAACGGAAAAACCATGCCAATCGAGCTTACCGTAGAAAAATGATGAAAATGGACAAACATAGACTAGATCTAGTCTTCTGGGGGCTAAACAGGGGTTTAACACTAAGGAGGGTGAACCAGAAAAGCAAATAAATTAATCAAAAGTGAAAAAACAACCCAAAGGAGGAAGGACTAACTCCCACTAATTCCCCAATGGAGTCGCCAAATTGTTGAGGAGGTAAATCCCCTCTACGGACAGAGGCATTCCCACTAGCCCTAGATTGGGTCTAGCAACAATTGAATCATGCAATGACGTTGGTTCCTAGTTACAAGAAAGATAAAGATCGCAATAAGTAGCCTACCTCGAATCCCACGCTGCTATTTTCAGTGAAGAAGTGATGCTCCTCATCCCTAGCTTGACAGATCACAATCCTTCCATTTGTCACGTCCAGACACCTGTACACATGCAGAGAAACGATGACATACAACGTAATACTTAAAGCATGTAACTATATATTAGTCAGAGAAGATATAATTCATTGCATTACATAAAAGAGTAAAAACAAGAATGAAACCAAATCAAAGTCGCTTATATTATAGGTGACAAAAGGGAGATTACAACCAAATGCTCTGACGGTATGATATTCCTTCGGCAGGGCTTGCAGTGGAAAGTGTCTCAGCAAAGCCTATCGGGAATCTGGACTAAGCTCTCTCTCTTACGGGGTTCTCTTCGGCTCTACTCTCAATAGTTGCCCAGCTATAGTTTCCTTCCCACAAGTTTAGCTAGCTAGCAAATAGAGAGGGCAAGCTTTCATAGATGGAGGAAGGGAAGTTGGGATCCATATAATCATGGGATAGGTCCTATCTCTTAGGAAACTTCCATGAGAGGTGGAAAACCACTTCCTATACATGGAGATTCGGAGCCAAACCACTCAACCTCTTTTGATGATTCATTTTGGATTTTGTTAGAATTAAACTTCCGCCATTTATTTTTAAAAAACATTCCTTAATAATCTTGGTGCGAGTGAAACACAGGGACAGTGCGCTAGCTGGTGCACCCTCTAGTGTGGATTTCCCCCATTGGTGTGAGGGATGAACTGGCTAGTCATTCCAAGGCTAAAACATTTGTTTTCAGGGTTTTCAGAGGAAATGTTCTTCAGGAGAACGTTTTTCCTTATGTAGGAGGATGCCATGAACGTCTTTGCAGGACATTTTACTTTTCACATGTCATGGGAATAGTCCTCCAATGTACGGGATGAGGGATTGCAGGGATGGTGACAAAATGTTGTGTAACACCTTCACTTACCTGGTTGTCACCAGTCCCTTCCAAATGATCTTCTTGGTCCACCATTGTTCCCTTCTTACTTGTACTGATCTCCACAGGCTCATCCACATCTAAGCTGTTGTTACCAGAATCCAGGTGGATTGTTCCTTTGTGATGGGTTTTAATTGAATTGGGCTTCCTACTTGTAGAAGGAGACCCAATGTGAGAAAATTTATTTTTTCCCTTAGTGGGTTTCGAACCTTTACCTTTCCTAGGATTTCATTTCAAAAAGAAAAAAGAAAATAAAAATAACATATAACTTCTAAAAAATGTTGTCAGAAATCAATTAACACCAGTAAAATTCCTTCTAAAACTTTTTCTAAAAAATGCTGTAGAAATAAGGGAAAAAATTACCTCTATTGTCTACTCAAAAACTTCTTACCAAATCAAATCGCCTCCCACGCAACGACGCCAAAATGTTGGGCGCAGGAATTACACTTAAGCAAACAACTCAACACTTAATTGTCAACCCAGGGGATTCGTAAGCTTAGAGATGAAGCACAGGAAATGCCATAGATGGTATGAATCTCTCTAATATAAGTCCCTACTTTATTTGAAGGAAATACTGCAGAATCAAGGCGAGAAAAAGATAACATGATTCATCAAAATAATCTAAGACTGAAACAAGAAAGAATGCATTTGCGAAAAGGGGATCAAAGATAAAAAGGCAATCACTCTATTTAATTATGCTTAACTATCAAGAGTGTGTTTCTCCTCAGCGGAGGCACTTTAGCAATCTCATTAGATGGGCCCATAAATATTCTTCCTTAGAGATTTCTTTCTTGCATTAATATGTCCTGCACTAGTGTAGGATCAGAATTTTATGTAGAAAGTATAAACTGTGTCTTTACTAAAGGTTTCTTTTACTTCATGCAAGGGCTCGAACTGTTCAAGGTTTAGAGCACTCAGATCCTGCGACAAGAAACTAGTTCTTACACCAAATTAGAGCTTCCTGCACTTAGCTTTTCATTCTTTAAATGATTATTTAATTGTCGCAAGTGTTACTTTTGCTATAAAACCAGATTGCATATATGAAATGTAAATGTTTTTGAATTTAACGAAGAGCAGAAAATAAAGAAACATAAACATCTATCTTGTCATACTCATTCAATGAAAGAAATTTGCGGAAAGTAAATAAAGACTTGCTGTAACACACCAACGTGCGCTGGTGCAGGTGTATGTTTCTTGCATGGACCAGGCAAGAAATCCAATCAACCAAAACTGCAAAAAGGATATGTCACACCAACATGCACTAGTGCAAGATGATTTCTCTTGCTTGAACCAGGCAGAGAAAACCAATCCGAAATCAAGTGCAGGAAATTAAATTGCAGGAAAGTAAAATCTATTTTCTTCATGCAACGGATCCATTTCACACAGACAAGAATTTATGTGCTAAAATCTAAATCACAGTTTGAAAATAAAACACAAATTACAAAAAGAAATAATGGGGTAAACGTTCTGGTTTGGCTGGGCCCTAGCCAACCAGCGCATTTCCCTCTTAAGAGAAAACGCTGCTCAACACTTAATTTAATTAATCAACCAAACCATAAAATGTGATTCATGAAGCCGAGGCAGAATTCCTTTTTTATTAGATCATCGAGGAAAATACATGCATGAATACACGTTCAGCCCAGATGCGGGCAATAACAAAATAACCTGCTATCGCCTCTCTGTTCTTCTCTGTTCTATATCACTTTTTCGCTAACAAGTTGTTGTGTAACCAGCTCCAAAAATAGAAGAAAAGAGATATCAATGCCATAGAAATAAGCCACTTCGAGGGGGCAACCTCCAATACATTACATAAATGAAAAATTCTTGGATGATACAATTTACAAAACCTCCTTTCTATATATAGGAGTCCATGGGGCCATAATGTAATCCTAGTGGGCCACAATGTAATCCTAGCCGACCTAACAATCATAATTTAAGGGCACAATAATAACAAAATGGGGGTTACAAGGGTACAATAATAACAATAAGGGGTTTACACTAACAATAATAAGGGGTTATACTAGTGATATAGGGACCTAACATGCCCCTCTCCTTCAAAAAAAGTGTTGTCCTCAACACTTGGGTAGCTCCGGGTGCTTCTGTATAAAATTCTCATCCTCCCATGTAGAATCTTCAGTGGGTAAGTTCTTCCACTTGATGAGATACTCTGAAATTGATCGATTCCGTAGTTGTCGAGTTCTTGTTTCCATGACCACTTTAGGTTCCAATATGATTTTTCCTTCCTCATCAAGTTCTGGCAATATTGTTTGAACTGGAAGATTTTCACCTATAACCTTCTTTAAGCATGAAACATGGAAAACTTGATGTACTCGCGAAGAAGCAGGAAGCTCCAATTTGTATGCCATAGTACCAATCTTTTGCAACACCTTGTAAGGACCATAGTACTTTGGTGATAATTTATTATCCTTCTTAGCGTGCTTGAGGGACATTTGTTTGTATGGTTGTAGCCGTAAAAATACCCAATCTCCTACATCAAAACTTCTCTCGCTACGATGTTGATCTGCCTGTTGTTTCATTCGATTTTGTGCCAAATTCGGGTTATCCTTTAAGAGTTGGAGAACTTCTTGCTGATGCTCGATGTGATCTTCCACTGCTTGAACCTTCGAATTTTCCCTTAAAGATGATGTGATGGATGGTGGATGATATTCATAAAGTGCCATAAATGGGGTCATTTTTGCTGCAGTATGGAAGGAAGTGTTATACCACCATTCGGCGAGAGGTAACCACTTGACCCATTGTGTTTGTTTATCAGATACAAAACAACGAAGATATCCTTCCAAACATTTATTTACTATCTCAGTTTGACCATCAGATTGAGGATGATAAGATGAGCTATGAGCTAATTGAGTACCCGAACAAGAAAATAACTCCGTCCAAAAATTTCCAGTAAAAATGGGATCTCTGTCGCTCACAATAACCCTTGGGCTTCCATGTAGCTTTTGAATTCTATCCATAAATGTAGTAGCAACTATACTTTCTTTAAATGGATGAGATAATGCACAAAAGTGTGCATACTTGGTAAGTCTATCAACTACCACCATGATGACACTCTTTCCTTCGGACTTAGGTAAACCTGTGATAAAATCCATTGAAATCTCCTCCAACGTTGACTTGGAATGGATAAAGGTTGTAGAAGTCCCGAGGTCTTAATTGTCTCAACTTTATTCTGCTGGCAAACCAAACATTTCGCCACAAACTTTTGAATATCAGATTTAAGGCCATCCCAAAAAAATTATTTCTTCACCCTGTGGTAAGTTTTTAAAAATCCTGAGTGTCCTCCTAAAGGAGAAGTGTACAATTCCAGAAGAATCTTTTGTTTTAGTTGGGAATTCTTACAAAGATATAAGCGATCTTTGTACCATAAGGAATCATTTTTCCAACTAAATGTATCGGATGTACTAGGATCTTGCTGCAACTTTTGAATGAGTGTCCATACATCTTTGTCCTTCTTCCATTCATCTCTTGCTTCGGTTATCCAATCTGGTTGGATAATAGAAATGGCACAAAGCAATGCTTCCACCTCTTCATTCTTTCTTGAGGGTGCATCTGCAACAACATTAAGCTTTCCTTTTTTGTAGATTATTTCAAAGTCATAATCCAACATCTTTGTGACCCATTTTTGTTGTTCTTCTGATGATAGTCTTTGTTCCAAAAAGTGTTTAAGACTATCATGATCAGTTTTTACCTTGAAGTGTCTTCCCATTAGGTAAGTTCGCCATTTCTTTAGTGCATGTAGTATTGCTAACATTTCCTTGTCATAAATAGGTTTCTGTAAATACTTTCCTTTGATTGGACGACTTTCAAAAGCAATGGGTCTTCCTTCCTGCATTAAAACTGCACCAATTCCATTTCCTGAGGCATCACATTCCACAATAAAGGTTTTGTGAAGTCTGGCGTAGCTAAGACCGGTGCATGGCACATTGCCTCCTTAAGACGTTCAAAGGCCTTAGTTGCTTCAGGAGTCCATGAAAATGCATCTTTTTTCAATAATGTTGTTAGAGGTGCTGCTATTCTCCCATAATTCTTAACAAACTTGCGATAATACCCTGTTAACCCGAGAAATCCTCGCAATTGCTTTATGGTTGTAGGGACTTTCCATTCCTTAATGGCTTTAATTTTGTTAGGGTCTACTTTAACACCCTCGTGAGATACAATATGACCCAGATATTCCACCTCTTGTACTCCAAAGAAACATTTGGATGTTTTTGCATATAATTGTTTCTCCTGCAATAGTTTGAGCACCTTGTAAACATGTTCAACATGATCCTTCCAAGACCTGTTGTAGATTAGTATATCATCCAAAAATACTAGCACAAATTTTCTAAGGAAGGGTTTGAAAATGGAATTCATCAACCCTTGAAATGTAGAAGGTGCATTGGTAAGGCCAAAAGGCATGACCAAAAATTCATAATGACCCTCATGAGTTCGAAATACTATTTTTGGAATATCTTCAGTCTTCATTCTAATTTGATGATATCCTGAACGAAGATCCAACTTGGTAAAATAAATTGCTCCATGTAATTCATCCAATAATTCATCAATCACAGGAATGGGAAATTTATCTTTAATGGGGAGCTTATTGAGCTCCCTATAATCCGGACACATTCGCCATGATCCATCCTTCTTGTGTACCAATACTACAGGAGCAGAGAAAGAACTTTGACTAGGTTGAATTATACCTGCCTCTAACATTTCTGCAATCATACGTTCAATTTTGCTCTTTTGGACGTAAGGATATCTATAAGGCCTGATGTTTGGAGGAACACTTCCTGGAATCAAATGAATAGCATGATCATGATCACGAATAGGTGGGAGTCCTTGGGGAGTTTCAAACACCTTGGAATGATTGTCCAAGACTTGTTGGAGATCTGCAGAAATAGATGATTTTGATGTCGGAACTTCTAGTGAGCATAATTGTGCAATTACGCCTTGTTGTTATTTCTTTAGAAGCTTTGTCATGACATTAGAGCTTATTATCCTTCCCAGCTTCCCTTCAATACCCCGTAATTCGACTTCCTTTCCTTCTGAAAAAAATTTCTTGAAAATTTCTTGAAAATTAAAAGCTACCGTCCCCAAAGATTGTAACCATTGTACTCCTAGTACAACATCAGCACCTCCCATAGGAATGGAAAGCATTGGAATAGTCAATACATATTACCCCATGGTTAGCTTGATATTATGGCATTTCCTAGAGCAATTTATAGTTCCTCCATTTGCAACCATCACTTGACATTCTGGTGCTGGGTATAGGAAACAATTTAATTCCTTGGCTACCTTACAATGAATAAAATTATGGGTGCTACCTGAATCAATCAACACTATTACCTTTTTCTTCTTGATTTGTCCTTCTATCTTGAGAGTTTGAGGAGTGGTAATTCCTGCCAGTGCATTACACGATATGGTCGGATTCATTTCTTCCTCTTCTAGGGTTGGTTCCTGGTGTATATCCTCTTCTTGCTCATTTTCTTCTTCCTCTTCACAATCTATGTAAAATAATTTCTTCTCAGCACACTTATGACCTTTAGTGTATTTTCTATCACAACTGTAGCAAATCCCTTTTGCTATTTTTTCTTCCAATTGTTGTGGTGTCAACCTTGTAGGTTGTGGAAATCTAGGCGTAGCAACACTTCCTTCTTTATAGAATTGAGTGGTAGGCTTCCTTGTCGCCATAATTTTACATTCAACTTTTCTTGCCAAC
Organism: Pinus albicaulis; assembly: GCA_034641835.2. Taxonomy (NCBI): domain Eukaryota; kingdom Viridiplantae; phylum Streptophyta; class Pinopsida; order Pinales; family Pinaceae; genus Pinus; species Pinus albicaulis. The sequence continues at coordinate 170,801 of JAXQQM020082657.1, forward strand.
CTGAATGCCTTCTCCAATGAATCAGGTTCCAAAACGCGAACTTCATGATGGATGTTATCCTTTAAAGTGCCTAGGAAGAGATCAATCCTGTGTTCCTCTGTAAGATCAGTTACCCTTATATTCAATTTTTGGAAGTCCTCAATGTGCTGCCCTACTAAACCCTTTTGTTTGAGATTTATCAATTGGGTAAAGAAGGTGTTGCTCTTTGTATCCTCATAATGTGCTATCATTTCCTCCGTAAAAATTGACCAAGTGACAATTTTTTTACGGGAGCAAAGCCATCGATACCATACAAATGTAATTTGTTCTAAATGTAAAGTTGCAATGCGTACCTTTTGTGTGTTTTGCACGTTATGGAGATCAAAATATTGCTCCATCTGTAGTATCCATGTTACAGGATCCTTTCCATCAAACTTCCTCATATCCATTTTTGGAATATGGTGGTTCTTCCCGCCAACATTAGAGTTTATGAAATCACGATTAACATTTATTTTTTCTCATCATGAGGTTCTTCTACTATCTTTTCACCATTAGGAAACATTTCTTGTATCAACTTGGTCAAACCTTCGATGTCTGCTTTTAGATCATTCTTCATGTTTTTCATGTTGTCTTTCATGTCATCCATCTTAGCTTCCATGCCATCCATCTTAGCTTCCACGCCTTTCTTCAAACCATCCATCTTCTCTTCCATGCCTTTCTTCAAAACTTCCATTTCATTTTTTGTTGCTCTTTGCGAGAGTGAAATTTGTTGCACTTGCTCTTGTAATTTTGATAGATCATGTTGTAATTCTTCATCTTCATGAGTCATAGTAGAGCCTTCTGAAGGCTTAATGGGTGTTGAATTATTTTTACGGGGCATATTTTAGAACCCAATACTGATATCTATTCTACAATATGCCCTTGGAATCAATTAAAATTGATTCTTAAAACAAGAATTATGCAATTCAGAAAAAAAAAAATACACACCTTTTTCTTGCTTTTGAGGAGCTTGATATTGAAATTGGATTATCTCTATGATTGCATCACTTCAATATTTTAATTTCAGCACCAACTTAGCCCTTTGAATTCTCTTTCGAATGCCATAGGTCTGACCTGATTTGGATTCTCCAAGACAAAGTTGTGTCCAATATCACAGAATGACCTAATTATGGACTAGTTCAGTAGAGCGAAATTGTACAACTTTCCACGTGTCACTGTTTCATCCTTTGGCTCTAAAATTGATAGCCGAGAAACTAAATTTTATGTACTTGCTCACACTTTTTACGACACTCCAATCTGATGCTCAAAGATAGAGTTATAAATATTTTCCCACGATCTCCTCTTTGAGATGAAATTCGGGAGTCTGAAAAAGCACTACTTGCCACAAATCATATCTCCGAAAATATTTCGAACCAAGTTCTGAAATTTCTTGAAAATTTTCCTTAGGATTTTAGCTTCGCACCCTAAAAATTTCAGATTCTGAACCTTCGTAGAAAAAAATTTATAGCGAAAATTCCACGATGACACATTTTCCTGAAAGCGGTGAAACCCTAGAATCCAAACCTGCGATACCAAATGTTGGTAACTTAGGCTCCAAAAATAGAAGTCAATAGATATGGAAACGCCTTGCACCTTGTCTACATAGAACCTCCATGCATTTATAAATGAACAATTCTTGGATGATGCAATTTACAAAACCTCCTTTCTGCTGCTATAAAGGTCCATGGGGCCATAATGTAATCTGGTAGGCCTGATGTAAATCACAAGCTGACCTATTTCAATAATAATTTAAGGCACAATAATAACAAAATGGGAGTTACAAGGGTACAAAAATAACAGCAGGGGGGTTACACTAACAACAATAAGGAGTACATACTAGTAATATAAGACTAACTTTTAGAATTATATTACACAAATCACATTATATAGATTTAGTAAAATTTGAAAAATTTGAAGCAGTTAATTCTAGATTACATAAAAAAATGCAGAATTTAGACTATTTGTTCTTCAAAATGAAACAATTTTATAAAACTGGTTGTAACCAATTTTTGGCTTCCTTCCTTCATGGATCTAATATTTGGCTGCCTTCAGATTTGTGTTGTTGTGGCAGAAACTACTTGACTCAAGGCAGTCATCAAGAGGATTTGGATCTGCCATGAAGATCTGCTATGCTGGTCACAGTACAGGATCCAATCATGCACTAGGATCAACAATCATGATAAGAATACTAACCACAAAAAAACATTGGAGATATCGATAAATTACAAAGAATAATTTAAAAGTAAGAAATCATGTAATAAATATTTAATAAATGCTAAATCGAATTAAAATATGAAAAATAAAGGTTTGTACAAAATATGTCACCATGCTTGGACTGGTGCAGGATGAGGGTACATAAAGGAGGTGAAACAGAGGTAAATGGTTAAGATTTAGGAAGGGAAAAGTAGTAAAAAGAGAACAAATTAGGGGGCTAACAATAGTTACAACAGAAATGGCCAAGTCTATGTTTAAATTCAAGGAAGGGCCGAAAAGAGAGGCGCTTAAGGTGCAATATTTCAAGCACCCTGATATAGTTTGCCATTTCTATGATAGGCACCTTGCTGCCTATGGAATATTACCATGGAACGACGAGGTTCCTCTTTATTTTGAAAATTATTTTATGCAAAATTATTTGTGGTAATGAAACCCAACTATAAGGACCTTCCCTTTGATTTTTTTTTTCCTGTGAAAGGTCGATTATGTGACCGTAGGGGTGCTAAGCGTGATGTTGAGTTCCCTTGCACCAAGCAACCATTAGTAAGTAAACCTCTTCATGTGGAAAATTTGTGGTCCGAGATGGATACTACTTCTAAAATTATTCGAGAAGCAAGGGATGTCATCATCGGCAATGTTCAGAGTGTACTAGGTGGAATTGATGTTTGTCTGAATCGGAAAAGAGCATGACAGAATGCATGTGATACTTTTGTGTATCATATATATGATGAGATATACAACATGAGTGTTGAAGAGTTCAAAACATACACAAAGTATTGTCATAGTGGTTGGTAAGACCTAATTATTCATGAGGAAGAGGGCATCGGATCGATATGTGTTAATGGTTAGGGTGATTATTTTAACACGTACAATTTGTAATAAATACATATATACATACATTTATTTGAATATGTTAATCTAACAGAAATGTATCATATATATGTGAACACAATTTGCAGTTTTCACGTTTGATGAACGAAGATGTTAATATCACACGCGAAGCTTTAGGTTCACACAATCAAGATGGTAATCACCATCAATATCATATGTTGGCATATGTTAGTGTTTTTTAAGTGAACATGATGTTGATGTATTTAATTATTTTAACCTATTATTATATATCGGAACATGAAGACATATTTTTAAAATAAATAATTGTGTACGTATGTACATGTAAATAATTAAATGTTAACAAATTCAGATTTCGTTTGATGTTTTTGCGATGGATGTACCCTCTTCCTCCCTGTTAGGAGAAATGAAAAATCCACCATCACAAGTATGAAATTATTTTCACTTAAATATTTTTTTAAGTTATATTTTGCAGTTCAAAAGTTCCATTAAAAAATGAGATCTAGATCTTGAGGTATTTTACTATTTTTTTTTTTAATTTTAGGTTTTTGGAGATGATTTTCTTTCGGAGCCACCCTTAGGAGATGATTCTAATCCACCATCACAAGTATTCATTTTTTTACTTATATGTTTAAGTTATAAATTGAAGTTCAAACTTTTTATCATAAAATGAGCTCTACATCTTGAGTTATTTTATAGTTTTAAAATCTTTGAATTTTAGGTTTTTGGAGATGATTTCCTTTCTCCAAGGACTATAGCAATGGATTGTATCATGGAGATAGGAGCATCTAGACCATTTGAAGAAGTTGTCTAACTTTTTTCTTAATATTATTGAAAATTATTTTATATTCATTTTCATTTCAAATTTATATATATATATATATATTTGTGTGTGTGTGTGTGTGTGTGTAGGTATATTGTACAATTTACTGTGGAGGATGTTTTAATGGATGAGCAACAAATGACAACAGAGAGGGAACTACACGAGGTATTGCATGATTTTTTTTTTCATTTTTTTTTACATGAAGTTATACATTCTTATTCAATTAAATTAAAAAATTAAATGTTAATGTTTGTACATGTTTTATATAGGTTCCCCATTCTTCACAAGATAACATAAGGCTCAGGACACTGTTGGCAAAGACAGTGGATCCATCTGAATTTGATTGATGATGCACATGTGTGCAAAGTTTTATTTGATATATCTAGTCTTAAATTTACATTTCTATATATAGTCTTATCTATGTAGTCATATTGACTTTTCTATATAACTTGATACTTGTAACACTATACATTGTTATATATATTTAATTTTATTGAACTCATGTGATATATATATATATAAATTTTAGACATATTTTACTGTTTGGATATAGTTTGAAACTACATTTACTTTTATCAAGAATGGTTTTAAATTTTGGATAGTTACAATTGGCATGTGATCACATGTTGTGAGATATAATGTTTTGTTTTTAAAACTCAAGTTGTCATTTTATTTGTTAAATATAAAATGAATCTCTAGATGGAAATTTCAAATTACGTTTGAATCACAATGTGTATCTTTTGGATAATTAAACTACATTTTTCATGTGATCACATGTTGTTGTATAATGTTTTGTTTTTAAAACTCAAGTTATTATTTTATTTGTTAAATATAAAATGAATCTCTAGATGGAAATTTCAAATTACAATTTCACAACGTGGTTATTTTGGATAGTTGAACTACATTTTCCATGTGATGACATGTTGTGATATAATGTTTTGTTTTTAAAACTCAAGTTGTCATTTTATTTGCTAAATATAAAATAAATCTCAAGATGGAAATTTCAAATTACATTTTAATCACAATGTGTATATTTTGGATAGTTGAACTACATTTGGCAAGTGATGACATGTTTTGATATAATGTTTTGTTTGTAAAGCTCAACTTGTCATTTTATTTGTTAAATATAAAATGAATTTCTAGATGGAAATTTCAAATTACATTTGAATCACAATGTGTATATTTTGGATTGCTGAACTACATTTGGCATGTGATTACATGTTGTGATATAATGTTTTGTTTTTAAAACTCAAGTTTTCATTTTATTTGTTAAATATAAAATGAATCTCTAGATGTAAAATTCAATATGTGTATATTTTTGATAGTTGAACTACATTTGGCATGTGATCCCAGGTTGTGATATAATTCTTTTTTTTTTTAACTCGAGTTTTCATTTTATTTGTTAAATATGAAATGAATCTAGATGGAAATTTCAAATTACAAAAAATTTATACATGTGTATATTTTGGATAGTTGAACTACATTTGGCATGTGATGACACGTTGTGATATAATGTTTTGTTTTTAAAACTTAATTTGTCATTATATTTGTTAAATATAAAATAAATCTAGATGGAAATTTGAAATTACAATTTACACATACATGTCTATATTTTGGATAGTTGAACTAGACTTGGCATTTGCTCACTTGTTGTGTTATAATGTTTTTTTCTTAAAACTGAATTTTTCATTTTATTTGTTAAATATAAAATTAATCTAGATGGAAATTTCAAATTACATTTAACACATGTAAATTGGTACACGTTATGCATTTGAACATGTGTGTGAATGTTATATAATTTTAGGATGTACATATATTATTTAGGTGATATTTAAGTACATTTTGCATGATCATACATGTCATTTAAAACAATCATAGATGGTTTTACATAATTAAGTTCACATGAATATATGTACATAAAAATGATTGAGGTGCATCTTTGAATATATGTAAAAATGATTGAAGTACAATACATATCGATGTATATATATAAAAATAATCATAAAATGTACAGGTCAGAAGCCATGGCCCCGCGCCAGCATTAAAATCCCATCAAGGGCAACTACAGGGGTGTGTTATCATGCTGCTCTCACTGTGGCCATGACCAGTGATTGGAATCCACCGAGGGCTTTGCATATGATATCCATGAGGTGTTGGCTCCTCAAGCATTTGATAGCATTCATGGGGAGACTATTTTTCCTATAAATAAGCCTAAGGGTAGAAAAGGCTGCAAGAAATCCACTATTCCACAATCTGTGCAGTCTCTACCCAGAAAAAGAAACCCACTTCCAGTTTATGATCCAAAAATGGAGGAGGAAGGTGTTTGGGTTATGGACTCAGACGATGTCTAGACCAAAGATTATGATGCAGATTACCCAGTCACTCCCATCGTCCATGTCGCCCCTCCAAAGCCTCCTCGAATTCCCATAGCTGAGGAGGAAGCCATTACTGGAGAATATGGGTGCCTCATAGACGAAGAGGACTAGGTGACAGAAGAAGATGACTGAACTCCATGATTGTTCGGTAGAAAGCTTAATTTCTATTTTTTGTCATCTTAGGATATACTTCAACTCTTTTGTTTTTATATGGGATGTGTTGGTGGATTTTCTGCACGACTGTAACAATTCACACTTGCTTAAGAGGAGTTATTGTTTCCTCCTAAGTTTATGGTCACAGGCAGATAAAAAAAAGAGTTAGCAGGTTAGTGAACATGCCATAAAACAAAACACACTAGGTAATGATATATTATGGATATGTAGAGAGAAAACAAGATTAAACTAAACAAATAACATGAAAGCTCATATAGAGTAAAAAAACACAATAATACTAACGGTGGCGGCTATGTCCCCTCTTATTGTGTGCTATTAGGAATAAAAGATAGAACTTTTACACACTTGCCAAGGGGCCCTTATAACTATGGAGTTCTAAGACTCAATGCAAGGAAGTTTTTACCTCCTAGCTACCTTGGTGTAAGGTCCCTCTCTCTACTCCAAAGGATTGGAGTTATGGGATGGCCAACAACTGAATCCCCTCTCTACTTCTACTCTGGATCACAAATTGCTAGATTGCTTGAAGAAATTTTGGCCAGCATAATAATGTGCTCTCCCTTTTTTCATCTCTTGGTGGCCTTTCATGGATGAATTCAAACTCTCCTTCCCTCTCTTGGTACATTGGTGGATGGTGATGCAAGAGAGGTGGATGATTCCATTGTGTGCCACATGATTCTATTGTGTGCTCCCTTGAGGTCCCAAGGAGGCTTAGGTGGTTGTCCTTGGGCGACTGCAGGTGTGGGATTAATTTCCTGGAGTGTGCCTTGTTTTCCCCGAAAGTGACTTCCCGCCACTCTCAGGTCTGCATGAATTTTTGAGGGAAAGCAGTGCAAAGGTGTGCCTATCGAAGAAAAATACACGCGAAGGCACATTCTGCTAGTTTTTGGAGTGCGAAATTTGATTGTTCTTTTGGACCTTAGAGATTTTTAAAAATTTTCAAATTCTCTAATGTGCCTCAACGTTGTATATCCTTCTGCCTATCATTTAATAATGTCATATTTTATTGTCTAATTTTCCAGTGATAATAATTTCCCCCTAATTTGTGAGGTCTAGGAGCAAATGTATAGCCGAAATACATTATAGTTTCTTTTTTATGTATTGTGTGTATAGAGAGAGAGACCTACATGTAGCAAGGTGTTGGAAACACCTTAGACCGGGTCGAAGGGAGACCATGTCCTGTGGGAGCCTTGCAAGAAATGGTATAATACAATAAATACAATTTTTCTACGAGGCGGGCATGTCCAATGCTCATGATGCTTTGGATAGCTAAACAAATATATTTAGCAGATACATATTCTGTCTCTGTCACTAGTATGGTAGTGATCTACTGGTTTATGATGAATATCATTGACGCCCTGAGGGGCATTTTTTATTTGAAAATAGGTGGAATGTGGTACCCATATGTGTAAGCTTGGTATGGCATATAAATGCACGTTATACACATGGGTGTATGACTGGGACCTTCTTGTGTAAGAATTGATGAAAGATATTCTTGTAATAGTGCGTTTCTTTTATGAGTTTTATCAAAGTGCAATGGTTGTAAGGTACGATATCATATTGACATGAAATCTTGTGTTATAGTCGAACGTCAAGAGGATCGACGGCATCTGTGGGCAATGATGTTTCCCACACTACCACTCGAGGATTTCCCTTTTGTGGTGAGGGGTGATCCAAGGTACCGCTTCCTTTTTGGAAAATAGGTGTTGAAGTTGACAAAAAGGAATCTTCAACTGAACAAGAGGGTCACTGATGCTGGGGATTAGGATATTGTATGTGATAGTTCTAACATAGGCATGATGGTGAGAGGTTACTAAAAACTGGTGATGGGGATTCAATGGCTCAAGGTCGAGGTATAAAAATAATCTTGGCTGTAGTCATAACGATTTCTGATTGGGAAATCCCTAGAGTCGGTAGGACGTCCAGGGTGGGTATATGTTGGTTATGAATGTCATGGTGTCTTATGTGTGAAAGTTGTGATACTCCAACAAAGAGTGACTAGGGATTGCTACCATGGGAAAAAAATGTATGGATGAGTGGGGGATATTTTTTCACCGTTTGGGGTCTTTGTACACTTACCAAAAGAATGAAATAATGGGATTTGGATTGTACAAACATGGAGATGGGTTCCCAAAAACATTAAAATCTATCCCTCACTGATGATGTGGGGAAGGTTATTTTGCTGAGGGTGGGGGCCCATTGGTTGGTCTCATGTCTGGGGGATGACGAAGCAGATGGAAAATATTGATCATGGGCTATGTCAATGGAGGTATGGTAGGCCAAATGGGAGGCATGGTAGTGCAGTTTTGATCTTTTTACAAAGCCTGGTAGTCCAAGAAAAGGGTTTTATTCTGATATGGTAAAACTTGGCTTGATGCATGGTGGGTAAGTGGGCATGAAGTGATTCTCGGACTAAAGTGATTTTTCCATGGCATCATGTTCTTTTTGATATATGGTCTACTTTAAGTGACGGACACTGTTAGTCTCCGGTATTCATAGTATCACTAGGTGACTAAGGATTTCCTAAAATCTGTTGAAGATAGAATTTCTTGACTATCATCTATCTTCAGAAATCTCACTACCTTCAATATCTTCTGTGAACCTTTTTCACTATACTTCATCTTGCCTTCTCTAAAAAACAATTTCCCTGCTGCTCTTAAAAACTCATGTATGGGCTTGATCCTCTCATTTTCATCCTTCTTTCCTACCTAACACCTCATTTCCTCATTTTCCCCACTAAAAAACCCCATTAAAACCCCTTCACCTTCACCATTCTTCCTTACTTGCACTAAAACAATGTAAAAAGTCCCTTTTTACATTGTTCTAAATATAAAAATTAAGCCTCTGAGGACCCTTGTTTTTTAATAAAACCTTGTTTTATGAAAATAAACCCCACCCCTTTATAAATGTTTGAACCCCTGCCTTAAGGTTTTTAACCCCTCACACTTCGTCAAAAACCCTCCATATAACCCTTCCCTCTTCTTTAAAATAAGCGCCTTCACTTATCTCATTAACCCTCAGGCCCCACCTTTTACCAAACCTCGCTCTGCAATAAAATCCCGCCAAATGTCCGTCTGAGCCCCACCGTATGACTTATGCGCCATTCCAAAGCCCCCGAGCACCATTGATCTCTATCCCTCGAGATCCAATGACCCACAACCGATATTGCACCATTCTTCACGCGGGGGTTAACAATTCCAAAACACGCAAAATGGGTGGTATTCTCCCTTGTACCCTCCGCCACGTGGCGCACGCTCAATGGAATCACATCCACCATCCCAAACCTACTTACCACCTTTGCTTCACGCGAAAACTTTCCCCTTCACATGTGAAAACCGCCTTTCTTCCTCCTGCCAAAACCTGATCCCACTACCCTATTCAAATGCTCCAAAGGCTTGTGCCTTTAAGATGAAGCCCCACAGCCGCCATGAACCTCTACAAGTGCTCCAAAGGCTCGAAAACACCCAAATGAACATATAAAAGCCACGAATGAATGCTTTTAACTAATTAATTGGTTTTAATGTGTAGGTTGTTGAAGCATCAAAGCATAAATGGCATTCTAAGGGTCATAATATCATTCTACAGACTCCCTGGGTGACGATCCATCAAGTCTATTCATGAAGAAGGCCCTGAACGATGGACTAATAAATGAAAATCAATGGAACATGACCATTAATGGTTATTTGAATCACATCAAAGGCAACAAAGAAGTTTATGACAGTGGCACACAAAGGTAAAATCAGATGAATAAACAGAATCAGCAAGAGCAGAAAAAGGCTTAAAGGGTTAATCAAAGTTAAAGTCACTAACACCGAAAGATCAAGTATTAAATGAAAATAAAGACAGAATTACAGATTAAAGTATTAATTTCAAATCAAAAGACTAAGAGGGAGAGATAAAGTATATTAGAAGAAAAAAAAGAATAAATCAAGTTTAAAGTGCGAAAAGCAGAGTTTAAAAGATAAATTAAAGGCAGATCGACATAGAGGCAGGTCCGAATGACTAAAAAAATAACATTTACTTCTTCAGGGACATATTTTTCCACCTACAGCCTGTTCCATTTCAATAAAGACATGAATAGTTATTGAAACAATTAGAGATATTTCTCAGCTACTCTGCAATTATTGTAAAATTTATTATGGAGCCTAAAAAGTCAAACATATCTCAAAAGTTAGCTCAAATAGTTAAGTTAGGAGGTATTATTACAGTGAGTCAGTCTCAAATATTTTTCCTTGGGCCTTGCATGATCTCAAAGGTCAAAAATACATAAAATATGTTATAAATACAAATATGAAACCCTAGCTTAGGATCACCTCCTTGTTTTTGTAGATAAATACTGCATGTATTAATCATTTCGGGGGGTTTGTTGGTTGATTGGTTGGTTGGTTGGTTGGTTGTTTGGATAGTTGGCTGAGCTGCTAAAGATGGATTTTGATAAGACTCTGAGTTGTATAGATTGTTACACTGTATTATTGTAACTATTTTTGACATCAGTAAACAAGCATGCTCACAGAATTCATGAACTATGTTAATGGTGATGTCATCCTTCTTTGTTAATGTTTTCCCTCTGTTTTCCATATTTTCCACCCTTTTTCTGATAAAAGAACATAAAATTTAGATTAAGATATGTTTCCTTGGCACCTTAATTTTGTCTACTTTCTTTCATCTTAATGTTTTCTTTTGCAAGATATGATTAAAGAACTCTTAATTTCTCTTTAGTTCTACCTAGCTTGTTGCCTTCAAATTTACTTAGTAGAGTCTAGCCAAAGAAGTGTATGGTAGGCCCTGTACTTTGGCTTTGCTTGAAATATTATTTTCTAGGTCTTTCTTTTAAGTTTACTTAGTAGAGTCCAACCAAAGAAGTCTATGGTTTTCCCTGTCCTTTGGTTTGTCTTAAATTGTTGTTGCAAAGTTCTTTTTAGTTGAATAAAAAATTATTAATTTCTCTTTAATTATACTAATTATTATCTTAATCGTTTTCTTTATCTAAAAGTAATCCCAGGATTGCTGGATTGTTGTCTTAAGGTTTTCTTACTAGAGTATGGACAAAGAAGTCTATGGTTCATCCTATCCTTTGGTTATTCTTGAAATAGTTACCTAAAAGGCTTTTCTTGTTGAAGTAGAGTTAAAGGATTCTTAATTGCACTTTAGTTTTCCTAATTTCACAACTTTTTGTCATTTCATATTTCATCTAATATAAAACATCCAATTGATACAGTTATCTTTCCCTATGAAAACCCTTGTAGAGTTGATGTACAATTAATTCCTTTTATGACTCCATAGCGCAATGGATTGATGATTCTTACAGGCTATTTATTCAACTGAAACAATCACTCAATTAATCAATCAATCAATCAACCAAACAAAACAAACAATCCTAGAACTTCATAACTAGCCTAAAATCAGAAAAAATAAGAATGGATATAAATCATTTTATAATAAAAAACTTAGTGAGAGCCCTCTCTGAGCCTAGGAAGGCTAGGTCCTTGGACTACAAAGTGGTTTGATGTGGTTCCCTACATATTTGTTCTTTCCAATCTTGCGAATCATGGGGAGCCAACATAATGGCGACCATACTGGGTAATAGTGAATTATTAAACAACTTAATAAAACTAAAAATACTCAGAAAACCTCATGTTAACTTAGATGAATCAAGTGTTAGCCAAACATGGAATTTATTTGCTGATCGTAGACAACGGCCAGCCATAAAATAGTTAAAAATCCTCCACCTGGTAACTCCATTGGTTTTCAGTAGACCTCTTGACTCCACTGGTTTTCCATAGACTCCACTGGGAAACTTATTTTATCATAAAAACCTCAACAGGACCCAATCAAGAATACTTTGTGGGTTAAGTATTCTCTTGGCGAATTAGGTTGTGTGTCAAAATTATTATAACTCTCAACCTTTCTGATTCTTGGGTCGAAAATTCTAGCTTCTAGAAGAATATGTACCAGATCCCATCTAGACCCAAACCCTCCTACAATAGTTGACAATCCTGAAAGAATTCTTAGGAAATACCCTAGATCTAAAAACCCAATTGTTAGTAGACCTATCTAGAAATAAATTTTCCTACCTGAAAACCTTAAAGACTTGTTGAATATCCTATTTGATTTACCCTTAGAACAAATCTTGTCTAGGAATACATCTCAGAGTTGGATAACCGAGATCATTTTAGACCCATCCACTTTGCAGTAGAATCCTGTTGTATTAACCTCATCCCTTAGTGTTCACCTTCCTCCATTTAACCCTTTACCTCCTTTTATCAATCCTCCACTTGTTAACCGTCCTTTGTTTCCCCAGGAACATATCATGGCAACATGGTACGCTCCACTAGCCATTGATTTTAGTTGTTATACCACATGACTACCAGTCCAAGATTCCCTTTTATTATTCTAGTAGTTCTACTACTGCTCAACAACATGTGGATAGGATGAATGACTATTTTGATAGGAAAGAAATAGATGATGAGATTTTTAAACTAAGATTTTTTGCTCAAAGCCTAGGGGGAGAGGCAGGAAAATGGTTCAAAGGCTTAACCCCTAATAGTATACATGACCTCTTTAATTTTCAACAATTATTCTTAAACAAATAGGAAGTCAAGAAGAACCCTCTCCAAATCTTATCTCAATATGAAAACATTAAGAGAAACGTTAGAGAGGGTGTCCAAGAACACTACACTAGGTTCAATAGTGTGTACAATGCCCTCCCTACACACATGAAACCTCTACAAGGTTTAGCTCTAATGAAATTTCCCGATGCTTTTGATCCATAAATGCCTTATCAATTAAGAGAAGGAGAACCCGTTACATTAGAAGACATGTAAAGGGGAGTAGTAAGTGTAGAAGCCAATATAATTGCCAAAAGAGCTAGAATGAAAAATGAAAAAAGAGTTACATATAGGGAAGAGGTTGTACCCTCCACATCTGAAATAGACATTTATAACCTATTTAAAGCCGTGGAAATGATGATGGAGAGGATGAATGTGAATGAGAGATCTTACCCCATAGAAAACCAAACAGCTCCTCAAAACATAAATCAAAATCAGAACGAAAACCAAAACTTTAGAAGAAACCCCCCTCAAATAATACAAAGAGGTCCTAATCATAAAATTAGACCTCCCTTCCAAGCAAAATATGTTTATGAGGATGAGGGGGTAATTGAAGAAACAAAGGAAGGTCACATAAATAAAATGGGAGTAAATGTCAATAATGACAATAATGACAAGGCATATTTGCACCAAATGAAGAAGAAAGCCTAGAATCTGAGGACTATAAACAAGGCATTGAAATTTCCATCATGGGAGTACATAGGTAATATGACCTCAGAAGAAATAAAACCCAAGACACTCCCAAGAGAAATAACTCTGAAATTTCTGCTAGGAAGATCCTTGAAAATATTTCTAAAAAGATAGCGGAAAATCAAAACACAGTGGCTGAAAGATCTGATAAAAATAGAAACAAAAACAACCAACCTAGTGGAAAACAAAGTGCTGACCAAAGCAGCACTAGCAATACAACTAGTGCCCATAACAAAATTGTTTTTAGATGAGATTCTTAATAAAAACTGGCAAGCTAAAATTATTGTGAAAACAGTGTTTGATAAGACTAATTTGAACCGTACAAAAACTCAGGCACCTTTCAGTATAGAGAATGAAATTGCTAAGATTAAAATCTCCATTCCTCTTACTGAATTAGTCACTTAAGATGTATATAGATCCCAACTTTTGAACACTTTAAACATAGGATAAAATGCTGATTCTATAAGTTCAAATGATGAGAAACCTAAAATTCTGTTTGGACCAGAAGTAGAAGATAAATTTCAAGAGGGAGATGTTCCTCCATTCTATGTCAATTTAAACATCCATGATAAAATTCTCCATAATGCCATGTTAGACTCAGGAGCTTCACACAACCTCATGCCCAAAGTAGTAATGGAAAGACTAGGCCTTGAAATAACTAGACCATACAAAGATTTATACTCTTTTGATTCTAATAGAGTTAAATGTCTGGGCCTAATCAAAGATCTCTGTGTGAATCTAGCACAAATACCAGCCAAGAGCCTTATAATGGATATTGTAGTAGTTGACATCCCTCCAAAATATGGCATTCTCCTTTCAAAATCATGGGGTGCTAAACACAAAGATACCTCCAAATGGAAATGACCTACGCTACCATACCTATCTTTAATCAACCAAGGAGACTGTACAAGGAAAATCACATGAAATACACGGGAAGGAGTCAAGAAAAGACAAACAACTTCCCTCTCTATTATATTCACACTGGCCTTGATTCATTTATCCTTTACAATGATGAAAAGGTTAATGAACAAGTGAGAGAAAATGAGAAACTAGTTGAACCAGAGGAGGAAAAGGAGGAAGAACAGTAAAAAAAATTAGCCCAAATAGAATATAACAGCAGACATGGTGAATACCATAAAGAACAAAACAATGAAAAACATAGTGGTAGCCACAATAACTAGCATAATAATAAAACTGAAATTGAACCTCTTTGGAGTATTAGCTTTGATGGTTCTTGTGGCAAATATAGTTCAGGAGAAGGTGTGTGGGTACATAACACAAAGAAAAATCATGCATAAGGTCATTCATACAAGATAAAATTTCAATATACAAATAACATAGTTGAATATGAGGCACTCCTCCTAGTGCTACAATTACTCAAGAAACTAGGAGACAAGAGGATATTTGTTCATGGAGATTATGGGCTAGTCATTAGGCAGATTAAGGGAGAATACACAGATAAGGATCCTATATTAAAAGCATATATGGTTGATTCCCTTGACCTCTTAAAAAATTTCAAAGAGTATGACCCCACCTTTGTTCCTAGGAACCAAAACATCCTTGCCAATGGTCTAGCCTTTCTAGCTAGTACATACCAATATCCTTATCAAAACAAGAAATACATAGTACAAGTCAAATATAGACCAAGAATTCTTGATAACATAAAATATTGGCCAGTTTTTGAAGGAGATAAACAGATAGAAGACGTCCTGCAGTATAGAAATGTGTTTGAAGTCCCAAATTCAGACTCAGATTATGAAGAAGATTGCTCTGCTGAGGAACACACTTAAAAAGAAGAACCTCCTGATAATGTTGATATAAATTTGTTAAAAAAGGAACACCCCCATGAAACAAAGTTGTGCACTAATTTAGAAAAAGAATACTTTGAAGTACTGCAGTCCAATAATGATAGATTGCCAAAGTGATTAGTTCCTCTAGAAGAGTTGTTTGACTTTAATGATGTTGCTAGGAAACCAAAGATTGAACCCACTGAAGCTAAAGTAGAAGAATGCAATATAGGCAGTGAACAAAAACTCAAAATGATAAAACTGTCAAAAACACTACCAACTCATATAAAATAGAAACATCTTGATCTTTTCAAATAATTTACTGATGTGTTTGCTTGAAGCTATGAAGACTTAAAGTCATATAATACTGAGATAATACCTCATAAGATCCCTCTCAAAGAAAACTAGAAGCCCTTTAAACAAAAGTTGTGCAAAATAAGCCTTTTGCAACTACCCCTGGTTGAGAAATAAATTAAGAAAATGTATTATGCTAGAATAATAGTCCATCTGAGATACTCAGAATGAGTTTCAAATCTTGTATTAGTGAGGAAGAAAACATGAGAAATTAGGCTATGAATAGACTTCAGAAATTTAAACAAATCCTCCTTAAAAGACAACTACCCTTTACAAAAAATGGACCACATCTTACAAAGTGTAGTAGGTTCCAAAAGAATATATTTTCTATATCTCTTTTAAAGATACAATCAGGTGCTGGTACATCTAGATGATCAACACAAGACAACTTTCACTACACCCTAGGGCACCTTCGTGTATGTAAAAATGCATTTTGGGTTAATGAATGATGGAGCCACTTTTCAAAGAGAAATTTGTATTGCTTGATCAAAAGAAATAGGTTACTTCATTGTGATATACCTTGATGACATCACAATCTACTCAAAAAATAGTGAAGAACACCTAGTTCACTTAAGAAAAGTCTTTGAGAAATGTAGAAATTATGTTTTGTCTTTGAATCCCAAGAAAAAAAAATTGGCCTTCAAGAAGGAAAAATCTTAGGCCACATCATATCTGAATAAGGGATCAATATTGACCCAAAAAGTATTGAAGGAATATTGCAATTCAGCTATCCAAGAAATATCAAAGAGCTCCAATCTTATGTTGGGAAGATAAATTTCTTGAGAAGGTTCATACCAAAACTTGCAGAACTCCTAAGAAACATCACAAACATGCTAAAGAGAAATAGGAGTGAAATGGACAATAGAAGCCAATAAATCCTTTGAACTGGTAAAACAAGCACTTACACAAACACCAGTTCTGATCAACACTGATTTTACCAAAGATTTCTTCATATTTTTGTTTGCATCAGAACATACAGTTGTTTTTGTCCTATTGCAGAAAAACTTAAAAGGACAAGAACAACCCATGGAATTTTTTAGCAAGGAATTAAGAGATGCACCTCTGAAATATAACATAATGGAAAAGAAAAAATTTTCCCTAATCAAGACATTAAAATACTTCAGAGCATACATTCTGCACTCAGACATCATTGCATTTGTGCTTCACACAGTGGTAAAAGACATACTCACACAAGACCCTAATGGAAAAAGAGGTAAGTGGATTACTTCTATATTAGAATATGATCTAGAAATCAGGCCCACTAAGCTAATCAAAGGGCAAGGAAAGGCTAAACTCATGGCTGAAACAAGTTTTCAAGAACTGGACATAAACATGATTATTGCATTAGATGAACAAGAGGAGTTGGCAACTCCACCTATTGAAGAATCATTTCTAAATTCATCTTGGTATGATGATATATTATATGTGATTTTTAATTTGAATGTTCCTCCTAGTTTGTCAAAAACATAGGCTAGATTCTTAAAGTTAAAGGCTGTAAATTTCTGCATTTTAGATTAAGTTTTATATTGGAAAAATGCTAGCGGTGTATTGCTTAAATTTTTGCCTGACAATGATGCAGATAAGATCAAGCATGAGTTTCATGAAGCAGAATATGGAGGCCACCTCTATTGGAAAAACTCTTTCAATAAAATCATTAGAGGTGATTACTATTGGCCCACCCTCTTTCAATACATCCATAAAATGGTAAATACCTGTAACATATGTCAAATCTCTGAGGGAAAAAGAAAATTGCTTCCATTGCCTTTACATCCAATTTTTGTTGAAGCTCCTTTTCAACAATGGGGCCTAGATTTTATTGGAGAAACCCATATTGCCTCTTCTGCCCAACACAAATGGATCCTTACTGCTAATGACTATTTTACAAAATGGATAGAGGCCATTCCCTCCAAGACTGCCACAGACTCCGTAAGTATAAAATTCCTTGAAAACCACATTCTATCTAGATTTGGCTATCTTAGAAAGGCTATTACTGACAATGTTGTTTCTTTTTAAAATGGTAGAATTTTGCCATAAATATCAGATTACATTGGTTCATTCCATAGCTTATTTCCCTCAAGGTAATGGGTTGGCTGAATCCTCAAACAAAATTTTGGTAAAAAACATCAAAACGTTGCCGGAAGAGAACAAAAGATGATTGCACAACAAATTAGTACATGCATTATGGGCAGACAGATTAGCAAATAAAAAATCAATTGGAATGTCTCCCTATCAACTAGTGTATGAAGTAGATGAAGTATTTCCCACAAGCTTGGGAGTCTCAGTGATGAAGCTCATCTAAGAATCATAGTCTGAAGAGAATGATATGCAAATAAGAATAAACCAGATTGTACTATTGCAACAAACCAGAGAAGAAGTATACAGTAGAACACAACAAGTGCAGGAAAACATAAAGGAACATTTGTACAAAAGGACCAAGAAAAATAATTTCAACAATGGATACAAAGTGTTTAAGTGGGATTCAAGAAGAGAACACAAAGGCAAGCATGGAAAATTTGACAATCTATGGGAAGGTCCATACATCATCCATTCAACAAGAGGTAACAATGCATTTTTCTACAAGAAATAGATGGAACAAAAATTTTTTGAGGTCCTGTAAATGGTAGGATGATCAAGCCTTATTTCAGTTGAAGACCTTATTTTGAAGCTTTATTCATTATATATAACACTACTTGAATAAGCAGACTAGAATAATTGAACTAAAAAATAAGAGAGAGAGAGAGAGAGGAAATTAGGGCAGATAAAAGAAAAGGTAAAGCCCCATACCAAAAAATAATGTTCCTAAAAGTGTGCAAGTCCAAATGCCACTACTTTTGAGAAAGGAAGTCTTGTTCAATCATGCAGCCTAATCATTATTGAGGAAATTTTGAATTTCTATTGATAGGTTAGTGAATGAGAATTTTCCAAACTATTTAAAATTGGTTTATCAATGGATTAGGTAGAAAAGGATATTGGTTCGAAAGTTCAAATCTGAACCTAAGAGAAAAGAGAGGGATGAATGCCAAATTCCAGATTATAGCTCTTAGTTTTTAGTTTTACCTTTTCAAAAATAAAATCTCTGTGAATCTTGTCCAAAATTCCACATCTCATGACAATCAAACTGCTTAATCTTGAATCGATTACTTTAAATTTCCTGTTTATACATTAGAGAATGAAAATATGTCAAACTGTTTAACCTTGACAGATAAGTAGATTAGGTAGAGAATAAAAGAGCTCATCAGTTCAATCTGAGCCTTTGAATGGTATAAGGGTAGCAGTAGATAGTTTTTTCTCTCAAAAGGAAAAAAAATGATGTCAAGGGTTTGCCAGCCTAAATGCACCCAAATGAAGAAAAAATGATAGAATATGATGATGAGTAGGTAGAATTGAGTTGCAGCAAGAATTTTTCTCAGGATTTGAAAGGTCAAAAGTTATAAAGAACAACAGCAGATCAGTAATTTCAAAAAATAAGAAAATATGACAAGTACATTCAAGGCACTGATTTATAAATTCAAGAGATTTCAACTATGAGGTTCTTGAAACCTTCTAAAGGAGATGCCCTCACTAGTGGGAGCCACTGTTAGTCTCCTGTATTCACAATATCACTAGGTGACTAGTGATTTCCTACAATCTGTTGAAGATAGCATTTATTGACTATAAACTATCTTCAGAAATCTCGCTACTTTCATTATATTCTTCGAACCTTTTTCACTATACCTCATCTTGGCTTCTCTAAAAGAAATTGCCCTCTTGCTCTTAAAAGCTCATGTCTGGGCTTGATCCTCTCATTTTCATCCTTCTTTCCCTCCTAAAGCCTCATTTCCTCATTTTCCCCAATAAAAACCCCCATTAAAACACCCTCACCTTCACCATTCTTCCTTATTTACACTAAAACAATGTAAAAAGTCCCTTTTTACATTGTTTTAAATATAAAAATTAAGCCTCTCGGGACCCTTGTTTTGTAATAAAATCCTTTTTTATTAAAATAAAACCTGCCCCTTTATAAATGTTTGAGCCCATGCCTTAAGGTTTTTAACCCCCCGCACTTCATTAAAAAACCTCCATATAACCCTTCCCTCTTCTTTAAAAGAAGTGCCTCCACTTATTTCATTAACCCCTTGTCTGGGCTTTAAAATGTCATACAAATATCACTCATTACCATACATTTTTCACCTATACTTCCATTATATCACTCATTATTCACTACCATGTCACTTCATTTTCCCTAATGTTCATCATTAATGGGTCTCATTTATATCTTCCAAATATTATTTATTTTCAAGCATTTTTTAGAGAAATTCTTGATTAAATATTAGAAAATAATATATTTTACTTCACATATGGAAAGTGGATTGTTTTTGTGACATGTGTAGGTTCCAAGGAAGCTTCCAAGGCACCTTTATGTGGCCTCGAATGATCAAATTCGAATTTGATAAGATAATAGATCATGATCTCATGGAGAAGATCAACGACAAAAGAGGGTTATGTGTCTAGATGGTTGAGAGATGTATGGAACTGTTCTCTCAGGTGTGGCCTGCACCTATAGACTACACTCAGAATAGAGAGAGAACTCTCGTACACTCTACATTCATGAATGAAAGATTACATCATTAAGTACAATACTAGAAGTTAGGAAGTTGCAACCAAACCCCTAATCTCTAGGAACTAATCCTAAACTAAGGAGATACGTTACAACTTATGTAACCTTTTCTCCATTAATATAAAAATAATATAATTATTTTCAACTCCCCCCCTTAATGGAGAAAGGATTGTCTTGAACTCCTAGCATCCTTCTAAACAATTCAAACTTCACACGTGCAAGAGGCTTTGTAAAAATATCAGCCACATTGTCACAAGTTTTACAATATTCAACAATAATCTCTTTTGATTGTAGTTTCTCTCTGACAAAATGGAATTGAGTGTCTATATGTTTGGTATTTTTATGGAACACTGGATTGTATGCCAATTTAATAATGCTCTGGTTGTCGCTTTTGATGGAAGTGGAATTCTTCTGTTCTTCTCCTGCATCATTGAGAAGCCTTCTCAACCAGATCGCTTCACACGTCGCTGCACACAATGCCTGATACTCAGCTTCACATGAAGACAGTGCTACAGTACTCTGCTTCTTGCTGCTCCATGCTATGACCCCGGAACCTATGTTGAATGAGTAACCTGTGATAGACCTTCGATCATCCAGGTTCCCTGCCCAGTCTGAATCTGAAAAACCTGCTAGAATAACATCAGAAGTGTCAGTGTATAAAATGCCATAATTAATAGTACCACAAAGATACCTCAACACGCTTTTTGCTACTACCCAGTGACTCTCAAGCGGTTTTGACATGAATTGGCTTAACACACTAACAGAGTATGCTAAGTCAGGTCTGGTTGTTGTAAGATATATCAAGCTACCAACCAGCTGTCTGTACATTGTGGCATCAACCTCCTTAGTGCCATCATCACTGCATAACTTCAAGTTCTGCTGCAAAGGTGTCGTTGCTGATCTACACTGATCCATACCAAACTTTTCCAACAGATTTCTGGCATACTTCCCTTGGGTAAGAAAAGTTTTCCCAGTATCTCTCCATACTTCTAATCCTAGACAGTAATGGAGGCTTCCGAGATCCTTCATTTCAAAAAATTGTGCCATAAGCCTTTTGATTCCTCTGATTAAATCATTTGCATCTCCTGTTATAATCATGTCATCTACATACAAAGAAATCAGAATAATCTGCCCCTCCTTATTATACTTGGTATACAAATTTGGGTCATTTAAACTTCTATGAAAGCCATACTCTAAAAAGAAAGAATCAACCTTTTCATACCATGACCTGGGAGCTTGCTTTAAACCATATAAATCCTTTTTCAATCTGCAAACAAGATGTTCCTGCCCCTGCTTCACAAACCCTTCTGGCTGTACTAAATAAATTTCCTCTTTTAAGTCACCATTTAAAAATGTAGATTTGACATCAAGCTGGTGTAGCTTCCAATTATATTTAGTAGCTAAATAAATAAGCATTCTAATTGTATTTAGCTTTGCTACAGGTGCAAAGGTATCATCAAAGTCTATACCTTCCTGCTGTGAGTACCCTTTTGCAACCAGCCTAGCTTTCAATTTTTCAATACTTCCGTCTGCATTCATTTTTGGTTTAAACAGCCATTTGCATCCTATGGGTGTTTTATTCTTAGGCAGTTCAACTAAATCCCAAGTGTTATTTCTAAGAATAGATTCTATCTCTTCATTCATTGCAGCCCTCCACTCCTTAAATTGACTAGCTTCTTTGTAATTAGTGGGCTCTACAATGTTTAAAACATTTGACACCAAAGCATAGTCTTTCAATTTTAATGGTATTTGAGTCCTCCTACCTGATCTCCTTGGTAGGGGACTTACCTCAAATTTATTTTCTTCAACTCCAATTGGGCTTGCATTATCACCTTCATGATGTTCTTCTTCTTGTTTCTGCTCCAGCTCTCTTTCATCCTCACTGCTTTCATCTATCACCAATGGAATGTGCCAATTATCACCAATGTCATCTTTCCCTTCCTGTACCTGTTCATGAAATAATATATCCCTGCTTGCAAATATCTTACGAGACTCAGGATTGAACAATTTATAAGCTTTAAATTCTGTGCCATAACCAACAAAGATGCATTTAACAGCTTTAGGGTCTAATTTCTTCCTATCAGCTTTGGGTATATGGGAAAATGCTTTTGACCCAAATACTCTTAGATGATTTACTGCTGGTTTAAATCCATATAGAGCTTCAAAAGGAGTTTTGAAGCCAAGATATCTGGTAGGACTTCTGTTCTTCAAATATACAACAGTGTTAATAGCCTCTGCCCAAAAACTATTAGAAAGACCCTTACCTTGTAACATGCTCCTTGCGCACTCCACTAAGGTTCTGTTCTTGCGTTCTGCAACTCCATTCTGCTGTGGTGTGTGTGGCACTGTAAATTGTTGAACAATCCCGTGGAATTTTCAGAATTTCATGAATTCCCCTAACTTGTATTCTCCTCCTTGATCAGATCGGAGAATTTTTATACTCTTACCAAACTGTTTTTCCACCAAGGTTTTAAATTCTATAAAGCACTGGAAAGTCTGACTTTTCTTACTTAAAAAATAAAACCATGAATATCTAGTGCAGTCATCAGTAAATAACAGAAAATAATATGCTCCACCTAGCGACCTTGTCTGCATAGGTCCGCATATATCAGTGTACACTAGTTCTAAAATATCTGTTTCCTTCCTCCTATCGTGCACAGGAAACTGTTCTCTATGCATCTTACCTAAGGCACAACCATCACAATTTAACTGAGTATTACGAAAGATAGGGAGTCCCTCAACCATACCTTTCCTCTGCAATAACATGAGATCCTGTAAATTCAAATGTCCGAACCTCTGATGCCAGAGTTGTTCGGCTGTCGATCCACCTTCAACCATGGCTCGCTTTGGTATACTTTTCACATCCAACCTGTATAGGCTTCCAACGCGCACGCCAGTTGCAACAATTTCTCTCCTGCAATCCTTTACCACACAATGAGTCTTGAAGAACTCTACTTGCATATCTTGATTAGTTATCATGGATACAGATATGAGATTTTTCTTAATTCCAGGTACTTATAAGACATTTTTAAGATGACTGATTTTTCCATTTGGTAACTTAACTGGAATAACCCCATAACCTTTAATCTCATATCCACTATCATCTCCTAAATAGATTTTCGATCCATATGTGCTTTCTTCAAGACTTTCAAAAAATTCCTTTTTACCTGTCATGTGGGAGGATGCTCCGGAATCGACATACCAAATATTGTCCTCATTGGATGCTGAAAGGGCACAGTCGACTGTGAACAGTCGAAATTCATGGCTGAAATCTTCATTTTCTTCAACATCTTCTTCTTCGACAAAGTATCCTCTGTGCTTTGCAGTTGCCAGTTTTCTCCTTGCATCATCTGCCTGCTTCTTAAAACATCCATTTTGTATATGACCCTTCTTTCCACAGTAATAACATCTTCTTATAGGATTATTTACAAGCATACCTTTATATGGACTCTTCTGCGATGTACCTCCTCTCTGCTACAGTTGCAACTGTGATTTCTTCTGTGGTTGCTTCCCTCTGAAAGGTCGTCGTTTCGCCATCAGCGCAAGATCATCGTTCTGGGGGTTCAAGTTATGTCGCCGCTCCTCTTCTTGCAGCAAGATGCCTGTCAGATCTTCAAATGTAGGCACTTTCTCCCTTGCCGCCAACCCAGTGATGAACATTTGAAATTCGTCTCGCATCCCGTTCATTGTGATTGTGACAAGATCAGAGTCAGCCACCTTCTCCCCGATGTCCCCTAATCCGTCTTTCACATCTCTGATTCGTGCGATAAATGCAGCAGCAGTCTCACTTTCGTCCATCTTCATTGAGAACAACTTGCTTTTAAGTACCATAATTCGACTTGTGTTATGGGTCTGATACAAATTTTTGATAGTCATCCAGATCTCCGCGGACGTTTTACAGTCTCTGATGTGGGGGATAATGTTGTCCTTGACAGACATCTTCAGCAAAAATTTTGCCTTGTTTTCTCGTTTATCCCATTCTTGCTCCTGTGTCCCTGTGTTTGAATTCGGCCTCTGCTCATCACCTGTAACTATGGACCAAGCATTCGCACCCTCAAGCAAGGTATGGATCTTAAACTTCCAGTTCGTGAAGTTAGATCCATCGAGTTTGCCAGACTTGTGGATATAAGATTCCATCGTATTACTCATTTTGATCAGATCTACAAAATGAATCTACTCAACAAAAAAAAAAAATCGATACCTGTCAAATCTTGTCACCCAATCTGCCACTTTTCTGCCACTTTTCTGCCAGATCTTCTGATCCACCCACTGACAGATCTGCAAAAAACAATCCTGCTCCGATGAGAAAATCCTTTGTTTTCCAATACAACCAAAAAATCAATCTGATCGAAACTGATCCGATCTGCCTCTCCCGGATAGATCCGCAACTTGTTCGATCTGCTCCTCTGCAAATCGTCAAACGGAGATGAGGCTTCCCGCGGATCCCCTTGAAGGTGAGTTGGCGCCCTCCCGAATGAAAAACCCGTGCCTGGATGAAATCGGTGTAAGTAAAAGACACTTGGTGCGATTTTCCCGTGCGACTCCGCGCCAATGGCACGGTGGCGCGATTAACAGCTGAACAGACGCGCCAGTCGCGCTTCCTGGCACTACTGTCAGCGCAAAAAACGCGCCAACCCCCTTCTACTCAGAAAATTAAAAAATCATCTGAGTCCGAGCCAGGTGTTCTGCAGTCCACCTGCTTAATCGAGCACAAAGCTCTCGTGTACACGCAGCCACAAAGGCACTTTTAGCCACGAAGGTGATTCTGCCGCAAAGGCAAACTGGCCACAAAGGCGATAAAAAATCAGGCTCACCCAATTTGAGCTCTGATACCAAGATAAAATATGCACACAGAATTGAAAGAAGGATTTGTAGCTCTCAGGTGTGGCCTGCACCTGGAGACTACACTCAGAACAGAGAGAGAACTCTCGTACACTCTACATTCAAGAATGAAATATTACATCATTAATTACAATACTAGAAGTTAGGAAGTTGCAACCAAACCCCTAATCTCTAGGAACTAATCCTAAACTAAGGAGATACATTACAACTTATGTAACCTTTTCTCCATTAATATAAA